>JASAUF010000023.1:0-422765 GCA_030180095.1 Magnolia changhungtana
TACCAACATAAACTTTCAACTTGGTTACACAGTCAAGTATTATAGATGTGCTCCAAATACCTTCAATTCTGCAGGTATTTGGAGCACATGCTTCTCATTGTCCACCACTTCCACGTGATTAGTCGCAGATCTGTAATCCTTGATGACTGGAAATTGCATGATATGCGCAAATCTCTTATCGATATTATTTTAAAGATAATGAGCCTTGCTCAAGGAACAAATTAAGAGGAATGCTATCATGTAGCCCACTTCATGGAAGCTCCATTAAAATGGTCACTGCCATCAAAATGTCAAATGTGCATAGCATATCATGAGCCATCCCCCAAAATAATAGTAATTGACAATTTCTACCACCATTTCAATGTTAGGATCTCCCTTGTTTTATTCCTTTTGACTGATTTATTTATTAAGGTAATGAGGTGTATGTTGAAGAAAATTGTGAATATATTTGATTATAGTAAGGGTTTTATTATTATTATTATTATTTTTTTTTTTATGATTGATAAGCAGGCATTTAGAAATTGTACATGTGGTATCCATTAACTCAAATCGAACTAAGTTGTGGAACCGACTGTTGCTACGTTACATGCCCAAAATCAGATTGGGCATACAATGCTCACCTCTGAATCATGGACCGTTAGATATGTTTTATTCTTAATGAATGCTCACCAGACTAATAGTTAGTAATCAAATAAATGTAACTTCTTATTTTGTTTATAATATTCTTTTGCGAAGTGACTTGCTTGCTACATACATATGGCAACTGGATGATTTGTCATGGTTACCATTTTTTTCAAAAATTCTTTGTCTTTGATTTGAGTTTCTTTTTAACTTATTTTGTTTTGGTTTCATTCAGGTTTCTAGTTTAGGGCCATGTTTTTTTATTAACAATTAAGACCTTAGATGTATATGTCAGCTTTCTTATCTTTTAAAATATTCTGAAGTGTCACTTCTTTCTTGATCTGAAGATGAACAATCGGATCCTCTCTTATTTGTCAAGATACCTTTATTTGATTTAGATGAGGCTGGTTCCTTTATAAATCCTTATTTTTTAAGGTCTGTGGGTGTAGCTAGCCCACCAAAGTTTCTGTATGACATCCCACCTATCTTTCAAGATCAACCTGCCTTGAAAATTGGACACTACAAGTATCATGTTGAGTGAACCATCACGTGGGCCACCCCATGAATTTGAAATTATTATTATTATTATTATTTAAATGATTGTCCATTGTTTCATGTAGCATGCCCATCTGACGATGGTATAAGCCTGAATTTTGGTCATCCCATCATCATTGCAAGGTCATATAATGCATGAGTTGGATGGAAGATACACAACATGTGGTGAGCCCACTCAATGGTTGGACTAATTAAATTTTTGATACATTCAACTTTCATAATGGTATCACATAATGCATCCTGTGGATGCCAAATGCCAGAGGAAAACATGATGGACCCCACGTCCAGCACCTGTAAAATAAGCTTATTTTACATAACTTGCAGAGGAACTTCCATTCTATTCCATTAGTTGCCATTTATTAAAATGAAAAAAATATCTCGTTTAAACAAACAGTAGTCCATGAATCACAGGTTTGTATTGCTCAATCAATTAATCTAAACTATGACTTAGTGACTGTGGGTTATACAGTTTAATCAGTTTAATTTAAGTTAACATATGCGACATGTCCAACTTCTGATGAGGACCTGTGTATCTAGATGATTAAATCAGTCCACTAGAACATGTGTTGATGATGCTTAAATCAATCAAGTCGGATGTGTGGTAATGATGCTAAGATCAGCCCACTCCCTAATTAAAATCAACATGTGTTTATGATGCTTAAATCAATCAACTCGGATGTGTGATATTGAATGCTTAATAGCTAACTTAGCATTGTGTATTAGATATCCACCAACCAGCCACTTGGGAAATTAGACATAAGTTCCATATAGCTTATGGTTTATCACACATCTAAAGTATGGCATACAATTGCATGTAGAAATAAGGGCATTTCAACATCCATGTATAGCCTAGTTCCTCTCTACACTCGCACACATGCCAATATACATGTGAGAGTTCCCAATACCCACCATATAGATTCCTTGGCACAAAAGTAAATACAGTAAAAACTCATGAGCAGGGCATATAGTATGAGACGAGTAGATGGAAACCATTCATTAGTTTCACACATTGTAGCTCACATAATGAGTGGATGGCCTCATTTTTGGGCTAGGGTCCAGAAAAATCGTTGTTGCGGCCAACAAGTGGAGATTAGACAAAACTATAGTGATCTATGCACTCCTCCAAATATAGTTGTATCACCATCATCATAGCTTGCTAGAAATGATGTGTTTGACTAAAATAGTGATTTATAGTGATCTATGCATTACCCCAAATTGAAGTCTTTTATTTGAATTTAAGATATTACATCCATTGCCTTCTGTTCCTTAAAATTGTCCTTGCAAACTTTCATGAGCTTGTATATTACATTTTTTTGTCTTAAATTATTATTGTGATTAGTTAGTTTATAGTTGTGACATATAATTTATAGATTTATAAGTTAGATAATTAGTTACTCGTTTGAGGATTTCTATGGGGCCATACATAGATATAGTGTATTTTTGGTGGCATAAAAATCGCTCAAATTGTCCCATTTTGGACAGTTCAAGGTTAGATGGAAAGTATGTTTTCATACAATCTATTTAAATGTTCATGCCTCATCCGTGGTCCATCTTCTCGTTTCTCTCTGGATATGTTTCTTCTGTTCCATATCCAATGCCAAATATCTTTACATTGCTTTAGATATTTGGCATCGAAATATAACGTAAGATCAACTTATCTGGAGAGGCATGGGGAGATGCTGCTGGATTTTCGGCGTGGTCGTTTAAATGAGAATATGAAAGTATTACAATCTATCCAACCTTGGATGAGTAACTAATTTGCGATTTAATTGTATTAGCTTAGAAAATGTTGGAGCAGACCCGGATTTGCATCGGAGCTATCTAGATTTTGAGCTTAGAAAATGTTGTAGCAGACCCAGATGCATGATTTTCCTTTTCAACTATTAGTCATAGAGTGATAGAACTTGTTTTAATTTTCTTGGATGGATGATGAATGTATTTGCGAATGTAAATGAAAATAAACAACTTATAAACTAAACCTAAACCTAAACTTATAACCTTAACCTTAACCTATTCTCAAATCCCAAAACCTGTACTTATAACCTTCACCTAAACCTAAACATAAACCTATAACCTAAACCCAATCCCGAACCCGAACCTTAACCTATAACCAATAACCTAAACCTTATCCTATAACCTATAACCTATTCTCAATTCCCTAAAGCTATAACCTATAACCTAAACCTAAACCTTAACCTATAACCTAAACCTAAACTTATATCCTTAACCTAAACCTATTCTCAAATCCCAAAACTTATAAACTAAATGTAAACCTAAACTTGTAACCTTAACCTAAACCTATTCTCAAATCCCTAAACCTATACTTATAACCTAAAACTATACTTATAACCTAAACCTAAACCTAAACCTAACTTATAACCTAAATCTATTCTCAAATCTCAAAACCTATACTTTTAACCTAAACCTAAACCTAACTTATAACCTAAATCTATTCTCAAATCTCAAAACCTATACTTTTAACCTAAACCTAAACCTAAAATTAAAAACCAAAACCTAAACCTATAACTTGAACCTAAACCTACTGTCAAATTCCAAAACCTATACTTATAACCTAAACTTAAACCTATAACCTAAACCTATAACCTAAACCTATAACCTAAATCCGATCCCGAATCCGAACCTTAACCTATAACCTATAACCTAAACCTTATCCCATAACCTATAACCTATTCTCAAATCTTAAAACCTATACTTATAACCTAAACCTATAACCTAGCCTAATCTTAAAGCTATTTCCATAAATTGACTCTAGTTTTTTCATTTTAGAGATGGATAAGAGTTGGATGCGAGCTAAGAACAGGTTTAGCCCAGAGTATAAATAAGGGGTTCAAGAATTTATCGAATTTGCGTGAAATCTGGCAAATTCAGAGAATAAGATTAGGTGTCCATGTCAAAAATGCAAGAACATCATATATAAGACTTTAGACAAAGTAGAAGACGATTTGTTCATAATTGGGATTGACCAGGGTTACACTTGGTGGATCTATCATGGTGAAGATCGACCCATAGAGTTGAAGCCACTGAGTCAACAAAGACCCAATTGTGCCGGATGACGAGGATGAAGACATTGACGAAATGCAAGATATCATAGGTGATGTGTTCATGGGAAAAACATGAGATATCGGTTGATTTTTGCGGCTGACAAGCAAGAGCCAAGATATTCCTCCAATGGGTGATGTCGAATCAGAAAAGTTGAGTAGGTTGTTAAGGGATGTGCAATGTCCACTTTATCCGAGGTGTGAGAACTTTTCCAAGTTGAATTTTCTTATAAAGTTACTTCATTTGAAGACAATAAATTGTTGGAGTAACAAATCATTCGACATGTTGCTTGAGTTGTTGAAAGAAGCATTATCGGACGGTGAGACATTACCTACGTCTTATTATGAGGCAAAATCCTTGATGTAAGACTTGGGCCTTGGTTACACCGTCATACATGCATGTATAAATGATCGTTTATTGTATCGAGAAGAGTATGATAAGGCTGATAAGTGTAAAGAATGTGGAGAGTCTAGGTGGAAGAATGACAAAGCCACGAGTAAGAAAATCTCGCGAAAGGTGTTAAGGTACTTCCCATTCAAACCCAGATTGCAAAGATTGTTTATGTCTCGTAAGACGGCTGAAGATATGAGGTGGCATAAGGAGAAACATGTTCATGATGATAGTACACTGAGGCACCCTGCGGATTCTGAAGCTTGGTAAAATTTTGGCAAGCAACATGACTGGTTTGCAGAGGATTCTTGCAATGTTCGAATAGGTCTTGCAAGTGATGGTTTTAATCCATTTAGTAATATGAGTAACTCGTACAGTATGTGGCCAGTGGTACTTATGCCCTACAATTTACCTCATTGGTTGTGTATGAAGGAGTCATTTTTCATGATGTCATTGCTTATTCCTGGACTCAGGTCATCTGGAAATGACATTGATGTGTATTTGCGACCGTTAGTAGATGAGTTAAACGAGTTGTGGAGTGAAGGTGTAGAAACGTATAACACATTTGTAGGACAGTCATTTCAATTGCATGCAGCGGTCTTGTGGACAATAAATGACTTTCCCGCATATGGAAATTTATCTGGGTGGAGCACGAAGGGCAAGTTGGCTTGTCCTACATGTGGTATTGAGACTTGTTCATTGTCATTGAAGCATGGTAGAAAAACATGTTATATGGGCTATCGTCGCTTCCTTCCGAGCGATCATAGTTGGGGCAGGAAGACGATGATCTTTGATGGCAAACAAGATCATAGGCCACCCCCGAAAGAGCTATCTGGAGAAGATGTGATACAACAATTGAGTAACAATGGAGAAGTTAGATTTGGTAAGGCATCACACTTGAAAAAGAGGAAACATATAGTATTGGACTATAACTGGAGGAAGAAGAACATCTTTTTTGAGTTGCCCTATTGGAGTGATTTGAAATTGCGACATAACTTGGATGTCATGCATATTGAGAAAAATATATGTGACAATGTCTTTGAACATTGATGAACATAGAGAAGAAAACAAAAAGACATTTCAAGGCTCGATTGGATCTACAAGAAATGGGTTTAAGGAAAGAGTTGCACTTGCAACCATATGAGATTTGTATACTATACCAAAGAACTACCTACACGTTGATAAAACTAGAGAGAAAGCGTTTATGTGAATGGTTGAGATCGGTGAAGTTTTCGATGGGTATGCATCAAACATATCTCGATGCGTAAACGTTATGGATTTGTAAGGTAACAGGAATGAAAAGTCATGATTGCCACGTCTTCCGCAACGCCACTTCTTAGGTTGCGATTTGTGGATTCCTAAGTAAGGATATTAGTGCGATCTTTGATTGAGTTGGGGATATTCTTTAAGGATTTGTGTTCAAAATCGTTGAATGTAGATGTTATTAAATGATTGGAGAGGGACATTGCCGTAATCCTTTGCAAACTTGAAAGAATATTTTCACCGTGTTTTTGATGTCATGGTACACCTAGTGATTCACTTACTGCATGAGGCGAAGCTTGCAAGCCCAGTACAATATCGTTGGATGTATCCGATTGAAAGGTGGTAGAACCTATTAAAATTTTTATTCATTCCATAAACTACATATATCCATGTTTTCATACTCTTAATATAGTAGTTTTGTGTACAGATACCTTCAGACACTCAAACGATTTGTGAGGAACAAGGAGCATCGGGAGGGATCCATAGCTGAGGCGTACATTGATAATGAGTGCCTTACATTTTGCTCCATATATCTTCGTGGCATAGAGACTAGATTCAATCGAGAAGATCAGAATGCCAATGAAGGGCAGGAGCATGAACAAGGACTCATATCTGTGTTTGCACATAACGTTCGTCCTTTAGGATCCTCGACATTTCAGGATATGGACCTTAGGGATCTAGCAAAGGCGAGGTAGTATGTGTTGCATAATTGTGAAGAAATAGATTCATACTTGGAGTAAGTCTTCCCTCGATTATTATTTTCTCTACATACGATAATCTTAATGTTTCTTGCTGCTGACGTGCCATTTATGTGTAGCGAACACAGAGACGAGATGAAGTCCAAATTTCCCACAAGTTATGATCGAATGCATCAGGATCAGTTTCCACAATGGTTCGAAAAACGTGTAAGATTTCACACTGTATCTCACCACACTTAGAATTTTCGTTGTAATGCATATTATTTGAACCTAAGAAATTTCCTAAGCAATTACATTCTGTACATGATAATAGATGAAGACGTTGCGCACAAGAAACTCTGCAGATGTGTCTGATGTACTATACTCGTTGGCATGTGGCCCTGATAAACGTGTATCTAGATATACAGGTTGTATTGTAAACAGGATTTGGTTCCACACTGAAGAACGTGACAAGTACAGGATCACACAAAATAGTGGGATGGTTGTGAAGGGAACGAATGACGATGATGAAATTGACTTTTATGGCATTTTGACGGATATTATTGAGCTGAATTATTGTATGAGAAAGATGGTGTACTTATTTAGATGTGATTGGTGGGACATTGGAAATAAGAAGTTGGGAATACAGACTGACAACTACTTTACGAGCTTAAATTTATCTCGAAAGTGGTTTAAGGACGACCCATTTGTCTTCGCCAGCCAAGCCGAACAAGTATTTTACCTCGCTGACACCAAGTTAAGCGGCTCTTGGCATGTGGTGAAGAAAATAAAGCCCAGGAATGTATTTGACGTTCCCGTACCAGAAGTTGAAGATAGGGAGGACGAGGGAAATGACACGGCTAGGGTTGAATACGCATATCAAGAAGACATGCCGTCACATGTTGATATAGGGATTGATTCAAGTGTTGATATTGATGTGGTGCAATTGGACAGAGATGATGTGCCACATGATCATGTTGATGCCTCAATAATAGATGACATTGTTAGAGATGATAGCGGTTTCATTGATGACAACGTTGCAGATAATGAAGAGGAAATACTGATCAGCGATAGTAATGGTGAAGAAGAAATAGTCCTAAGCGATAGTGATACAGACGACGATTATTAATGTACACATGATTTACATTTCATTTTTCAATTCAAATAATTTATGTATTCCATGTATACATGAAAATTACAAGTCATGATTTATTCCTCTTATTAACTTGTTTATAATCGATATTTGCAGTTGAGTCAATTTCTGATAATGTCCTCCTCAAACCAGAGCGTATCAGAAGTACGCAACATACTTTATCAGCTGTTGCGGATGGACTTTTCGGTCCTATCTTCTTTTGGTAGGGCCATAGAGATACCCAATCTGGTCGATGAGTGTAGAGTGGAATATATCGATGACGACTCATACGAAAGATTATACAATCTCAAAAAAATTCCGAAGCTGGTGGAGATATATAACTGTGGGAAACGAGATATGGAAGATGCGACTCTGTCACTTGCACATCTGAATGGAGTCTCGAGAGATCAGCTTTCTCCTATTGTGACTGTCATGTTGGCTATAAAAATGTCCAATGCTTCACACAGGATGACATATACTTCTGAAGCATACGATAACTTACGCAGGGAGTACTTCAGATAGTTTACCTCAAAGTTTTTTCGTGTTACAATGAAATATGTGTATTTAATATAGAATGACAATGTGTAATGGAATTTTCAAGGGTTATAGATTAAAGTTTACGGTTTTATTATATTTTGGTTGCATTATAGTGTAATGGTCTAATCATATTTTAATCATCTCTCTAAGCAGAAGTACAAATGTATTGTATAATGTTTTAGTATATTCCACTTGTATTGACATTGTTTAAATTTATAAGTTCGTAGCTTACACATATTCAAGTGATGGCACCAGGTGAGAGACCATGTCGTTCGTACACTGGATCTACCCCTTCTACCCGTGATGCGACGGAGCCAGCATCGCCATCACATATTGCATCGTAGGCATTTGATCCCTCAGTCGCGCATACACCGGGCACAACATGTAAGTCTAGACACATATTTTTTTAATGACTTCTGTTTATGTTTAGACTTACATATTTCTTTTTTGCAGCAGCATCGTCGACCAGTCAACGAGGACGTGGACCCACGCATGGGTTGCTTTTAGAGCGACTTACGCGTGAGGGTAGGGTGATGGTAGAGTTCCCACAGGACTGTATTAGACCTGTTGGGAACAATGCCAGCTTGTTTAGGTTGGAGGTCGGTGTCTTATGCCGATTTCTGATCCCCACCACCACCCCTCATTGGACAGACGTGACAGATGATGTGCGGCAGCTCATTTGTCAGCGCCTTCAGGTAAATTTTAGTAAATTCAAATTAATTTTATAAAAGTTCATTTACGATTAAGTTATTTTATATGGACAACATTGGAGGGCCAGGCCATTTGGACAGGCCATGTTTATGTATTTGCTCGAAATTAATAGAGCAGACCCGGATGTGCGTCGGAGTTATCTGGATATTGAGCGGGGGTCCCTGAAAGGTGGGAACCACTGTTATGACCATGATGAAGCTGTCCATTTCTTATAGACAACATTGGAAGGGCCTGGCCATTTGGACAGGCCGTATTTATGTATTTGCTCTAGGTTAATGGAGCAGACTCGGATGTGCGTCGGAGCTATCCGGATGAGCGGGGGTCCCTGGAAGGTGGGAACCGCTGTTATGACCATGATGAAGCTGTCCATTTCCTATGGACAGCATTGGAAGGGCTTGGCCATTTGGACAAGCCGTATTTATGTATTTGCTCGAGATTAATGGAGCAGACCTGGATGTGCGTCGGAGCTATCTGGATGAGCGGGAGTCTTTGGAAGGTGGGAGCCACTATAACGACCATGATGAAGCTGTTCATTTCCTATAGACAGCATTGGGTGGGCCTGGCCATTTGGACAGGTCGTGTTTATATCTGTATTTGCAGGTACCACACCCCTAACTTATCCTCAATTCCCTATAGCTATAACCTATAACCTACCTATAACCTAAACCTTAACCTAAACTTAAGACCTAAATGTGTTCTCAAATCCCTAAACCTAAACCAACACCTAATCTTATTCTCAACACCCTAACCTAAACCTAAACCTAAACTTGAAAACCCAAAGCAAAACCTGTTCCCGAACCCGAACCCGATTTCCTAAACCGAAACCTTAACCTATTCTTAGTTCCCTACATCTATAACCAATAACTTAGACCTAAAACCTAAACCTAAACCTAAACCAAAAGCCTAAATGTGTTCACAAATCCCTAAACCTAAACCTACATTTAATGCTAATCTGAACTCCCTAACCTAAACCTAAACCTAAACTTGAAAACCCAAAGCAAAACCCGATCCCGAACCCAAACCCAATTTCCTAAATCTAAACCATAACCGATTCTCAATTCCCTATAGCTATAACCTACATATAACCTAAACTTAACCTAAATCTAAGACCTAAATGTGTTCTCAAATCCCTTAACCTAAACCTACACCTAATGCTATTCTCAACTCCCTAACCTAAACCTAAACCTAAACTTGAAAACCCAAAGTAAAACCCGATCCCGAACCCAAACCCGATTTCTAAACCTTTACCTTAACCTATTCTCGGTTACCTACAACTATAACCTATAACCTAGACCTAAAACCTAAACCTAAACCTAAAACCTAAGACATAAACCTAAATCCCTCAACCTAAACCTAAGACCTAAATGTGTTCTCAAATCCCTCAACCTAAACCTACACCTAATGCTATTCTCAACTCCCTAACCAATACCTAAACCTAAACTTGAAAACCCAAAGAAAAACCCGATCCCGAACCCGAACCCGATTTCCTAAACCTAAACCTTAACCTATTCTCGCCCATATAGCTATAACCTATAACTAGACCTAAAACCTAAACCTAAACCAAAACCTAAAACCTAAATGTGTTCCCAAATCCCTCAACCTAAACCTACACCTAATCCTAATCTCAACTCCCTAACCTAAACCTAAACCTAAACATGAAAACCCAAAGCAAAACCCAATCCCGAACACGAACCCGATTTCCTAAACCTAAACGTTAACCTATTCTCAGCTCCCTACAGCTATAATCTATAACCTAGACCTAAAACCTAAACCAAAACCTAAACCTAAGACCTAAATATGTTCTCAAATCCCTAACCCTAAACCTACACCTAATCCTATTCTCAACTCCCTAACCTAAACCTTAACCTAAACTTGAAAACCCAAAGCAAAACCCGATCCCGAACCCAAACCCAATTTCCTAAACCTAAACCTTAACCTATTCTCAGTTCCATACAGCTATAACCTATAACCTAGACATAAAACCTAAACCAAAACCTAAACCTAAGATCTAAATGTGTTCTCAAATCCTCAACCTAAACCTACACCTAATCCTATTCTCAACTCCCTAACCTAAACCTTAAACTAAACTTGAAAACCCAAAGCAACACCCGATCCCGAACCCAAACCTAATTTCCTAAACCTAAACCTTAACCTATTCTCAGTTCCCTATAGCTATAACCTAAACCTAGACCTAAAACCTAAACCTAAACGTAAACGTAAAGCCTAAATGTGTTCTCAAATCGCTAAACCTAAGCCTACACCTAATGCTATTCTCAACTCCCTAACCTAAACCTAAACCTAAACTTGAAAACCCAAAACAAAACCCGATCCGAACCCGAACCCAATTTCCTAAACCTAAACCTTAACCTATTCTCGGTTCCCTGCAGCCATAACCTATAACCTAGACCCAAAACCTAAACCTAAACCTAAACCTAAGACCTAAATGTGTTCTCAAATCCCTCAACCTAAACCTACACCTAATCCTATTCTCAACTCCCTAACCTAAACCTAAACCTAAACTTGAAAACCCAAAAGCAAAACCCGATCCCGAACCCGAACCCGATTTCCTAAACCTAAACCTTAACCTATTCTCGGTTCCTATGCCTATAACCTATAACCTAGACCTAAAACCTAAACCTAAACCTAAACCTAAGACCTAAATGTGTTCTCAAATCCCTCAACCTAAACCTACACCTAATCCTATTCTCAACTTCCTACCTAAACCTAAACCTAAACTTGAAAACCCAAAGAAAAAACCCGATCCCGAACCCAAACTCGATTTCCTAAACCTAAACCTTAACCTATTCTCAGTTCCCTACAGCTATAACTTATAACCTAGACCTAAAACCTAAACCTAAACCTAAACCTAAGACCTAAATGTGTTCTCAAATCCCTCAACCTAAACCTACACCTAATCCTAATCTCAACTCCCTAACCTAAACTTAAACCTAAACTTGAAAATCCAAAGCAAAACCCGATCCCGAACCCGAACCCGATTTCCTAAACCTAAACCTTAACCTATTCTCGGTTCCTACGGCTATAACCTACAACCTAGACCTAAAACCTAAACCTAAACCTAAACCTAAGACCTAAATGTGTTCTCAAATCCTCAACCTAAACCTACACCTAATCCTATTCTCAACTCCCTAACCTAAACATAAACCTAAATTTGAAAACCCAAAGTAAAACCCGATCCCGAACCCAAACCCAATTTCCTAATGCTAAACCTAAACCTATTCTCAGTTCCCAACAGCTATAACCTATAACCTAGACCTAAAACCTAAACCTAAAACTAAACCTAAGACCTAAATGTGTTCTCAAATCCCTCAACCTAAACATACACCTAATGCTATTCTCAAGTCCCTAACCTAAACCTAAACCTAAACCAAAACTTGAAAACCCAAAGTAAAACCCGACCCGAACCTGAACCCGATATCCTAAACCTAAACCTTAACCTATTCTCAGTTCCCTACAGCTATAACCTATGACCAGGACATAAAACTTAAACCTAAATCTAAACCTAAGACCTAAATGTGTTCTCAAATACCTCAACCTAAACCTACACCTAATCCTATTCTCAACTCCCTAACCTAAACCTAAACCTAAACTTGAAAACCCAAAGCAAAACCCGATCCCGAACACGAACCCGATTTCCTAAACCTAAACCTTAACCTATTCTCAGTTCCCTACAGTTATAACCTATAACCTAGACCTAAAACCTAAACCTAAACCTAAACATAAACCTAAAACCTAAATGTGTTCCCAAATCCCTCAACCTAAACCTACACCTAATCCCTAATCTCAACTCCCCTAACATAAACCTAAACCTAAACTTGAAAACCCAAAGCAAAACCCGATCCCGAACCCGAACCCGATTTCCTAAACCGAAACCTTAACTTATTCTCGGTTCCTACAGCCTGAATAACCTATAACATAGACCAAAAACCTAAACCTAAACCTAAACCTAAGACCTAAATGTGTTTTCAAATCCTCAACCTAAACCTACACCTAATCCTATTCTCAACTCCCTCACTTAAACCTAAACCTAAACTTGAAAACCCAAAGCAAAACCCGATCCCGAACCCGAACCCGATTTCCTAAACCTAAACCTTAACCTATTCTCAGTTTCCTATAGCTATAACCTATAACCTAAACCTAAAACCTAAACCTAAACCTAAACCGAAAACCTAAATGTGTTCCCAAATCCCTCAACCTAAACCTAAGCTCAACTCCCTAACCTAAACCTAAACCTAAACTTGAAAACCCAAAGCAAAACCCGATCCTGAACCCAAACCCGATTTCCTAAACCTAAACCTTAACCTATTCTTAGTTCCCTACTGCCTATTACCTATAACCTAGACCTAAAACCTAAACCTAAACCTAAACCTAAACCTAAATGTGTTCCCAAATCCCTCAACCTAAAACTACACCTAATCCTAATCTCAACTCCCTAACCTAAACCTAAACCTAAACTTGAAAACCCAAAGCAAAACCCGATCCCATACCCGAACCTGATTTCCTAAACCTAAACCTTAACCTATTCTCAATTCCCTGCAGCTATAACCTATAACCTAGACCTATAACCTAGACCTATAACCTAAATGTGTTCTCAAATCCCTCAACCTAAACCTACACCCAATCCTATTCTCAACTCCCTCACCCAAACCTAAACCTAAACTTGAAAACCCAAAGCAAAACCCGATCCCAAACCCGAACCCGATTTTCTAAACCTAAACCTTAACCTATTCTCAATTCCCTATGCTATAACCTATAACCTAGACCTAAAACCTAAACCTAAACCTTAACCTAAGACCAAAATATGTTCTCAAATCCTTCAACCTAAACCTACACCTAATCCGAATCTCAACTCCCTAACCTAAACCTAAACCTAAACTTGAAAACCCAAAGCAAAAGCCGATCCCGAACCCGAACCCGATTTCCTAAACCTAAACCTTAACCTATTCTCAGTTCCCTACAGCTATAACATATAACCTAGACCTACAACCTAAACTTAAACCTAAACCTAAAGCCTAAATGTGTTCTCAAATCCCTAAATCTAATCCTACACCTAATGCTTTTCTCAACTCCCTAACCTAAACCTAAACCTAATCTTGAAAACCCAAAGCAAAACCCGATCCCGAACCCAAACTGGATTTCCTAAACCTTAACCTTAACCTATTCTTAGTTCCCCACAGCTATAACCTATAACCTAGACCTAAAACCTAAACCTAAACCCAAAGCCTAAATGAGTTCTCAAATCCTTAAACCTAAACCTACACCTAATGCTAATCTCAACTCCCTAAACTAAACCTAAACTTGAAAACCCAAAGCAAAACCCGATCCCAAACCCAAACCCAATTTCCTAAACCTAAACCATAACCGATTTTCAATTCCCTATAGCTATAACCTACCTATAACCTAAACCTTAACCTAAATCTAAGAACTAAATGTGTTCTCAAATCCCTGAACCTAAACCTACACCTAATCCTATTCTCAACACCCTAACCTAAACCTAAACCTAAATTTGAAAACCCAAAGCAAAACCCGATCCCAAACCCGAACCCGATTTCCTAAAATTAACCCTTAACCTATTCTCACTTCCCTACAGCTATAACCTATAACCTAGACCTAAAACCTAAACCTAAACCTAGACCTAAGACCTAAATGTGTTCTCAAATCCCTCAACCAAAACCTACACCTAATGCTATTCTCAACTCCCTACCCTAAACCTAAACCTAAACTTGAAAAACCAAAGCAAAACCCGATCCCGAACCCGAACCCGATTTCTAAACCTTAACCTTAACCTATTCTCGGCCCTACAAACTATAACTTATAACCTAGACCTAAAACCTAAACCTAAACCTAAACCTAAGACCTAAATGTGTTCTCAAATCCCTCAACCTAAACCTACACCTAATCCTATTCTCAACTCCCTAACCTAAACCTAAACCACAACTTGAAAACCCAAAAAAACCCGATCCCGAACCCGAACACGATTTCCTAAACCTAAACCTTAACCTATTCTCAGTTCCCTACAGCTATAACCTATAACCTAGACCTAAAACCTAAACCTAAACCTAAACCTAAGACCTAAATGTGTTCTCAAATCCCTCAACCTAAATCTACACCTAATGCTATTCTCAACTCCCTAACCTAAACCTAAACCTAAACTTGAAAACACAATGCAAAACCTGATCCCGAACCCAAACCCAATTTCTTAAACCTAAACCTTAACCTATTCTCAGTTCCCTACAGCTATAACCTATAAACTAGACCTAAAACCAAAACCTAAACCAAAACCTAAGGCCTAAATGTGTTCTCAAATCCCTCAACCTAAACTTACACCTAATGCTATTCTCAACTCCCTAACCTAAACCTAAACCTCGACTTGAAAACCCAAAGCAAAACCCGATCCCGAACCCAAACCCAATTTCATAAACCTAAACCTTAACCTATTCTCAGTTCCCTACAGCTATAATCTATAACCTAGACTTAAAACCTAAACCTAAACCTAAACTTAAAGCCTAAATGTGTTCTCAAATCCCTAAACCTAAACCTACACCTAATCCTATTCTCAACTCCCTAACCTAAACCTAAACCTAAACTTGAAAACCCAAAGCAAAACCCGATCCCGAACCCGAACCCAATTTCCTAAACCTAAACCTTACCCTATTCTCAGTTCCCTACAGCTATAACCTATAACCTAAACCTAAAACCTAAACCTAAACCTAAACCTAAACCTACGACCTAAATGTGTTCTCAAATCCCTCAACTTAAACCTGCACCTAATGTTATTCTCAACTCCCTAACTTAAACCTAAACCTAAACTTGAAAACCCAAAGCAAAACCCGAACCGGATTTCCTAAACCTAAACCTTAACCTATTCTCAGTTCCTTACAGCTATAACCTATAACCTATAACCTAAACCTAAACCTAAACCTAAGACCTAAATGTGTTCTCAAATCCCTCAACCTAAACCTACACCTAATGCTATTCTCAACTCCCTACCCTAAACCTAAACCTAAACCTGAAAACCCAAAGCAAAACCCGATCCCAAACCCGAACCCGATTTCCTAAACCTAAACCTTAACCTATTCTCAAATCCCTACAGCTATAACCTATAACCTAGACCTAAAACCTGAAGCTAAACTTAAACCTAAGACCTAAATGTGTTCTCAAATCCCTCAACCTAAACCTACACCTAATGCTATTCTCAACTCCCTAACCTATACGTAAACCTCAACTTGAAAACCCAAAGCAAAACCCGATCCCGAACCCGAACCCGATTTCCTAAACCTAAACCTTAACCTATTCTCAGTTCCCTACAGCTATAACCTATAACCTAGACCTAAAACGTAAACCTAAACCTAAACCTAAAACCTAATTGTGTTCCCAAATCCCTCAACCTAAACCTACACCTAATCCTAATCTCAACTCCCTAACCTAAACCTAAACTTGAAAACCCAAAGCAAAACCCGATCCTAAACACGAACCCGATTTCCTAAACCTAAACCTTAACCTATTCTCAGTTCCCTACAGCTATAACCTATAACCTGGACCTAAAACCTAAACCTAAGACCTAAATGTGTTCTCAAATCCCTCAACCTAAACCTACACCTAATGTTATTCTCAACTCCCTAACCTATACCTAAACCTCAACTTGAAAACCCAAAGCAAAACCCGATCCCGAACACGAACTCGATTTCCTAAACCTAAACCTTAACCTATTCTCGGTTCCTACAGCTATAACCTATAACCTAGACCTAAAACCTAAACCTAAACCTAAACCTAAACCTAAATGTGTTCTCAAATCCCTCAACCTAAACCTACACCTAATCCTAATCTCAACTCCCTAACCTAAACCTAAACCTAAACTTGAAAACCCAAAGCAAAACCGATTTAATCCAGAACCCGAAATCGATTTCTAAACCTAAACCTTAACCTATTCTCAGATCCCTACAGCTATAACCTATAACCTAGACCTAAAACCTAAAGCTAAAGCTAAACCTAAGACTTAAATGTGTTCTCAAATCCCTCAACCTAAACCTACACCTAACGCTGTTCTCAACTCCCTAACCTAAACCTAAACCTAAACTTAAAAACCCAAGGTAAAACCCGATCCCAAACCCGAACCCGATTTCCTAAACCTAAACCTTAACCTATTCTCGGTTCCCTCACAAACTATAACCTATAACCTAGACCTAAAACCTAAACCTAAACCTAAACCTAAACCTAAGACCTAAATGTGTTCTCAAATCCCTCAACCTAAACCTACACCTAATGCTATTCTCAACTCCCTAACCTAAACCTAAACCTAAACTTGAAAACCCAAAGCAAAACCCGATCCCGAACCCGAACCCGATTTCCTAAACCTAAACCTTAACCTATTCTCAGTTCCCTACAGCTATAACCTATAACCTAGACCTAAAACCTAAACCTAAACCTAAACCTAAGACCAAAATGTGTTCTCAAATCCCTCAACCTAAACCTACACCTAATCTTATTCTCAACTCCCCACCTAAACCTAACCCTAAACTTGAAAACCCAAAGCAAAACCTGATCTCGATCCCAAACCCGAACCCGATTTCCTAAATCTAAACCTTAACCTATTCTCAGTTCCCTACAGCTATAACTTATAACCTAGACCTAAAACCTAAACCTAAACCTAAACCTAAGACCTAAATGTGTTCTCAAATCCCTAAACCTAAACCTACACCTAATCCTAATCTCAACTCCCTAACCTAAACCTAAACCTAAACTTGAAAACCCAAAGCAAAACCCGATCCCGAACCCAAACCCAATTTCCTAAACCTAAACCTTAACCTATTCTCAGTTCCCTACAGCTATAACCTATAACCTAGACCTAAAACCTAAACCTAAACCTAAACCTAAAACCTAAATGTGTTCCCAAATCCCTAAACCTAAACCTACACCTAATCCTAATCTCAACTCCCTAACCTAGACCTAAGCATAAACATGGCAACCCAACCTAAACCCGATCCTGAACCCGAACCCGATTTCGTTAACCTAAACCTTAACCTATTCTCCATTCCCTAAAGCTATATAACCTATAACCTACTTATAACCTATACCTTAACCTTAACCAAAACCTTATCCTTAACCTTAACCTAAACCTTAACCTTTTAATCTTAACCTTAGCCTTAACCTTAACCTAAATCTAAACCTATACTTATAAATCTTAATTTATTTGGTAAAAGTTCATTTACGGTTAAGTTATTTTCTTTATAAGTTTATTGCCTTAATCTGTTATTTATGAAATTGCAGGATAAATTTGAATTGAATTTGAGTGTTCCGCACGTTTCCTTTGCCGTCGACGACATGATCAAGGAGCGGTGCGGTTCAAGGAGTACCGCTCCTTGTTACACAAGCGGTACAAGCAGTGCATGTGTAATGAGGAGGGCGCACTGTCCGCACCGCTGCACGTGACCCGTGATGACTGGCAGATACTCTGCGATAGATTTTTATCTGATTCTTTTCAGGTAATATTTACATATTTATGATATCTTTAAGGTAACAATTAAATTCGTAATTAATAACAATGTATTATGAATAGTGTGTTCAGAAGAGGAGCAAAATAAATTCTAATAAAAGGGAAAAGTTAGCAGTGAACCACATAGCTGGTTCAAAGTCATTTGTATAAATTCGTCATGACATGGTAAGAAATTACTAGTAATTATTAAGTTGATATATTCTTTCAATGCATTTTATATTAAATCTATTGTCCTTTCAATTGCGCAGCGAGATTTCGTCACTGGTCAGGAGCCCGGACCAATAGACCTCTACAAGGGGACTATTGTCGGCAGGCGACTGGATCTTGGGTATATCCTAGTGCCGACGAGATTTGGGTAAAAATCCTTACATTGTCAAATTTAATTGCATTAAATTATAATAATGTCATTTTTTTGAAAAAATTCATATGTTTTCATTACAGGCTGCGATGGACACCTTACGCAGTCAGCCCACTCTCGATGGTAATCAGCGGAGTGAGCCAGAGATCCTGAGTGAGGTGCTTGGCACCCGTTCTGGATATGTGCGTGAGCTTGGCCATGGTGCTAAGCTCATGACACCCGCTAGAGCTGCCTCCACCCGATCCAGCGTCGTTGGCGAGAGTGCCACCCACCGAGCTGATATCGCAGAGAGAGAGGTTCAACAACTACAGGTCGTCGACAATGACATCAAAGAGCAGCTGGAGAGGAAGAGTGAGTAGCTGGAGAGGCAGATGGAGGAGTAGCAGAGGAGGATGGAGGAGCTGACGAGGGAGAGAGAGGAGCAGGAGAGGAGGATGGAGGAGCAGGTGAGGCTGAGGGAGGAGTAGGAGAGGAGGATGGATAAGCTGACGAGGGAGAGAGAGGAGCAGGAGAGGAGGTGGATGGAGGAGCAGGCGAGGCTGAGGGAGGAGCAGGAGAGGAGGATGGAGGAGCTGACGAGGCAGAGGGAGGAGCAGGAGAGGATGAGAATCGAGGAGCATGCGAGGCTGAGTGAGGAGCAGGAGAGGAGGATGGAGGAGATGCGGGTGGAGCATGAGCAACGGATAATGGATATGTTTCAGGCTCTCGCCTCACGCTTACCCATCGATGTCCCACCACCTCCGCCTCCATCTTTGTGATTTTTTGTATTTTATTTATGATGTTAAACTTATATGTATTTATGCATGATGTAATTTATGTTTGGATGGATTTATTTATGTACTTTGGAGTTAAATGGATCTGATGTGGAATATGATGAAATATATTACATAACAGGTCTATGTTGTAACAGGTGTATATCAAGAATTTTGTGGTGGAATTTGCAAAAAAAAAAAAACTTTTACCTACGAAAATTTTCGTAGGTAACTTTACCTATGAAAATTTTCGTAGGTAAAAGTCTCATCAAGCTTTTACCTACAAAACTTTTCGTTGTTAAAATTCTCATCTATGTTTTGACCTACGAAAATATTTGTAGCTAAATGTTAGGTAACTATTTTTACCTACGAAAATATACGTAGGTAAAAGAATTTTTAGCTACGAAATTAGTGGTAGGTAAAAGTTTTCTAAGGGTTTTTACCTACGAATATATTTGTGGGTAAAAGTCTTGTAAATACCTTTTAGCTATGAAACTATTGTGTAACACCCCATGCCTCTGGTGCTCGGGTGTTACTTTTAAAACCTACGTCAACTTAAATCAGGGTAGATTAAATCAACTGACGTGAACACAATGCATGTAGGACGGAGATTTCAGTTGGAAGTAAATCCATCCACCCAGGTCCCCAAGGAGCCAGAACACGCCCTACAACTGGCAAAGGGTAAGATTACCTGAACACTTTAAATTAAAGCACCTATGTTAGTAGTAAGTGCTTCCACACACTTCACACCAATATCCGAGGGACTTTTAGTGGCAAATCAAACCTTCATCATTACCAGTGCGTAATATTAACCATTGAAAATAAATATCAGACCCACTTGAT
Source organism: Magnolia changhungtana (assembly GCA_030180095.1). Taxonomy (NCBI): domain Eukaryota; kingdom Viridiplantae; phylum Streptophyta; class Magnoliopsida; order Magnoliales; family Magnoliaceae; genus Magnolia; species Magnolia changhungtana. Next base: position 20,411 of record JASAUF010000023.1, read on the forward strand.
AGGCAGGTCACGTTAGTTGGGCCAATAATAGCCCAAAGAGGAGTGTAGCGGCCCACCTAGGCCTCACCATTAGCCCAAATTGGGTTGGGACCCCTGTTAAAGGTCCCCCAGTGCGAATGGACGGTGTGGATTATAATGCCGACACCTCGGAAGGCCTCAACATGGTGCATATGCACAGGGAGTACTTGTGCACGATGTGCACTGGAACGTTAGGGTCGGTCAAACGGTGTTTGACCGACTCTCTCTCGAGAAATCGCAAAAATGGCATTTTTCCCGCCATCTCCTCGTTCGAACGACTGATCTTTGGACCTCTAAGTGGCCCACCCTGGTCACTTTCCGAACCATCTGAGCCGTTCATTTTCCCCACGAAGCCCATCTTAACAAAACCGTATAAGCTTCTGGTCTGTTGTAAACGGACGAGTAAGATGGTAAGCAATCATCCAAATCATTGCACGTGGAGGATATCCATGAGGTGGGGCCAACCTGGGGCCACGTGGGTGGCCCGTGATCGGCACGAGCAAGCAATCCTACCCACCCGTCGCCTGTGAAAGCCACACGCCCTCCTTTCGAGAAAAGGGGGGGCAAGACCTGTTTAAGAAAAAGCAAGGGGGAACATTCCCACTTCAGGAAGCTGTTTCTGGTGCGATTTCAACCGTCCGTAAGGCCACGTGGCCTCATCCCTGCCCTTGGTTCTGGACATGGCGAGTTAAAACCGAAAACTCAAGTTTTCTCATGAGAGTTAGAGATTCTCGCGAGATGAATGGAGAAGGGCATTTAGAACACGAGAAGTGGGCCCCACGCTGATCCTGGGTCCCATCTGGACCGATCAGAAGGACTGGATCGTCACCATGCACATCAGGTGATGACCTGCCATTGGAGGTCAGGTCATCTTCCCCGGTTAAGCGTCAAATGATTTAACAAGATGGGCCCCACCAGACCAGAAAATTTTCTTTTCTGATGGGCCCGGATGTTAGTTGTCCATCCCACCGAGTGGATAGAACCCATGCACAATGGATCTCAGATCTCAGCCGTGCACAGTCGGTGCATTTCTAGCCGTTGGTGTCCTCCCCCTTCCCCTATATAAACCGTCCTGTAGCATTGGGATTCACACCAACGTGAGAGTGAGCGAGAGAAGAGAGAAAGCGGGTGAACGCTGTGAGAGAGGGGCAGTGTGGAGTGCCGGTTGGCCGTTTCAGCTCGAGCTTGGAGCTGAACCTGGTAACGTCCTTTGCCTCCCTGTTCTTTCTCCCTTTCTTTCTTCTTTCTTTCTTGTTCTTTTTTTTGTTCTGCCATTTTCCTCATAGTCAAAGCTAGTTGCAGGTGGTGCGTTGTCTGGACCGAGACCATGCCAAATAATGGATGAGAACCGGTCCAGCAATAACAACTCTTGGAGGCCGAGGTTAAGCCAGACAATGGCTCACCATGGGCTGCATCGGATGACCAGTTGGATGTTGTTTTGGACTCTCTGTAGAGCTTCGAGATCAGCTCAGGGTGCAAGCTCCGTTTCAGTCCAGGACCCAAGCCAATCAATGGCTATGGAATGGTCTGAGGGAGTAGCAGCATTTGGTCCCTGTTTTGGGCTAGGATTGAGCCAACTAATGGCCCTGTCCCGGGCTGAAATCCTACCCAACCGGAGCCTCCATTTCGGGCTGAGATCCAGCCAAACAATGGCTGGGGTCGAGGCCAAACCGAAGTTCTGATTAGAGCAGAAAGCAGGTGTTGCAAACGGCCATGCATTAGGCCTAGGTCAAAAGGTTTAGGACCCCATTTTTAGGAGGATCTAGGCCGACCAATGGCCATGATTCTGAGCTAAACTAGGCCTAAGAATAGCTTCTTCCAATGGCTGTAATTAGAACCAAAGATCAGGCTTCCGTCAGGCTCTGATTGGAAGTAAAGACACGTGTCACAAACAGCCATACAACGGGCCCTATTCTGGTGTTGAAACCGGCCAAGCAATGGTCTGGTTTCAGGCAGTAACGTGCCCAAAAGATGGCCGAGCATAATGGCAAGGTTAAAAGCTTCGTTTACATTGGAAGCAAGCCAATCAGATGGCTATAGGTTGGACTGTTCTTTGACGGTGAAGATGCCAACCACCATGACGCCAATCAGACACTGACGTGGGTCGAGAATCAACGGTCAGGATCAGCCATTTTCGTGCTAAAAATCGCAGCCAGGGGCAGCCCCAGCAGCGTGCAGTAGGAGGGTCATTCCCACATTGAGGGTTGGTGGCTGCGGTAGCTCTGGGCCTTACAAAAAATGCAGGTGGGCCTCACAAATTGCTAGTGGGCTGCACTGAAGGCGGGCCTTACCCAGCGTAGAAGGGCTGACCGTGGGTCCTGCATTGATCATGGGCCCCACCAACTAATGGTGGGCTACCCCGAGTAGCATGGGTTTGGACCGTCCATCAAATGACGACAATTCCAGACCGTGCATCGGTAGCCGCCCACTGCTGGATATTTTTTCCTCTGCTTTATATATATATATATATATATATATATATATTTATATATATGCATGTGAATAGATGTAATATGTGTGTAAGGACGTGTACAAGGATTTGTGGTGGGCCCCACATGGGAACACCCCAAATGCATGAATATGACGTATTCCGCGGTGGGCCACACCTAGCTGTATACATTACATCCAACCCGTCCATCAATGGACGTGCAGAGATGGGAGGGCTATTGTATGTCCAACCTAGAGCAGGTGTTGGATCTGGCCCGTCTGAAGTCTGGACGTGACATGGGTACCATGTATATGGTACATACATACATACCATGTAACACCGATGTAATATATATGGTATATGCATAAGTACTGTGATACCTATGTATGATGAATATAACGTGTGCATATGTACCCTGTGACACATATATAATACATGGGATGTATATGTAGCTACTGTGATCCATATATATGTGATGTATATAGATATACATGTGTATGAGTGCAGTGTATATGTAAAATATGTACACAAAGGTGCATGCCTCTATATGTATACAAGTATACGTTTCTACACATATGCAAGTACACTGACGTACATATTATATGTATGTGCCTATTGGTGCATATGGATAGTATGCATGTATAAATGGATGAGATATTTAAACAAGATGCACACCCCTGCCTTGTGGTGAAATTGCTATGTGAGACATGTACCGGGTATATACAGCATATAGAACATGCTCACATGTAATATTCGTCATGAACAGAGGTATTCTGTATGTACAGCATATATGTGTGTCTTGAGACTTGGATATACATATATAAGGTATAATATGTATGTTATGTATACAGTAAATATGTATGGGCCTTAGTTACATGTGATATGTAGTATCTATTCAGTGTGCGCAATATATTCAACCAGCGGTGTCACGAGTTTGGCAGGATATATCGCCCTTGGGTACAACCCAAACAAACCCCGTTTTGGGTCTTCCAACTCTTCACCTATCCTTATTGTCTAATATAAATAAATTCACACAGGGAATCACGTATACGGTGTAGATTCGCTATCTTCTCAAGGGAACTCGCAGCAGGACACACCCTACAACTTGTCTGGTGATGACTTCCTCCTCTTAAGCTTTCCATCCCTAACCAGACTAGAAATGACAGTTTTTAGTTGTGTAAATGACTAATTAGACTAATGATGAATCGTGTATGGAAATAAACTGTATTCACTTGATTTACCTGTTTAACATGATAATTCTCATGCTTACTATTGTTTAGAATATTTATTTCGTTAAACTGCCTACATGAATCATTCAGTCATCTACGTTATGTATCTTATGCGATTTCAGTTATTGTTCCTTATTGTGACACATGTTGCTATAACACACATATTGATGAAATCTCTCCATGGGAATTCCCATCAAAGGAGAGTCCATGCTTGGGGTGTAACAAGACTAATTGTGATCTTAGTAGGCCCCTGACATTGAGGTTTTGGTTGTGGTATTTGACCTTAGGGTTACCATCCATGTGGGACTCCACCTATTAGACTCGGGATGAACTTCATAACTTTTCTAAATACCGTTGTTTACTCGCCTTTGCACCATTCATGCCATCATGTTTAGTCGCCATGTTTGGTAATTTCGATGTTTCATTCCCAGTCAGCATTGGTGGTGGCCCCCTTTATGTTGAACTGATTGGCCACATGTTAGTGGGTACTACACACACCCTAAGACGGTAGTCTCATGGGCCGGGGATGGTGGGAATGGGACACTATGCCTGAGCCGTTGGCCTACGCTGGGCCATGTGCTCCCCGTAGTGACCTTTGAGTTTATCTAAATCGGCTGGTTGTAAATGGACTAATAATGACTTGGCTAATCATGCATACATGGCATGTATTGTTCCGACTGGATGATGTTTACCAGGTTCGATGATTGCATGGGTGACGGCCCACTGTCCGCACGGATGAGCATCCCCGGGGCGATGATTGCATTCATACATCCATGCATCTAATAAGACTGCATCTACTATATTTTGGATTATTTGTATGTTTTGTGCTATTCCTTGTTTAGGGTGGCGGTGTGTAATCTTGAGGGGAGATCACACTCAGCTGGCCACTAATTCATCAATGTTCAATCGTACAGAGGACGCAGGTACGGGAGATGTCGAGGGCGTGGCCGGTTTGGAGGCGGTGGTAGCCGAGGAGGAGCCATATGATGAGGAGTTGCAGCAAGAGGCGGCAGCCTACTTCGGGCTAAACCAGTAGTTTAGTCATTTATTCTATTTCTGTACATTCAGATTTTTGGATGATACTTAAAGTTTTGTAAGTGGCCCCCAGCTGGGTGGGCCTGAATATTGCTCCTATTTTGAGGCCGTATCTATGTCATATTTTCATTTCCGCTATATCGCACTTTGATTTATTGGTTGTTCGTCGTTATCATTAGCTAACTCCTGGGTTCTTGGAATTTGAGTCATGTACTCGGGTTCTGAAAACTGAGGCGTTACATATTAGTAGGTTAAAAGTGTTTTCAGTGTTTTCAATATTTTTAGTTACGAAAATATTCGTAGGTAAAGTTTTGTAGATATTTTTAGCTACGAAATTATTGGTAGGTAAAAAGTGTTCTAAATAGTTTTAGCTACAAAATTGTTGGTAGGTAAAAAGTCTTGTAAATATTTTAAGCTACGAAGTTTTTGGTAGGTAAAAAGTGTTTTAATTATTTTTAGCTACCAAAATATTTGTAGATAAAAAGTCTTTAAATATTTTTGGCTACGAAATTATTGGTAGCTAAAAAGTGTTGTAAATAATTTTACCTACAAAAGTAGTCTTAGGTAAAAAGTTTTGTCAATATTTTTACCAACGAAAATTAGCGTTGGTAAAATGTTTTTCCTACGAAAAATTTCGTTGGCAAAAGTCTTACCTTTGCCAATGAAATTTTTATTTCATGGGTAAAAGCTTTTTCCCTCGGACTTTTAGCGAGAAATTTGCCAACGAAAATTTTCCTGGGCAATACTCTTTGGCTACAAAAATCAGACTTTTGCCTACGAAAATTTTCGTTGGTAAAAGTGGCTTTTCTTGTAGTGTATGTCCACAGTGTAGTAGAACAGGTTAATATGGAAGGTTTGGGATATTCCAACCTTGGAAGTTTGCCATCCATTATCCATGTGATGGATCATCATACGGTCTAGATTTTTTGTGGGTCGGTCCATCCACAGTTGGGAGCAACTGATCAATGGTCTTGATCACCGTCCTAGGGACCACTTTGTAAAAATTGGAAGCCCTTGTAAGTATTTTGTCTATCACTGGAATTTATAGTGGTCAATTTCTCTTTACTATTTGATCGGGTCTAGGGCGAAACAAAAGGCGGATATCTTGTAGCCCATGTAACCTGAATCCGTCTTTGCGGGACACACTCCTTCCGTGTGACATCCATTTCATCTATCAGTTTCTCCTGCATTTATTAGGATAGAAGCCCAGAAATGAGGTAGGTAGATCCAAATCTCAGGTGGGCCACACCACAGGAAATAAGAGAAATTAACCACTGTATACTCCACATTTTACCCACCGTCATTTTTTTTTATCTCTCCCAAACTTTACTTTCTCAAACTAAACCATTATGTACGGACTATTTGCAGAAGAAAATACCCTTGTAGTAGGGTGGCATCGTGAAGCCTATAGCTATGGATTATAACCGTAGCCATTGGAATACATGAAACTCAACGATCGAATCATGAAATCTAGCGAGGTGAATCCGTTGAATTGTGTGTTATCCTATGGCTACGATTATAATCCATAGCTATAGGTCAAGGGTATTTTTGTCTGCAGATAGTATGTCCGTACAGAATGGTTTAGTTTGAGAATGTAAAATTTGGTTAGCTTTTAAAAAAGACGGTGGGGTCTATAGTGGTCAATTCTCACAAGAAACAATGGTGATTGAATGCTCGCTATTAAAAACTTCCCAGAGCCACTATAATGTTTGTTTTCGATCCAACCTATTGGTAAAGTTAGATGGACGTCGACGAAAGGAAAACACTGACATCAACTTGATCTATGACTTTTTTAAATGGTGGGTATTCAATCATCACTTTTTCCAAGTACTGTGGTCCACCTGAGATTTGATTATGGTTAGGGCTTCACGGAAGTCGGTGTTTCTTGTCATCACCAAATCTGCCTCCATTGTAGACTATTCTGCTAGGATTTCCACGGCGAAAGTCACTTCTATAAATGTCAATCTAAATCTAAATTGAATGGTCTATGAGGCCCACCATAAATTTTGATGTAACATCAGGGACGCGGATTAGCTACTAATAGGTTGAGTAGCGAGACTTGCTGCTACTAAAGTGATGTCACTAAGTGTTGTGGCCCATTCTGATGTATGTGTTGTATCCACACCGTTCATCCATTTGGAGAGATCATTTTAGGGCATGATCCAAAGAATAAGGTAGATTAAAAGTTGGAGTGGACCCCACCACAGAAATTAGTGGGGAGAGTGACGCCCACCATTGGATCCTTCCTAAGGTCCACCATGATTTTAATTTATTTAAGATCCAACCTGTTCATAAGTTAAAGCAGACATGAAAGTAGGGAAAACACAAATATCAACTTGATTGAAAAGTTTTGTGGCCCATAGAAGTTTTTAATGTTCGGCATCACTCTCCCAACTATTTTTTATGGTGGGTCCACTTGAGCTTTGGATCTAATTCATTCTTTGAATCATGCACTAAGAAGATCTCTCCAAATGGATGGATGGTACAGATACAAAATTACATACATCATGGTAGGCCCACAAAATTTGGTGACGTCACTTCAGTAGTCAGTCTCACTACTCAACCTGTCAATAGCTCAACTGCTTCGTTATGAATGGGCCTGATTTTTTGGGATTAAGTGTTAATACGATATGACACAAATGATGGATTGAGTGGATTACACAAACTCAAATCAATGTTCAACTCCCTGCAATTGAAGCACTGGAGTTTAAGATCCCATTTGGTAATGTTAATATCAACATCATGCAACTTAAGTTAAGACATGAGCAACGAGGACATCAAGAAGGTGTTCCTGAAGAAGATGTGAACATGGATGATATATTTGTAGATCTGGAAGAAACTGATGATACCGATGACTCTGATTTCCAGCCCTCAAAGTTTTAAGAGAGGTTGGATAATTTAGAAAAGAAGGTGGATGACCTGCATGTCTCTTGAAAACAACAGATGAAGTACATGAAAAAGTACTTTCATCGTTTTAACAGGAGTATGAGGATTAATGATCCTGATATACCGGCACCATCCTCCTTCAGTTCTGACTAATTTTCTTAAACTCTTTGTCTGTAATAGCTTACTATATTTTTACTCTTGTTGACATACATATGGATATGACACTATGCTATGCTTATTTTATGCCATTAAATCCTTATGTTTTTTTTCTCCTTATATCTATTGCACTTCATTGATTACTTCTTCCTTTGTCAACTTCTGACAAAAAGGGGGAGAAATATTATATTTTTGTAATGTGATATGGATATGAGATCATCATTTCTCTTATGAGCACACACATATTTGCATGCACTCTATGACCTATATATATTTGTGCAGATATGACTACATACTTAGGGAGAGTGATACAGATGCATGATCTCAGGGGGAGTAACAAGATTACTAGTGTTGACTCAAAAGATTTGTGTTGTTTGAGATGTTATAATATATTGTGCTAAGTTATATTGTTGTTTTGTCATGAAATTGACAAAGGGGAAGATTGTAAGTGCTTATAATTAAAGCACATATTTGTTCGTCAAATTTCGTAGTCGAGTTACAATCGCAAGCTCAACTGAAGACAAGCTATCAACTCTGAAGACAAGCTATCAACTCGATCAAGTACTTGAAAAGAAGATTCAACATCTCAAATATAGTTTATGTTAAATCAGATCTCATAAGATCAAAATTTGTGGTAGGTTCGGCCATAGGATAGGTGTATTTCACTCATGCATATCTTGAAACATATTTTATGTTAAACACACTATAGTTAAGCCAACCTAAGGTCTGGTTCGGCCAGCCTAACTACTTGGATCAACCATGCAACATTCGGATAAAATCAGATCTCATAAGATCAAAATTTGTGGTAGGTTCGGTCAGCCCAAGATAGGTCTCGTCCAGCCGAACCTAACTTCGGCGAGCCCAAGGAAATATAGTTAAATTTCTAGTAATGGAACGATTTCGGAATCCAAGCTACTTAGGCCAGCCGAACTTGAGCTTAGGCTACCCGAACTGGGTGTTTGGCCAGCCGAACTTTGGCTTAAGCTAGCCGAAGTTTGAAAGATTTTATCCGGCGATTTTTATATTCTGATTAGGACGTGATCTTTGGAGTTAGGTCAGCCGAACCGAATCTTAGGCCAACCGAACTACACAGATCTTTAACTATACATAGAGGCTTTCTCTTATATTCTAAATCACGAAAATTCATTTACTTTTACTGTGTTGTAAAGAAAGATCTCTCAAGCCTTTTTAAGCTATTTGTGTTGTAATTCATATTTTATTATTAGCTTACTCTATTCTCCTTTTCAAAGTTAGTTTTAATTATTTTGATAAGAGTAATTTATACTCTACTTTGAGAATAAAGAGAATTGAATCTACAGCAATAAGGTTTCATTCATTTAATTGAAAATTATTAAATCCCTTTATATCTCTTTGGGTTGAACTCATATATCGGTTTTATCAATATCCCAAGAAGGAGATCGCTGCACTCAAAGCTACAGTTACGACTTCGACTCACCAAATCGAAGATAAGTACCGTTTGTTTTTAATTACTTCAGTTTTGAGTTTTTCTGAGATAGCCCAGAAATCTCTGAGGGTTTGTTTGTGATGAGCCCATAAAATCACAAAGCGGGTTTGTTTGTGGTAATCCCGTAAAATCACAAAGCGGGTTTATTTGTGGTGACCTCATAAAATCACAAAGTAGGTTTGATTATAATAACCTGTGAAAATTGCAGTAACTATATAAGGTTGTTAAGGTGAACCTTGAAAACCTTGAAATAGTGGAAAGCCAAAATTGCAAAGGTTTTGGGAGTGGAGTAGGTTGCATTGAGGCACCGAACCACTATAACTCTTTTGTGCATTGTGGTGATTAGATATTATTATTTGAGTTATTGTGCTTTATTTATTCATTGCAATTAGTTTGAGTTTTTTATTTTAAAGACGTCGTGACATAAGGTTGTCTTACCTAAATCTTTTAGGTGAAAGGTTGTCCTACGAACTATTTGGTATCAAGGAGTTAATACTTTGCAATTTTGTATTTAATTGATTCATTATTCCGCATTATATCGAATTATTTGGCATTGTCCTATTCCCCCCCCCCCCCCCCTCTCTAGGACATCTATAGCTCGTCCTTTCACACTCAGATATACTAGAGAAGAAAGGTGGTTAAGGAGAGAGATGATGATGCAAATGCTAATACATGAATGAATGTAGTTGATCAGTTGCTTGTGTAAGCCGAAAGGGTAAGGGGTGGACAGATTTGTCACAAGGATCAATTCAAGGAATTTTGATTGACCTTCTAAGCGCTCGGACAGAGTGAAGATGATGATGCAGCATGCAAATGCAAGTAAGAATGGAGTTTATAAGAGTCAAACAAGTGGGTGGACAGGTTATTGCAAGGGTTGAATGGAGTGGATTGGATCGATCTTTTGGGGGGCTCAAACGGCTAAGGGCTAGGCTTGGTTCGGCTTACATAGGCTAGAAGGTCCTCTCTTTACCCTCTTTAATTTTCTTTCCTTGGTGGATGGATGAGCTAGATCCCACTCTCCTTCTTTCACTCTTTTCTTCTTTAAGCTTCTATTAATAATAGTGAGTGATAAAAGATGGAAGATGGTTTCAAAATGAAGTGAAGTGGAGGTATTTACAGGATTTTGGAGTGGCATTTTAGTGATTTATGAAAAGTTTTGGGGTTAACGAAGGCTTTAAGGGTTGAGATTGGGTGTTCGAATGGATCTACCACGTGGTGCAATGCGGATGGTTGGATTGGATGGCAAGGGGTATAATTTTGGGCAAAAGCAAGGGAGATGGTTCATTTCAGCCTAAATGATGTTTTCAAGGTGGGGTTTAATTTGTCACCCCTATCTAACTCGTAATAAAAAATTACAAGAATCCACGTTGCGGGTAACATATTATGCTTCACCTGACACGTGGACAAGCCCTATTTTTTACAGGGGCCCCATATGGGGTGGCATTTCCCATCTGGTTCACTTGATTATGCTTTATTGTGGTCCTAAAGGCTACTGTGTCTAGTCTTGGCCTTGAGTTTGCCTAGATTTTCAGGGTTCTATGGGGTTCATATAGCACTCTGATCAACTTGTTAGCCCTAGATGGTGTGTCTATAGTGACACTCTTTGATAGGTCCATATAGGCATTATTTGAGAATTAAATAATAGCTAACATCCACTAAACAAGGTCGTTATGCCATGCCATTATCCCACATCACACACTTCACTCAACTCCAACACTTCATACTCTGCATGAAGCCGTCTTGGTAAAATGGCCGTATCTTACTCGTCAACGGTTAGATCAAGGAGAACTTATACTCATTGAAAAGTTAACTCGAAAACCTATGATCCAAGCTTGGAATCAAGACAATCTGACATCACTTGGTCTATCAATAGGGTCCACAACATAGTTGAGCTATCCTTAATCACAAGCAACATATATTTTTATTTTTGGGAATAAAGTTCCCTCGTTATAACTTGGATTGCGGTGAAACAAATTTTGGGTGAAACTAAACTCAATGAAATTTCTAATGGACCAAACTTATCTCGATTGGACACCATTTTCTTCTCCATTCGTTGTCTCGAACACGGGCCACACACGATGTCCAATTCTCAATAGCGTAAAAGGTGTGACTTTTCAAACCTCAAAAGCCACTTTAAAACTCATCACTTTGAAAGTATATCTTCCATATAGATACTGCAAATTCTAACCATTTTCAAATAAAAAAGTGATGGAGAGCGGGTCGTAGACATTTTCATGGCCAAGATGGATCAAAAAAGGACTGTGCACTGAATAGATTCTGACCATCACTGTGTAAATGATTGTATGACATTTTTCAATGGTTCACATTCCATCCTTAAATTGGTAGCTTCAGTTTTTGAAACATGGTGCGGGCAAAGCAAACTTTCTATTTAGGACAACTGTTCATCTGAACCATCCAATTGAAGGACTTATTGGATCAGAAAATGTATTGATTGTCCTTTGATGGGTGGTTGATTAGGAACAATGACTAGGATTTTCTATTTGGTACAAATTTAGGCTATAGGACATCCAAGGATGTTCATTGATTTTAGAGGAGTTTATTTCATACTTTGGCTAAGTATGACACTTGATATGAGGGCACAAGAAATTGTAACCTTGTAGGCCCCAAAACAAGATTCTTTTAACAATCCTAACCCTTAATTTTTAGATGTGTGTTTGTTGATATTAGACGATTGCTTTCCATTTTTTCCGTCATCCAGTAGATGTTGGTAGATAATAAAAAGCTGATAATTTTCAGTTTATGATATATACTGGGACCCGATCTGGACCTTCAGAACTTAAAACAAACATATCTCGCAAACCGGAATGAGCTATCGGACATACCATGTATGATTTTGCAGTAGGAAGATCTACTTTAGCCACCCAACCTGCTATGTCGGGTGGCTCGTGTCGAATTTTCTAAATACCATTAGATTGACAGTCGAATTCCTGTTTTAATTTCTTTTTTACTATTTATAGTAAGTTTTAGTTTAAGTATAACTATTCATCCATTGGGCTTTAGGAGTTGCGCCAAACATGAAAGGTGCTTAGAATAATTAGGAGAATAGCATGGTCAAGCCAAATAGGACACGTACTATTTTTGTTTGCAAACCATGAGGTCTAGTGGAAATCACCATCGTCTATAAATAGTAAGTTTACTATTTATAGTAAGTCATGATTTCTAGGAGCTTTAGTTATAGTTTGATTCCAAAACGTCTCCCTAGGGTTTATAACCTTATTTAAATGTTGTAATCTCATTTTTCATCATCAATCAAATTATTTCGAATTTCTTGGAATTATTTCTATTTTCTTTTCCTCGTGGATTTGAGGCTTCTCTATGAGAAGTCCAGAGAAATTCCGTGGATTCAGAACAGTTACCCCTCTAAGGAAGACGGTGCTCGACCTCATGTCCTTCCCTGCATCAAAAACAAAAAAGAAAAAAAAAAGTAAAATTTTTCAAAATTGGTAAAACCATTTTGATGAAAAGTCAAGGGAATCAACCATCTAAATTAGTGATTGATATTATTTCTATTCCTAATTGATAGAATCTATATTTGTATTAGAAATGACAGTAAATATCATATTCGTGGGGTGGATTAGAAACATAAGTGTACTCTTATGAATGTGGAATATATCAAATCAGTTATAATTGAAATTGTCGATTCATCCGTAACTACTTATGGGCCATATCCTATAATGAGAAAATAGCTGACAAAGAGATCTGTCATCATGATCTGAAGATGGGTGAGAAATAGAGAGTAAAAAATGTGCCATATCATTTTGCAAGAAATAGCTAAGAAAGAGATTTGTCATTATGAGACAAGAGGGGTGAGAAATAGAGAGACAAAGGGGTGTATATATATATATATATATATATATATATATATATATATATATATATATATATATATATATATATATATATATTCTAAGAAATTACTAAGAAAGAGAATTATCATTATGAGTCAAAAATGGCCAAAAAATAGAGAGAAAAACCATCGCCAGTGAAGTATAGGGTTTGGGAGGACATGAATATCATGTTAACACTTTTTTTACATAGTGGGTAAAACAACCAATTTTTGTTGTACCCCACAGATCAGTTCCATCCATCAGATTTGATGCTCCATTTTAAACCTTGTCATGACTAAAAATCAGGCAGATCCAAACTCAAGTGGGCGACATCATAGGAACAACGGAGATGGAATGCCAAATATAAGTTGTTTTTACTTTTGGGCATATGATGTGTATCCTTTTCGTTAAAGCATCCCGTCAAATGTCAGAATCAACTGAAGCTAAAAAACATGAATCTCAATGTTCATTACTCCTTCGTTCCGACACGATAGTCCATGCTATGCATGCGGAGCGGGAAACGGATTAGCTACTCCCCCTGACACCTGCCCTGGAGCTGATGGTCGGTGCTGTGTGGGACCCACCACCATGATGTATGTGTTTCATCCATTCCGTCCATCTATTTTTCTAGATCCATTTATGGTAATAGACAAAAAAACGGGATATATCCCAGTCTCAAGTGGACCACATGACGAATGAACTTTGACCATTAAAAACTTTTTGGGGGCCATAAAAGTATTGGATCAAGTTGATATTTGTTTTTTCCCTTTATCTGTATTTTTATGACCTAATCAACAGATAGGATGTCAAATAAACAGTACAGTGGGCCTTAGGAGGATTTAAATGATGGATATCCAATCACTATTGTTTTCCTGTGGTGTGGTCTACCTGAAATTTATTTCAGTCTCATTTTTGTGACAGAATTCTAAAATGATATTTAAAAATGGATAAAAGGAATGGATGAAACACATACATCATGGTGGGGCCCACAGAGCACCGACCATCAGCTACGGGGCTGGTGTCAGGGGTAGTAGCCAATCCGTTTCCTGCGGAGCGGACCAAACTCTTAATCGATTGCGTATTGGCCACAACATACTATGATAACCAATCATGGCCAAATAAACACATCCACGTGTAAAAGCAGTAGCATTAAAATATCAATACAGTCCAATGAAAAAAAATGCGTGCGTATTCATATTAGAACGGCCGACAGCACAAAGTCTATTAGGAATATCGGTCCTCCGTGATGATGTGTGTGTTCTAATTAAATCTCATTGCATGACCACGGTATCCGATTGCATGACCACGATGGTGTAGTCAGTTCACCGTGATGATGTGTATGTTCTAAATCTCATTGCATGATCTCGGTGGTGTATTGATGTCACCACGTTGTGTTGACCCCACCATAATGTATATGTGTTCTGTCTACAGTGTCTATCCATTTCGCGAGATCATTTTAAGGCATGAGCTAAATAATGTGGCAGATCCAAAGCTCAAATGGACCACACCAGAAAAAGCAGTGTACACAAAGCCACACAACGTTGAAACATTCCTAAGGGTCTACCATAATGTTGATTCCACATCCAACCTATTCATAAGGTCACAAAGACTTGTACGCTCGAAAAACACAAATGTCAGCTTGTTCCAAAACTTCTGTGGTCCCAGGAAGTTTTTAAGGGTGGATGTCATTGTCCCCACTGCTTTATGTAATGTGGTTCACTTGAGCTTTGCATCTAACTGATTTTTGGTCTTATATCATAAAATTGTCTCGAAATATGGATGGAGGTGTGGATATAGCACATACATCATGGTGGACCCACAGTACTTGGTGATGTCAACACACTGAGGTCGGTGATGTGGCACACCAGGCAATTAGCTAGGATGATTTGTGGGGTCCACAGTAATATTTGAAAGAAATTCATGCCATCCATCCATTGTGGGATCTCATTTTAGGACATGATAACATAAAATACAGGTGGATCCAAGACTCAAGTGGGTTGGGCAAGAGGGAAAACCGTGGAAAGATTTTTTCTACCGTTGAAACTTCTGGGTATTTACCCTGATATTTATATGTCATCCGAATCATTTATAAGTTCATTCCCACTTAGATGAAGTGAAAACACCAAAAACTTCTTCTGATATTAAACTTTGTGGCCGTACAAATGTTTCAAACGGTGGCCACTGAATCTGCACTGTTTCATCCGGTAAAGGCCACTTGAGTTTTGGATAAACTTCATTTTTAGCCTCATGCCTTAAAATGAGCTCCCAAAATGGATGGACGGTGTAAATTTATCAAAAATATCACAGTGGGACCCACGTAGCATCCCACCGCAGGAGCTTACTGTCGGAGGCTTTCGCAGGAAATCCGCGTCCAGATGTGTCCATACGGATGAAAACTCTCCAAGGACTTCACTGCATGAGGACGCGGATTTCATGGGAAAGCCTTTGGTGGGGAGTTTTGCATTGAAAACCTAGGCTACCGTGATGTTTTTGAGACATTCACTCCGTCCATCCATTGTGAGAGATCAGGACTTGATCTCAAAATTGATCAGGATCCAAGAATAAAGTGGGTCACACTAAAAGAAAAGGTGGGTAGGGAAATTCTTACTATTGAAACCTCAAAGTGATGCTTACATTCCATCCATACTGTTCATAACATCATTCTTATTGGAATGAACTGAAAACACAAATATAATCCTGATTCAAAACTTATGTGGCCCCTTGAATATCTTAAATGTGGATGTTCAACCCGCACGTTTTCAGCCAACTTGAGTATTAGATCCGGTTTATTTTTTGGTTTACGTTCTAAAATGAGTTCACAAAATGGATAGACGGAGTGGATTTCTAACAAACATCATGGTGGGCCCCAACTAGTTCCCTGTACAGGAACTTCCTGCGGAAGCCTGATGTAGAGCGGGTCGCGGACAGTTTCATGGCTAAGATGGATCAGAAAAGGCCCGGTCGGTGACAGAAGTGATCCAGACCATCGGACCTTAAATCAGGCGTATCTCGCAATCTAGAATAAGTTAGGCGAAGTAAAATATATGATTTTGGGGTAGAACGAGCTACTTTAGCCAACCAACTCAGTTACACCAGGTTGCTATGCCTGGAATTGCGAAAAACCCCGGATCGACAGTTGTTTCCCTGTTTTAATTTCGTTTTTACTATAAATAGTAAGTTTTAGTTTAATTATAACTCTTCATCCGTCGAGCTTTAGGAGTTGCGCCCAATGTGAAAAGAGCTTAGAATAATTAGGAGAACGGTTTGGTGAAGCTAAATAGGACACTTACTATTTTTGGCCGAAAACCTTGTGCACTAGTAGACATCACGACCGTCTATAAATATAAGTTTACTATTTATAGTAAGTCGCGATTTCTAGGAGTTTTAGTTGTAGTTTGATTCTAATTTCTTTCCCATTGCTTGGTACCCCTATTTAAAGGGTTGTGAACTCATTTTTATTGATTCATTAATTAATTTTGAATTTATTAGAATTTATTTATATTTTATGCTCTCTTTCCTCGTGGATTCGAGAAGTCTCTGTGAGGAGTCCAGAGAAGTTCCGTGGATTCGAAATACTTATCCTATTGAGGAAGACGGTGCTCGACCTCACGTCCTCCCCTGCGTCAGTTTGGTATCAGAGCGAAGTTTCTCTTCGGATCGATGGCTTCTAACGATGGGTCGGGTAACAATCCCATGGGCGGTGCTCCAAGAAATTTACCTTTAATGGCGGCAGCTTTCAAAGTAGCGCAATAAGAGAATCGGCAAGCCATGAAAGGGCTGTAGGCTTCCATCGACCGCATAGCGGATCTCTTGGCGAAAAACCTAAGGCAACTCCGTGTTCCTGGTGGTAATCCTCGACTGCCAATTGCTAAAACTCGTAATCGCCCTGATCGCAGGATAGTACTGGTAGTGCATCCAAGGGTCATTCTTGAGGAAGGGGGATCCAGTAAGGAGGAAATCGACGACATAATCTTCCAACACCCCAGACATGACGGCGATCGAGTAGATTGAATGGATCGAGAATTCAAGATGCGGGTTGATATTCCTAGCTTCAATGGCTAACTACACATTGAGGATTTTCTCAATTGACTTTCTGAAGTTAAGCGATTTTTCGACTATATGGACATCCCTGAAGCAAAGAAGGTCAAGCTTGTGGCCTACAAGCTGAAAGAGGAGCTTCAGCTTGGTGCGAACAACTATAACTCACGCGAACCAGGCAGACGAAAGCACTAATCCGCACATGGCAGTGGATGAAGCAGCTACTACGTGCCCGATTCCTCTCTAGCAATTACGATCAGGTATTATTCCAACAATACCAAAATTTTAGACAGGGTAGTTGATCGGTAAGAGAATACGCAGAAGAATTTTACCACCTGGTGGCGCGTAACGATTTAGTTGAGATAAAATCGCAGCAAGTCGTCCGATTCAATGGTGGGTTACGTATGACTATCCAGGATCGGGTCCAGATGCAGTCCGTCTGGACGATGAATGATGCGATCAAGTTGGCTATTCGGGCAGAAGCGCAACTTGAACGTCCTAACACACAGATGTAACATCCCGGATTTTTGCCAACTTAGGATTAGACGTCCTTAGGCAATAGGTCGATCCTAATACCTTATTAACTAGTCAGAACTCAATCCCAAAGTCTAAAACTGCTTTTGAACCCATTTTCTTCACAAATCCCACCCTTCACCACCTTGATCTTTCAATTTTCCTAAGTACTTGCACCCTAGACACTATCTTAAACTAGCTAAGTAGTATAAATTGGATCACTTTATACACAAACTACAAAGGCCTAGGTACCACCTCAGACAGAAATCTTATACGACTAAATCCTTTAGAAATGAGACAAAGTAACGAAATGCTAAATTAGATTAGCTACGAAATTCGCTAGAATCGCTTTAAATACGATTTGCAAGGCCCAAAACTTGTAGAATCATTGACGCTAGGTTACCCTAAAATCTCGGATCAAACTCATTACCCGACTGCTCTCGGGAGCACGTTGAAACTCCGTATCAGATCTGGACCGCACATCGGGAGTCCGAATAATACGAGGTTAAGGACTTAGGACCACCTCGTTGGGCTTGACAACCATCTCGGAAATCAAATCCAGCTAGTGTCCTACAGCTGTTCGCTTGAGTCCGGAGCGAGAGAGTGTGAAAACACATGTTTCTTTACAAAATAAATATCTTGAATAGTAATCTGACATCTCTCGTTTGCGGATTAGTTTTAAGCAACCAGACCGTCAGAATTAGACCAAATTACACCCTCGGATCAGGAGAAATTTCATACACATTTACATGTACTCGGAATCTCCGATCGAGATCCGCTGACCATTGAACTGAAACTGGTCTGCCACGCGTGATCTGGAATCCCGACCGAAACGAAAACTTAATAGAACGTAGATCCGGTGTCGGTGAGCTTAAGTCCGACCTTTGGCTCAAGGAGGCCCGCCAGAAGTCCTCTGTTGAGCTGAAAAAGTTCCGCTTTGGTTATAACCTAAGTAAACCTTGTCCAGAAGTCTAATTCAGTGAGATTTTAGGCTATATAAGGACCTTAAACCCTCTTTCATTTCAGCCATCCGAATTTGAGATTGAGAAGAGAGAAAAGAGAGAGAAAGTGAGGGAGAAGTGGGAGAATCTCCCTACTATCATTCCCTGCCACCACACAAGCTGCACCACCTGTTTCTCATCGCTTTCCCGATGATACCGACTCCATTTCTAGGTAAAAAACCCTAACCTTAATCTGTTTTGGGGTTTAGACAGTTGTAGGTTATGAAATAAGTAACCTATTTCATTCTATAGGTTACCAAACTGCCGAATGCGGAAGCTTAGCAAACCTACCGACTCCGTTACGATTCTACGATACAAGGTGCGGACTTTAGGTGTATAGGTTATGGTTTTCAACGCTTTCAATGTTAGATAATGATAGATTTATGATCTGCATGCAATTACATATGTACAAAGTGCTTTCTGTTTCCTGTTTCGATTAAAGATGTATATTATGGAATTTTACATATTCTAGGTATTCGTAGAAAATACCGTATATGTATAAATTTTGGAAATGTATTTGACATGATTAATTGTTATATGAATATATGATATATGGATAAAATACTTATTTGGCGAAAGGATTCGCCCAAATACATGTTTTACTAATATACACTTTGTATGTAGAAATACTGTATTGTAGAAAGTACTATATACATATGTATTTTAGAGATGTGTTTGCCATGATTATTTGTTGTATAAATATATTATAGTGCGTAAAATATTTGCTTGGCGAAAGGACTCGCTCTAATACATGTTTACTAACATACACTAAGTATGTTGAAATAGTGTATGTTAAGTGTTTGTGAAAATGCTTATGTGAGTAACTGTTTGGATGTTGATGCCTTAGGAGGGTGTTGAGATGGGATTCTCAACTACCTTAGAGACATGTATGATTTACTCCATGAGGTTGTTTACTTAAACCGCTTACTTGTGAAATATATGTGTTTGTATTCCTATTTAAGTAGTGCTTTATAACATGCTCTACAACATGCTTTATAACATGCTTTATGACATGCTTACTTACATGCTTGAATTACTTAGTTTATTATGCTTTACTCCACATGCTATGAATAAGGATTGATTGTGTTTGGGGCTATGATTATAGTCCAGACAATCGGTACCAGAATTGAATTCATGGTTGTGATTCATTTGCCACGTAAGATGTGTTCGACGAACTCGAGTCGTACTTTGGTTGGCGATAGTGGTTGGCCACACGAAGTGCTTATGCACTTCATGTCGTTCAACTTGTTGTGCACTCGAGCTAGCCAAGCTCGTCAAGTAATCCGATCTGTTTAATGTATGTTCACCATGTTTGGACGCTACTGCTTGAACCTAGGGTACCAAACTTACCAGTGAAATCCCTTTTAACCATGGTACCTCGATCCACTAAGACTCATGAGCCGGGCATGGTGGTATGGGACACCGTGGTCGAGCTGTCGGCCTACGCTGGGGCCACGTGTCTCCCCGTAGTGACCAGTGAGCAACCAGACTCGTGAGCCGATTATGGTGGTATGGGACACTATATTCGTGTGTCGGCATACATTGATAAGGTGATGGGGGAGTGGTACAACGAATGCGAGCAACAGCCCTGATAGCCCTTTGTAGTGACTTCGAGCATACTCTGAAATCGCGGTGAGCCTTAGAGTTTTGCCATGGTATATAGAGTATGAACTAGGCCTGTTTCTGTATAGTGATGAATCGTTTAAGAGGTGATGAGGGAGTGGTGTAACCTTTATGTGTAACAGCCCTGGCAGCCTTTGCAGTGACCTAGAAAACACACCATCGTCTGATATTAACTAGGACTGACGACCCTAGAATGAATCATGTTTGGGAATGATACAAGGGAGGTACCTTAGTTTCCCAATCCTGCTGTTTGAAATGGACTAATAAAAACTCGGTAATCATGCTCACCATGCATTGTATATGCCTGAAAGATGTGGAGCACTGAGGGAAGAAAGCATGCTGCGAATGTGAGATGGTGTCGCACGAGGGAGGGTGTGGTGAGGGCATACATCATGTCATTCATACTTACATTAATAAGAGTAGTTAGGAGTGTTTGATTGTACTGCTTTATCATTACTGCTTGACTGAGTCGATAACATGTTAACCTATGCTTTATTGTTCCACTGAGTTAGCTACTCACTCCCACGTTACGGGATGGTGTTTCGAACACCCACCAGACATTGTCTGATTTCAGATGGCGACGCTACTTCTGAGGCGGAGCCGGCCTTTGCAATGACTACGATGCCTACTTGTATTGGTTGTCTTCTGACGGCTTCCTGTGAGCCGTGTCCTGATCGACGAGGCTTTCTGGGATATTGACTAGAGGACCTTACACATTTGGTATATTTTAGGATTGTACATGTAATTATTTAACCTGGTAATGTTATCACACTCTGGAGACTCATCATAGTTTATATATTTTATCTATCACAGTCTTCCGCTTGCAAATTTAACTGTCTCTGGAGTATGATATACTGTTTTGGCTTAATCTCACTCATGTTCACTACTCTAATACAGTCAACATTCAATCATCATTCATTTTGTTGCATATGTGATGTTCTGGAACTCGAGAGTTGAGTTACTACTCGACCCTCAATTTTTGGGATGTTATAACAGACCTATCCTACTGCAAGGATCCCTGTGATAGGTCCACCCCAGGGAATTGCACAGCCCAAGGGAAAGGAGCCCATAGGAGCACGTACTCAAACTCCTACGTCTGAGAACCGAGATCAGGCTAGACCCCAAAGGGGCATATCGACTGCTACTGGTCCAAGTGGAATCCCGAACCCCTATGCTCGGCCAAGGCCCGATAACTACTATCGTCATGGCCAACCGGGCCACCTATCAAATACTTGTCCCCAGCGAAAAGTGGTAAACCTCACCATCAATGATGGTAGTGCTAATAACGCTTATGAAGATCCAGATATTGAAGAACAAGAGCATACCACCGAGGACGAGGCAAATGATTCAGGTTGGGTTCAGCAAAATCACGGCGAGTCGCTCGTCGTGAGGCATCTATTATATACGCCAATAAAAGAAGTGCATCCATAGCAGCATAAAATCTTCCGCAATAGGTGTAGGGTGAATCGAAAGGTTTGTGATATGATTATTGACAATGGGAGCAGCGAGAACATCGTATCCAAGGTCATGGTGGAAAAATTACAATTGAAAATGGAGCGTCATCCCTCTCCATATACAATCGGTTGGATCAAGAAGGTCAGCGAAACAAAGAAAACTGAACGGTGCACCATATCCTTTTCAATTGGCAAACATTATAAGGATGAAGTAGTATGCGATGTGGTTGACATGGAAGCATGTCACATACTACTCGGTCAGCCCTGGCAATATGACCGTGACGCTACTCATAAAGGGCGAGATAACATATATATCTTCGTCAAGGACAGCCGGAAGACCATATTGGCCCCTATGAACCTAGAGAGACCACCTGAAACTTCTAAAGTGGACGGCCGTTTTCTCTTAACCATACGGGACTTCGTGGAAGAATCTAAAGAAACAGGACAGACTTATGCGTTAATTGTAAAAGAAGAAGAACTCGAGCCTACCATCATCCCTGAAAGACTAAAGCCCCTGCTACATGAATTCAAAGAAATCTGGCCCGATGACCTTCCTGATGGATTACCCCCCATGCGGGATATCCAACACCATATCGACTTTGTCCTTGGGTCCAGTTTACCTAATCGTCCTCATTATCGAATGAGTCCGAATGAGTGTGAGATTCTGTAGGGACAAGTAGAGGAGTTGATCCGTAAGGGTCTTATTCGAGAAAGCATGAGTCCATGTGCTGTACCAGCTCTATTAACTTCAAAGAAAGATGGGAGTTGGCACATGTGTGTCGACAGTCGAGCCATCAACAAAATCACCATAAAATACAGGTTTCCTATACCACAGTTGGACGATATGCTGGACATGTTAGAGGGTACAAAAATATTCTCTAAATTGGACCTAAGGAGCGGCTATCATCAGATTCGAATACAGCCGGGTGATGAGTGGAAAACGGCCTTTAAGACCAAGGAAGGATTATATAAATGGATGGTTATGCCCTTCGGTCTTTCGAATGCGCCTAGCACATTTATGAGATTGATGAACCAAGTTCTGAAACCTTTCATTGGACAGTTGGTTGTGGTTTATTTCGATAATATTTTGATATACAGTCAATACGAAACCACCCATATGGAACACCTCAAGAAGGTCCTTCAAGTGCTCACTAAAAATAAATTGTATCTCAATTTAAAAAAGTACAGCTTCATGACTAATAACCTATTGTTTCTGGGTTTTGTCATAACATCCACGGGCATTTGAGTAGATGAGGAAAAAGTGAAGGCAATCAGAGAATGGCCGTTTCCCACAAATATTCACGAAGTACGAAGTTTTCATGGACTGGCGACATTCTATCATCGGTTCGTGAAAAATTTCAGTACCATTGTGTCACCAATCACAGATTGCATGAAGAAAGGACAATTTTAGTGGACTGACGAAGCCGACAGGAGCTTTGCTCGAAATCAAGCACAAATTATCCACGACCTTGATTCTTGTACTTCCCAACTTCAACAAATTGTTTGAAGTCGAATGTGATGCCTCATATGTCGGAATTGAGGGAGTTTTGTCTCAAGAAGGTAGGCCGGTAGCCTTCTACAGTGAGAAACTTAGCGATGCATGCAAGAAGTGGTCTACATATGAGATCGAGTTATATGCGGTGGTTCAGGCATGCGACATTGGCGATATTATTTGATTTAAAGGGAATTCATACTTTACACGGACCATCAAGCTCTCAAATTCATTAATAGTCAAGCTAACATTAACCGTGTGCATGCTAGATGGATCTCGTTTTTGCAGGAATTCACGTTCGTACTAAAACACAAGTCAGGGCAACAGAACAAAGTAGCTGATGCACTGAGTCGCTGTGCAACTTTGTTAGTCACAATGAGCAATGGGGTTGTCGGGTTCGAGCGCCTCAAAGACATATATGCCGATGACGACGACTTCAAGGACACATGAGTTAGATGCCAAGAAGGTCGCCCCGACGACTTACATATGCAAGACGGGTTCCTTTTCAAGGGAAATCGACTGTGCATCCCGAATAGTTCGCTAAGACAACAGATAATCCAAGAGCTACATGGAGGTGGCCTTAGTGGACACCTTGGGTGAGACAAGACGCGAGCTCTTGTGGAAGAATAGTATTACTAGCCGCAATTAGTACGTGATGTGGGAAAGGCAGTCTAACGTTGTTATATTTGTTAGACTGCCAAGGGGCAATCTCATAATACGGGCCTCTACACCCGGTTACCCTTGCCTGACGGCCCTTGAGAGGATTTATCTATGGACTTTGTGCTCGGTCTCCCACGAACACAACGCGGCATGGATTCGGTGTTCGTGGTAGTAGATCGTTTCTCCAAGATGACGCACTTTATTCCATGCAAGAAGATTCTCAATGCAACACACGTGGCGAATCTATTCTTCAAAGAAATTGTGCGGCTACACGAGGTTCCCAAGACTATTACTTCTGATCGTGACACGAAGTTCATAAGCCACTTTTGGTAGACTTTGTGGACTCGATTCGATACACGACTTCAGTTCAACAACGCCTACCACCCACAGATTGACGGTCAAATTGAGGTTGTGAATCGCACGTTAGGAAACCTCCTTTGATGTATTTCAGGAGAAAAACCTAGCAGTGAGATTTGACATTGTCTCAAGCTGAGTTTCCATTCAACAACATGGTGAACTGCTCGACAGGGAAATTCTCATTCCAAGTTATTTACGGACGAGTACCTCGCCACACACTAGACTTGGTCCCTCTGCCAAAGCTCTTAGGCATGAGCATTGCAGCAGAACATATGGCTGACAAGATCATGGGTATTCATGTGGATGTACAAACCAAGCTACATGCCTCGAACGAAAAGTATAAGGAGAAAGCAGACAAGCTTCGGTGACAAAAAGTGTTCGAGGTAAGCGATCAAGTAATGGTCCATCTGCACAAAGAACGACTTTCGACCTGAACGTACAACAAGTTGAAGAATAAAAAGATTGGACCGGTACCAATCATCCTAAAGATCAATAACAATGCTTATGTTGTTGATCTTCCAAATAATATGGTGATCTCATGGACTTTCAACGTCGCGGACCTGACCGAGTATTATGAACCAACGCAGGATGAGAACTCGAGGACGAGTTCTTTTGAAGTGGAGGAGACTGATGTAGAGCGGGTCGCGAACAGTTTCATGGCCAAGATGGATCAGAAAAGGCCCGGTCGGCGACAGAAGTGATCCAAACCATTAGACCTTAAATCAGGCGTATCTCGCAATCCGGAATGAGTTAGGCGAAGTAAAATATATGATTTTGGGGTAGAACAAGCTACTTTAACCAACCAACCCAGCTCTGCCAGGTTGCGAAGCCCGGAATTGTGAAAAACCCCTGGATCGACAGTCGTTTCCCTGTTTTAATTTCATTTTTACTATAAATAGTAAGTTTTAGTTTGATTATAACTCTTTATCCGTCGGGCTTTAAGAGTTGCTCCCAACGTGAAAAGAGCTTAGAATAATTAGGAGAACGGTTTGGTGAAGCCAAATAGGACACTTACTATTTTTGGCCGAAAACCTTGCGCACTAGTAGACATCACGACCGTCTATAAATAGTAAGTTTACTATTTATAGTAAGTCGCGATTTCTAGGAGTTTTAGTTGTAGTTTGATTCTGATTTCTTTCCCATTGCTTGGTACCCCTATTTAAAGGGTTGTGAACTCATTTTTATTGATTAATTAATTAATTTTGAATTTATTAAAATTTATTTATATTTTATGCTCTCTTTCCTCGTGGATTCGAGAAGTCTCTGTGAGGAGTCCAGAGAAGTTCCGTGGATTCGGAATACTTATCCTGTTGAGGAAGACAGTGCTCGACCTCACGTCCTCCCCTGCGTAAAAGGCTCTCGCGGAAAATTTGCAATGATGTAAACGGTTTCCTACGGAAGGCTCTGGCGGGAAATCCGCGTCCACCACCGAATGATGAAAACGGTCCACGTACGTGGACAAGAAAATGAAGGATTGCTCACCCTTCATGATTGATCGCTCCGGTATTCTTCATTCTCTTTTAGAAAAACTTTGGGTAGATTCCTCTGCAAGTTTACAACCTTTTTAAAAGGAAGTAGAGGATCACGTGAGGCTCCGGTGGATACACTCCAGTGGACAGCTATCCATAGTGTTAAATTTATGTGCCCTATGTAGAGCATGTATCTAAAATTACAGTGATGAAACGATCATAACAATAGTGACCAATAAATGAATTGTTAAAGTAAAACTTGAGTGATCCAAATTCAAATGAAAGAATCAGATGGTTAATAATATCCTACCAGTGTAGTTTTTATGTGATGCTCCATGTACAGTTGGGTCATTAATTAAGATGGTGCTATACAAACATGCCATTCGTACGGTTGAAGAGTGACCACCAATTTTAATACGGTGGAAAACTAACATAAGTAGGCGTCGACTAAAGATTCGCCTCCAATGTCATTTTCGGACGCGGATATTGCTTCCTACCCCTACACGTCTCTGGGAACGGGGCGGGAGCTTTGAGTGGCCAATCTATGGGTCTTAATCACACTGTCCATCAATTTTATTTTATTTTTCTATCATTTTAAGGTACCGTTAAAAAAGATCCAAGGCTCAAGTGGACCACAAGGTAGGAAGCTCAAGTGGACCACAAGGTAGGAAGCAGAGGTAACAATGATTCTCACCGTTTAAACTTTTCTAGGGCTCACCATGATGTTTATTTTCCATCTAACCTATAAATAAAGTTACAAGTACTTGGATGAAGTGAAAAAATAAATATCTGCTCCATCCAAAACTTCCGTGGCCCCTTCAGAAGTTTTCAATGGTACTAGTTTAATACCCATTGTGTAGTCCACTTGAGCCTTAGATCCGCCTCATTTTTGTTTTTATATCTTAAAATTATATGAAAAAAATGGATGGATAGTGTGAATTTATCACAAATATCACAGTGGGACCTTTAGCTTTCGCAGGAAATCCGCGTCCAGACGTGTCCTTACGTGATGAAAACTCTCCGAAGACTTCACTGTACGAGGACGCGGATTTGATGGGAAAGCCTTTGGCAGGGAGTTTTGCATTGGAAACCTAAGGCCACCGTGATGTTTTTGAGATATTCACTCTGTCCATCCTCTGTGTGAGATCATTCTAGGACTTGATCTCAAAATTGATTAGGATCCAAGAATAAAGTGGGTCACACTAAAAGAAAAGGTGGCTAAGGAAATTCTTACCATTGAAACCTTAAAGTGATGCTTACATTTCATCCGTACTGTTCATAACATCATTCTTACTGGGATGAGCTGAAAACACAAATATAATCCTGATTCAAAACTTATGTGGCCCCATTAATATCTTAATTGTGGATGCTCAATTCTCACGCTTTCGGCCAACTTAGTATTGGATCCGGCTCATTTTTTGCTTTACATTCTAAAATGAGTTCACAAAATGGATAGAGGGAGTAGATTTCTCACAAACATCATGGTGGGCCCCAACCAGCTCCCAGCTCTTGTGGGAAATCCACGTGTAAACAGTTTCCTGGAAAGGCTCTCGCGGGAAATCCGTGTCCACCGAATGATGTAAACAGTCAAGAAAATGAAGGATTGCTTATCCTTCATGATTGGATCGCACCAGTTTTCTTCGTTCTCTTTTAGAAAAACTTCCGGTAGACTCCTCTGCAAGTTTACAACCGTTTGAAAGGAAGTAGTGGATCACGTGAGGCTCCAGTGGACAGCTATCCATACTGTTAAATTTATGTGTCTCATTGCAGGTGGAGCATATATCTAAAATTACAATGATGAAGCGATCCTAACAATAGTAACTAATAAATGAATTGTTAAAGTAAAACTTGAGTGGTCCAAATTCAAATGAAAGAATTAGGTGGTTAATAATATCCTATCAGTGCAATTTTTATGTGATGCTCCATCTACAGTTGGGTCATTAATTAAGATGGTCTGGATTGCTATACAACCATGTCATTTGTACGATTGAAGGGTGACCACCACTTTTCATATTAGCGCATAAGTAGGCCTCGTCTAAAGATTCTCGGCCTATGTCATTTTCGGACGCGGATATTGCTTCCGAACCCCACCCGTCTCCGGCTGGGAACGGGCAGGAGCTTTGAGTGCCCAATTTAGTAGTCTTATTTACATGGTCCATCAATATATATATATATATATATTTCTTTCTATCATTTAGAGGTACCATTGAAAAAAATCCAAGGCTCAACTGGACCACAACATAGGAAGCAGATGTAACAATGATTCTCACCGTTTAAACTTTTCTAGGGCCCACCGGGGTGTTTAGTTTCCATCCAACCTATAAATAAAATTACATGTACTTGGGTAAAGTGAAAAAACAAATATCAGCTCCATCCAGGACTTCTGTGGCCCTTAAGAAGTTTTCAGTAGTACGAGTTTAATTGCCATTGTGTAGTCCATTTGGACATTGGATCTGTCTCATTTTTTATTTTATTTTATTTTTTTTAATTTTTTTTTATATCCTAAAATTATAGGAAGAAATGGATGGACAGTGTGAATTTATTCCAAATATTACCGTGGGACCCACGTAGCATCCCATCGCAGGAGCTTACTGTTAGATGCTTTCGTAGGAAATCCACGTCCAGACGTGTCCATACGTGATGAAAACTCTCTGAAGACTTCACTGTACGAGGACGCGGATTTAATGGGAAAGCCTTTGGCAGGGAGTTTTGCATTGAAAATCTAGGTCACCGTGATTTTTATTTTCCATCCAACTTATAAATAAAGTTACATGTACTTGGATGAAGTGAAAAAACAAATATCAGCTTCCTCCAGAACTTCCGTGTCCCTCAAGAAGTTTTCAATGGTACGAGTTTAATACATATTGTGTGTTGAGCCTTAGATTTACCTCATTTTTGTTTCTAAATCCTAAAATTATACAAAAAAAAATGGATAGATGGTGTGGATAAGACCCATACATCACGGTGGCCACTCAAAGCTCCTGGTGGGGGTAGGACGTCCGATTCCCTGTACTTTTCCACGCAACCGCAGAGTCTACCCTTGCATAGACTTAGTGACATGTGAGGTGCATGGTTTGGCGATTCAGATCAACGGGGTAGGACGCAATCCACGTCCGTCATTTTCTTTGGGTCCGATTCCCTGTACTTTTCCATGCAACCGCAGTCTACCCTTGCATAGACTTTGTGACATGTGAGGTGCATGGTTTGGCGATCCAGACCGTTGATCTGATTATCTTCATTATGGAGGTTGCAGTAAAAGTCACTTAGATATGAAGATGCTCGCCGTTCAATCAACGGGTTATAAAGAGATATATGTCCACATTGACGGTAGAATAAGTCAAGACTAAGGGTTGAAATTTCCATCCATTGTCCATTCACGTGATGCACGATCATTCGGGCTAGATTTTTAGGGAGTAATAGGCAAATAGGCATAAACACCAACTCAAGGTCCACCCGTAAAGATTGAAAGGTATTTCTAATGTCTCACTTGGATCGACCCCCATGGGAACTGGACCCATGTTACAGGTAGACATCGAGTAGAGTCGGACCAAGTTAGGTCCAACCCAACTTGATCGGATTTGGAAAAATGCCTAACCTGAGCTTGAAAAAATGCCTGACCTAAACTCGATCCGACTCGGTACCGAGTCCAGCATGTCTGACTTAATCCGGGTCGAGGTCTGGGTTGGGCTGGGCTGGGCTGATCCGAACCGAGTCCGATCCGGTTAGAAATACCAAGTCGGATCGAGTTGACACCAATTCGATATGCTTCAATTTTGAGGATAGAATGGATGGATGGAGGGGATAAAAAACATAAATCATGATAGATCCGCTAAGCATACATAGTTACTTAACATTTTAAAAAATAAAAATAAAAATCAGACACGCACATGATGGGCCGCCGATTGTCACTGTTAGGACGAGGAGAGGAGGAGGAGAGAGAGAGAGAGAGAGAGAGAGAGAGAGAGAGAGAGAGATAGCCAAGAGAGAAGGGAGAGAGAGAGAGTAGGGAGAAGAGGAATTATACATACACACACACACACACACGGAAATGCTCACCTGTGAACCAGTTCGTTCGTTCGTACGTACTACGTACGAACTTTTTTGAGAACCCATCATACGTGATGGGGATCCAAAATATGAACCGTTCATGATAACCCAGGGCCCAAGTTACAAGATAGGCCTTGATGGGTGGCGGATTTGAGCGGGGAAGGGATTGGGTTTCATTTTCATGGATGGGGGCATGGCACGTGTACAAAGGTGCGTACGTGCGTAGGTTAGAGAAGAATAGGGATATATATATATATATATATATATATATATATATATATATATATATATATATATATATATATATATATACACACACACAATCGAACACACACTCGGATAATCGAGTTCGGTTTGAGTTCGGATTGGGCGAAGCCTACTCAGTTCGGACCGACTCACCCATTCGGTTTGCTCAAGTCGGGTCCTAACGAGTCAGACGAGTTGAGTTAGGCGAGTCGAGTCGGTTCGTGCCCAGTAGGGCTGAAAGTTGGGCGGGTTCAACCTGACCGACCTATGTCAGACCCGACATTGAGTTGGGCTTGGGCAGGATGTATTGGGTTTGGTCTCAAGCTTGGGTTATACAAACACCAACCCGATAAAACTTGGATTAAGGTCTCGGGTTGCCCGACTCAACCCGAACCTGATCAATATATAAATTTCTTATAAATTAATTATAATTGAGTGCAGATCGTTGTTGTTGAAGGCATGAGAAATTCCAATGCCGTGGAGTTTCATTGGTCCACTCATTTCCGATTACTCAAGCTAATAAGATACTCCGAATTTCTCTCTCCCAAATAGATTGCTTAATACACAATGCGACTTTTAAAGGAGTATTTATCCTATATTTTAACTTGTTTGTTTAGAAAAAAATGAACTTCTTTACTATAAATAACTACATGTATAATTAATAAAATTATATGTACAAAATTAGACGTGTATTGAAAATATAATAAACTGATGAAAATATTAGCATATATCTATCTGACCAACCCAGCTGAGCCCACTTGAGTTGGGCCTTTTTTTTTATTATTATTTTTTTATTTTTTACACACGCATGCACACACACCCCCACACACTCACACTTGTGGAATTTCACCACTTATGGGTACTCGAACCCTTGCAATGACCCCACTTGAGTTGGGCTTGGGTTGAGAATTCCCAACCCAATATTGGGTTGGCTTGGGTTATGGTTGAGGTACTGGAACCTTGGGTTGGGTTAGGGTTGAGCACCAACCCGACCCAACCGGCCGGCTTTCCGCCCTCGTGCCCAGCTCTACGTATGTACGAGGACATCGGGTCTACAGTGAAAACGGATTGGCTACTCACCCTGCCACAAGCCAATGGCTAGTGGTCGATGCTTATGGGCCCTACCATGATGTGTGTTTCATCCATGCCGTCCACCCATTTTTCCATATCATTTTATGGTATGAACCCAAAAATAAGGTTGATCCAAATCTCAAGTGGACTGCACAACGTTTACTGAACATTCACCGTTAAAAACTTCTTGGGGCCACAAAAGTTTTAGATCAAGCTGATATATATTTTTTCCCTTCATCCAAGTTGTTATGACCTAATCAACAGGTTAGATGTCAAATAACCATTACAGTGGCCCTAGGAGGTTTTTAGTGGTGGACATTCAATCACAACTGTTTTCCCATGGTCTATCTGAGATTTAGATCTACCTCTATTTTTGGGTTCAATCCTAAAATTATCTTTCAAAATGGATGGACGGTATTGATGTACAATACATTAATCATACCAATGGTCATCATCAATCAATCGTTGACCCCGCTTGTAGAAACTCGGAACAAGTGTGACCCGACATTATTATTATTATTATTATTTTAACCTTTGTTCATTACAACTGGCCCGAGATTGAGTGATGTATGGAATATTTATAGGGACCATCTCCCACCTACTGTCTACATTTACATTTTGAGAGAGAGAGAGAGAGAGAGAGAGAGATATGGGTTTGTATCTGTTGATTCAGCTCTTCTGTCTAGCAACAACATTAGATGCAATAGCATCACAACCTCTAGCAACAACGAGGCCGCACTGCCCTGACAAATGCGGTAACGTTCACATTCCCTACCCGTTTGGCATCCGCCATGGCTGCGACATTGGCGTAGGAAGCTTCAATATCACCTGCGACTACGCTTATCACCCACCGAAACCGTTTTGGGGTGTGTTCGAGGTTATCGAAATATCCGTAGGGTCTGGCCTAATGACAATTTCAAAAAATATAAGCTACGAGTGCTACGACAAGATGGGAAATTTGGTCAACTACTCCTCAATTGGGATCACGTTGTTTAAAACTAACTCGTTCACATTCTCTGAAACCCATAACAGATTCACCGCCATCGGTTGCGACACAGTCGCCCTGATCACTGGCTTCTCAGGCCGCAACTTCACGAGAGGTTGTGTATCAGTTTGCAGCCGTGCTGAGGACGTGATCGACGACTCTTGCTCTGGTGCAGGATGTTGCCAAACCGATATCCCAAAGGGTTTGAAGTCATTCACGATGGATTTTACTAGCTTTCAAAGGCATCGAAATGTCTCAAGTTTCAATCCCTGCAGCTTCGCCTTTCTAGGTGATCAAAAAACGTTCAGCTTCAAACCTTCGGATGTAAACGGTGTCAGCTTTTTGAAAAGAAACAAAACCATTCCGGTGGTTCTTGACTGGGCCATCGGAAATAAATCATGCGATATTGCACGGAAGGACTCGCCCACCTTCGCTTGTGTGAGTGAGCATAGCTACTGCCACAACTCGACTAATGGTCTGGGTTACCTGTGCAGTTGCTCTAAAGGTTACGAAGGAAATCCTTATATCCGTGGAGGGTGCGAAGGTATGATTATCCTTAATTTCTATTTCTATTTATTATCTCATGCAAATAGGCAGCTAGTGTTTGTGAAAAATGAGGTGGATCGGACAAAGTGCAAAATCCTATCATCGATCTTAATTGTTACTTGTGTCGAATCCAATCTTCCAAACCGAGGATCTTCCTTCATGTGGATGAAAATGCATTGAATTTCTATACATCAGTGATGACATGGCCCAATAAAAATGTAAGAGATGAGAAATCCCTGTTTTCCAGCAACAGCAGAGGATCCGGAATCATTTTTAAATAGAAGCGAAGGCATTTCAATGGGGCTCTACTAGGACGTAGGAGATAAGATGTACCAGATAGCTCAAATCGACCTCATGGAAAATAGTGATTACCATAATTCACGTTTAAGGGGGGAAATCCTTATCTCACTAAAGGGTGTCAAGTTATGGTGTCATTTTTTTATTTTTATTTATTTATATTTATTTTTATAGGGCAACAGTCTCTGACTGTGAATATGAAGTAGATTGGACAAGTGAACAACCTAACCATTGATCTGGACCGTAAATTCAGTCCAATTTGCTCTTTGAGTAACACCCAGAAAAAATCACATGGATCCAGTTATTCTAACCATTTGATCCAGTGAGAGACCGGATTAGAACTCAAGCAAGACAAGAGCGATGAGTAGGAACATGGAGTCCACGTGAGGCAAAGAGCACGGTCTAGAGACTCACAAGCTTGATGTAAAATAGACTAAAAACAGTGGGCTGTAAATTACTGACTTGTTGTTGTTGGTTGTGATGGCTGGTTTGTAGATATCAAAGAGTGTGAGAAGGATGAGGCGAAGAAACGTTGTCAACATGAGTGCATAAATCTGCCAGGAAGTTATCATTGTTCTTGTAGAAAAGGCTACCATGGACTCCGCGATAATAACGAAGACTGCATTGAAGACACACATGTAGTCTCAGTTGTTCTAGGTAATTCTTCAATTCCAATTATACTAGTAGTTCAAGAACTTCTTGGCCTAGACAACTCGCTCGAAATAGAAAAAAGAAAGCGAAAAAAAATAAAATCACCGTGGTATTTCATGATTTTTCAAGCGTCATTTTAATGGGGCTTAAAAAAAAAAAATAATAATTTTAATATTAAAAAATTCTTTATACTTAGGCGAAATTAGATACAATCAAAAAAAAAAAAAAAAATGTAAAGGAAAGAAATTCAGCACTCATATTTTGCGTTGGGTGTTTTTTACATATTGCATCTTCCTTTTAGGCAATTTTTTGAACAGTGCATGCTTTCATAATATTTAAGGAAAAAGAATCACGTTGGCAATTATAGAGAAAATTCGTCTTTATTTATTTATTTATTTAAAAGCTTGTTAGCACACCCTACTTAGCCACCCGACCAGGGATCGATACCAAGACGAAAATTCGTCTCTTTTACCTTGACTAGAAGTAGCAGTCAAAAATAAGAAAATGCGTGGTAAAGGTGCATAAATGTCCGATTTGTCCGTATATTCTTATGATTTTATTGACATACGCGTTAAAAGGGGGTGGGCGTGCGGGAAGCGGATTGGTTACCACACACGAGCTATATATAGCTGCTGTATTGACGCCAGCAAGTTACATGGGTCCCATAACGAGGTATGTGTTATATCTAAACTGTCCATCCATTTTACTAGCTCGTTGTAAGGCTTGAGACTAAAACTAAGACAGATCTAACAATCAAGTGGACCACACTGTAAAAAGCAGTGGTGGATTGAGCGTATGCCATTAAAACCTTTTTGGGGTTCACAGAAGTTTTGGATCAATATGAAATTTTTTTTTCCTCTTCATCAATGTCTTTGTGACCTTATGATCAGATTGGATGGAAAATAAACGTTATGGTGGTCCCT
Source organism: Magnolia changhungtana (assembly GCA_030180095.1). Taxonomy (NCBI): domain Eukaryota; kingdom Viridiplantae; phylum Streptophyta; class Magnoliopsida; order Magnoliales; family Magnoliaceae; genus Magnolia; species Magnolia changhungtana. The sequence continues at coordinate 54,849 of JASAUF010000023.1, forward strand.
AATAAATTTTTAATGGTGAAAATGATTATCTCCGCTGCTATTTGTAGTGTGGTCCAGTTGATTTTTGGATATGATTTATTTTTTAAATGAAACTCTAAAATGATTTCGAAAAATGGATAAACGGTGTGGATATAATAAATACCTTATTTTGGGGCAAATGTACCTTTGATATCCTTTGAACCGTTCGTACAAGAGCTCGAGGAGCGTCAGCGCTCGTCTTCGCACGACCCGTACCTACACGGGCGCGGATTGCGTCCTACCCCGGTAGTCTGGGCGGGCAGGGCACTGTAGGGCTCACCGTGATGTAAGTGTTTTATCCGCGCCGTTTATGGATTACTAAAATTAAAATTAAGCAGGACCACAGCTCCAGTGGACCACAAAGTGGGGATTGAACGTCCACCATTAAAAACTAACTGGGAGCTGGAGAAGTTTCGGATCAAGCTTATATTTGTTTATTCACTTCATCCACGTCTAAATGACATTATTAATAGGTTGGATGGTAAAAAACATCACGGTGGCCGTTAGAAAGGTTCCAACGGTGGGTGTCATTATCACTGCAGCTTCCTTTAGCGTGGCCATTGGAGATTTGGAACTGCTTCATTTTTGGAATCGTACCTTAAATGACATGAGAAAAGCGATGAACCGCGTGGATAAAACACTTACATCACGGTGGGCCCCACTGAACCCTGCCCGGACGGTAGGCGGGGCTTGGAGGCAATCCGCGTCCGTACCTACATCAGCTATATAGCCGGTGTGTAGTACACCAGCCAATCCGCCTCCAGCACGCGAATGTATGATCAGCGCTGTCCATCCATTTTGCCATATCATTTTAAGCTATTAGCCTAAAAATGAATCAGATCTAACTTGCAAGTGGGCCTTTTAACAGTGGACAATCTCTGAACCTTAAAATAGATCTTACTGGTGTGGATCACTTGAGAATTGGATCTGTCATATTTTTTGAATTATGCCATAAAATGATCTGTCAAAACAAATGAATGGCGTGGATTTTTCATGAACACCATGGGAGGCCCACGTAGCTTCCACCCCAGGACCTCGACAGCCCATCTCTCTACTGCAATTACAACGTAACGTTTGGATGACCTGACCATGGTTGACCCCACCCCCAAAAATAATGTTTGTGAGCCAGTCCATCCGATTTGTTAGCTCTCATGCTAAGACATGACACCAAAATTCAGTTTAGATCTGACACCCAACTGGGCCACGTAACTGGAAACAGTAAAATGGTACTGCTTATAGCTCATATCTTTCTGCTCTACACCATCATGCTTATATACAATCCAAATCGTTTATAAAGTAGCCTAACCATTCGCATGGTCATTTCCACTGGAATGAACCGAGCAAGAAAAAATATTAGCCAGATCCATAGCTTATGTGGATTCATAAATGTTTTGATGTTGAGTGTACAATCTACACTGTTTTCTATCATTTGGCCTGACCACTTGAATATTGGATCTACCTCATTTTGGGGTCGAGCCTTAAAATAATCTCTCAAAATGTATGGACCGCGTGGATTTTCATAGACACCATGGTGGCCCACCTAGCTTCACACATCCCATCTACGTGTGGAAAGCCAATTAGGTGCAACCCTGCCTCACACAACACGGTGCAACCCTTGCAGTGAGGTCCACCTTGATGTATGTATTGTATGTCCAAGCCACTCATCCGTTTTTCCAGGTCATTTTAGAGCATGAGATCAAAAGCTGAGAAGATCCATATCTCGGGAGGACTGCACTTAGGAAACAGTGGTGTTTGAACACCCACTATTAAAAAAAAACTTCCATCGTAATGTTTATCTACAATCTAACCTATTGATAAGGTCACACGGACCTAAATGAAGGGAAAAGCAAAATATCAGTTTGATCAAAAATTTGTGTGGCCCACAAGAAGTTTTTAATGGTCAGTCAACATTGTTTCTTATACTTTTAATGGTCCACAAGATTTGGAATTGTTTCATTTCTGATACTATGTCCTAAAATGATCTGCAAAACGGATGGACGGCAATACTTATATCAAGGTCGGCCCCACGCATCAGGGCTGCATCCACTCTCTTGCTGCAATGTTCAGGCTTGCATGCCGTCTGAATAGCCTGACCATGCCGTAACGGAGGTGGGGCCATTGTGTTATTTGCAAAACAAAACACCCGTCCGTCTTTTTTGATAGCTCCTTTAAGACGTGGTACCAAAAGTTAAGTGGATCCTTAACTGAGGTAGGACGCAGGATTGGAAACAATGGAAAGGGTTAGCTTACCTTTCAAACTTTTTCAGACTGTACCATGATATTTGAATGCAATCTAGACTCTTAATAAAGTGGCTTAACTATTCACATTTGTTCCTTCTTTGAATGAAACAAAAATATTAATATTTACCTGATATAAAGATTGTGGACCCAGGAATGTTTCAACAATAGGTGTACAATCTCCACTCTTTTTTGGCGTATGGTCCTACTTGAGCTTTGGATCTACGTCATTTTTTGGGTCATACCCTAAAATGATATGACAAAATGTATGGACGGGTGGATTTCTTACAAACACCATGGTGGGCCCTACTTAACTTTGGACCCCTGGATGCTAGCAGGCCCTCTCCTAAAATGGAGGGCAGTTTTACCTTTCTATTAATACTTTTACAACCCAATATAATCCAAATGGAACCATAAAATGTACTCGAATGATAAAAAACATAATTAGTTTATTTTAATATTTTGAAAGCATGTGTTTTTTGAAAAATAACTTTAAAAGGCAGGTGTTATATGAGAAATACTCTATTAGGTTTGACTTTATCTTTCTAGCATCACTCATATTTTTCAAAATGATAAAAGTATCCATAATCAGCTAATCAGCTATAGTGGTCTATTTTTTCATGAGAACGTTGGATTCAACCTAATAGTGAACAAGTGACATGATACGAAGGATCTCACCATGCTAGAGGGTGGACTACGTGATTATACAATATGAAAGTAGAAATTACAAGAGACAAAGTATTATTGATTTGAACAAGCCTCGAAACCACTTCACAAGCCTTATATATGCGCTTGAAACCCTTAGAAATGAATTAGAAAGCCATAAAACTCTTATACTACTCTCAAATCTTGACTACACCCAATATATATAGATAGTATCGCATATATAATATCACAATCGGAATATGAAACAAATCTCACGCTTACGTAATTTTGCATGCGCACTCAATGAAACTTCGATGGCATCAATGATATGTGGATGGCATCAAACACCTTTGATGTCATCGAGTAAAAACACCAAAACTTCCAGCACCAAAATATGAATTTTCTTAATTTTTACAATCAGACTTCAATGGCATTGACCACCTGCTCAATGGAACTTCGATGGCATACACAAACCTTGTTGTTTATAAATTTAAGACATCAACAATATTAGTTGACATTTACACACCACTATGTTCCTCATACGCAACCGTCGTGGAATAAACTTATTCTCTTGACTTTTACAATTGCAATGCATAACATTTCATGTAGAAAAAAGGCCAATAGTCATGGTACATATGGCTCAATTCCGTTCATCTAAAACATTAACATTTGATAAGCCCTTCGTGGATTGGTGTGTGATGAAAATTTCTAGAATGGAAGATCTTTAGCATTGGATCTTATGCATGCCCGCTGCTAATAATTGAATGTGTGAAAATTTTTATTTACTTATACTCGTAGATATTAGAAATTTACTTTTATTTAATCTGGGTTTGGTAGAAATATACATAGCCTTACTACTTACCTGCTTAGAAAGTGAGAAATTTTAATTTTTTCTTCATTTTTAAAGATTTTTATTGATTTCGTTGTTTTTTTTTTTTTTTTTTTTTTTGATTTTGACCAAAAGCAGCGTGGTATGCCCAAATGCCCCAAATATTTGAAGGATCAAATAAATGTCCTACCTAATCCTGACACCTTAAAAAAATTAAAAAAAAAATAAAAAAAAGGTTGGGAGGAAAGTACCTACAGTTGCCTTTTATGTTTAGCCTGCATGTGGTGGGAGAGTTCAGATGGGGTAAACATTGTGAGTTCCATTATGGTGTTTGTGAGAAATCCAAACCATTCACATGTTTTTTCAAATCATTTTATGACATGAGCCAAAAAATGAAGTAAATCCAAATCTCAGGTGAGCCACATAACCGAAAACAGTGGAGATCATATTCCCACGGTTGAAACATTCATGGGGCTGCAGAAGCTTTGGATTAGCTAATATTTCTATTCTTTCAGTCCATCTCCATGGTAAGGATTATGAGCATTTGGGCCACTTTATGAATAGTTTGGTTTGCATATAAACATTACACTGAAGCTTAGAAAGCTTTGAATGGTAAGTAATTCCTTTCCACTTTCCAGTCGTGTGGTCCACTTGAGTTTTGAATATGTCCAATTTTTTGTCTCATGTCTTAGCATGATCTTCCAAAATCAATGGATGGAGTGGATTTCCCACAAACATCATAGTGGGCCCAACATATCTTACGGTAGTAGAATCTGCCTCCAAAAAGCTTTTCCCTAATTTGGGTAAATGGACCTATCTAGAGATGGATGGTTCCGTGAGGCCCATTGTAATGTAGTATTTTATCCACTCCATCCATCCATTTTGAAAGATTATTTTAGGACATGAGCCTATAAATGAGCGATATCAAAGGCTCATGTGGACCACACCATTGAAAGCAGTGAGATTGAAAACCTACCATTGAAAAGTTTTTAAGGGCCATAGAATTTTTGGATGTAACTCATTTTTTGGCACATGACGTTAAATTAAATTCTAAATCCAATGGATAGAGTGGATTCAATACATAACCCACGACAAGACACACAAACCTTAACACATCACGACCTCAATCCTTATCACGTTACAACCACGAGCCTTACCATGTTACAACTACGGCCATTACCACGCTACAACTCCGATCCTGACCCTTATAACATGACAACCTCTACCCTTAACACATAAGAACATCTACCTTTCATATGATAACCTCGACCCTCACCACGTTACAACCTCGACCCTTACTACGTTACAACCCTAACTCTGACCCTTATAACATGACAACCTCTCTTAAGAAAAAAAAAAAAAAAACCTTTTTCATTTCATAAGAGGGGTAGCACCAGGCTATACAGCTCTAATACTAATTCGGGCTGGACCACCAACAAAAAAGGTCGGTCCGCCTATCATGTATGACTACGAAAAGAAAGCAAAAACAATGGGAGGGGATTAAACCTCATGAAGGTAGCCTAATCCTACCTTGTCCAGAAACACATGGCCCTTGATGATCGTTGCAACCACGACCTCGACCATTAACACATTGCAACCACGACCTCAACCATTACCCTTACCACATTACAGCCACGACCTCGACCCTTATAAGATGACAACCTCGATCCTTAACACATAAGAATATCTACCTTTCACATGATAATCTCAACCCTCACCACATTACAACATCGACTCTAACCACGTTACAACCACGATTTCGACCCTTATAATATGACAACCTCGACCCTTTACATCTACAACCACAACCTCAAACTTTTTTTTTTTTTTTCCAAAAATGGTGTGGCCCAGATCTTAGGACCCACCTGCTATATATATTGCAAAAAGAAACTGTATACAACCTAGGCTATTCGAGCAGGACCGCAACACCAAAGCAGCCTCACCTATCATATCCTATATGACCTCGAACCTTATAACATGGCGAACTTGACCATTACCACATTATAACTATGACCCAACCCTTAACACATGACAACCTCGACCTTTAAAACATGACAACCACGACTCAGAACCTTAACTCTTAACACATGAGAACCATGACCCAAACGCTTAACACACAACCTTCACCTCTTATAAAATGATATATATTCGTTGTCTTCCAAGGTAATCCATTACAAAATCTTAATTTTGATCTCATTCATTATCTTCCACATGACAACTACAACCAAAAGTGGCTTCCATTGGCAATAAAATGGTATTCTAAAAAATTAAAATAAAGAATTCATTTAAAATGTCTTCTACCTATTAATGACTTGCCCATATGCTGGAGAAGTTGATGGTGGTGAACGTACACCGGAAAATGCAGTCGAAAGGAGTGGTGGTGGGTTGAAAAATATTTTTAAAAAGGAAAAAAAAACCTAACAAAAACTGAAAAGAAAGGAAAAAAAAAGAAGCTCCGTACAAACCAGGTTCTAGTCATTTTCTTCTTAAAAACCTATCAGATGATTACCATCGGAATATTTGAAACTTTCCATCCATTTAGAGATTTTTAGCATACCTTAATGCTAGTACGGTCATAATTCCTTTATATTTTGCCTTATTTTGGCCATTCCTATCTGATTCTTGAGGATGACATCCTATATCATTGTTGACTCAAAGTTTTTACAATATGGACTAATTAAGTGGGCCCTTTGTGACTTATTTTATTATTATTTTTTAAAAAATGGGGCACTTTTCCTATTTCAAGTCCAAATCTTCCTTTCTAAGATAAAAAATTACCAGATCAACTATTCGATCAGTCATATAGATTGAATTAAAGCCTCAAACAGAAAATCCTCAAAATCACATAAATGAGTTTCAACATTTAGATCCATGCAAAGATTATTTTCTTACAAATTGAGGAAGTTGAAATGGGATGGTAATAACAGTCTTACACAAGTTATACATATACATAAGACATGTTCTCAAACTATATATATATATATATATATATATATATATATATATATATATATATATATATATATATATATATATATATATATATATATATATATATATATATATTGATGTAGAAACGTGTCACGAGATATTTCAGACATGGTTCAGTAAATTAACCATAACTTTTAATCCGGGTATTGTTATGGGGCGTACAACCTATCAATCGTTACTGAAACGGGCCATTTGAGGTGAACTGACCCACAAAGTGGGTCGTATCTGTCCGTTTCGTCAGAAAATGCGTGCTTTCGGCTCAAAAACGAATTTTTAGAAAATTTTTACTATTTTTAGTAATTCCGATTTTTAAATATTTTTAGAGTTTTAGATTTTCTTTCCTTGTAGAAATAACTTTTAGTTATACTAGGACTCTTCTAAAGAAAGTTTATTTGCAATTTTTATTGTTAGAAATTAGGCCTTAAAAGAGTTTTATTAGAATTAAGATTTTTATTAGAGTTAGAATTTTGCTATTTTTGATAATTACGAATTTTAGTTTATTTAATTTTTTCTATATTAATGGTGTAAGGAGACACATTAGGAAATTATCAATGGTCAATTAATCAGTTTCGAATTTATTAGAATTTATTTCTATTTTCTGCTTTTTTCGAGAAATCTCTGTGAGGAGTCCAGAGAAGCTCCGTGGATTTGGAGTATTTATCCTCATCACGTTCATCAATATATATATATATATATATATATATATATATATATATATATATATATATATATATATATATATATATATATATATATATATAGTGGTATGAAAAGATCATTTTCTAATTAGAACATGCCTAATGTATAGTTCTCATCATGTAGGCATATTATGAAAGTATAGTTCACTTACCTTTGAGGATCCATGCAGGTATTGGCTTAAGCCTCTTATTTCTACTCATCAGTAGTCTTTCTTTGTATTGGGCATGGAGGAAAAGAAGACTCATCAAACTCAAAGAAAAATTCTTTAAACAAAATGGAGGTTTCCTATTAAAAGAAAAGATCTCTTCTCATCAATCGTCTGCCGAGCCATGCAAAATCTTCACTACAGAAGAGTTGAGAAAGGCAACCAATAATTATGACAAGAGCCAAATTGTTGGTGAGGGAGGTTATGGTACTGTTTACAAAGGAATCTTACCAGACAACAGAATCGTCGCCGTTAAAAAGTCAAAAATAGTCGATGAGACCCAAATCGAGCAATTTATAAATGAAGTCCACGTCTTATCTCAGATCATCCATAGGAACATTGTGAAGCTCTTGGGTTGCTGTTTAGAAGCTGAAGTTCCCATCCTGGTTTACGAATTTATTTCCAACGGAACCCTCTTCCAGCATATCCATGGTGAGGGCTATGCATCATCAATTTCCTTGGAAAACCGTCTAAGGATTGCTGCAGAAACAGCAGGGGCACTTTACTATTTACACTCAGCAGCTTCCACACCCATTTTTCATAGAGATGTCAAGTCTGCCAACATACTTTTGGACAACAATTTCACGGTGAAAGTGTCTGATTTTGGAGCTTCAAGATTGGTTCCGCTGGATCATACTCGGATAACGACATTGGTGATTGGGACATGGGGATATTTAGACCCAGAGTATCATCAAACAGGCCAATTAACAGGAAAGAGTGATGTTTATAGCTTTGGCGTAGTTCTTGTGGAACTCTTGACTGGCGAGGGGCCCGTTTCTTCCACTAGATCCCAAGATAATAAAAGCCTTTCCAACTACTTCCTCTCATCGATGAAAGAGAATAGGCTCTTTGAAATTTTAGAGGAACGAGTTCGAGATGAAGGGGAAGAAGAACAACTCATTGCAGTTGCTCAGCTTGCTAAGAGATGCTTGAAACTTAAAGGAGAAGAACGGCCTACGATGAAGGAAGTGGTGGTGGAGTTGGAGGGCCTAAGAAGGTTTCATGAACATCCTTGGGAGCCAAAAAACCATGAAGAGACTAAGAACTTGCTAGGTGAACCTGGAGCTTCGCAGAGCTACTCTGGCAATGTAACAAATGAATATAGTGTTGATGGCCACACCCTATCAGCACTAGAGACAGGGCGTTGATTCTTTTCCATTCAATTTCCACTAAAAAGATTTGGCCAAACTTATTTGTTTCGAAGGTAATACCCTAACTTCTGATTTTGTTTTTGTAAATAAGATGAATAGCAAGAAGGGAATTGATATCTTCACCAATCCTAATTGATTTGATCATATAACCAAGTTCTGTTTTTGAAATTGAAATTGTACCCTTTTGTTAATACAGTGGAGACGGAAGAAGCAGAATATGGTGCAGCCACCTCTCTCTCAATTGTATTGGATACCCCAATGTAAGGGTTCCTCCTCATATATATAATAAAGTAGTCGGCTCTTTACAAGGCAATTACAAGGAAGTAATTACAGGGAATCAAACTAAACTAGGAAAATATAATCAACCAATTAATTATAGAATATTTTAAAGAATATTTACATATTACCAAAATCATGCCATAATTATAGAGACTAATTACCAAGATCCTTCATGTGAAAGGAAGTCTGAAGATGCTGCTGGAGGCGAGTAATCAGACGAGAGTCAGTCCTAGTAATGACAATATCATCCACATACACAAGTAAAAGAACAAGGCCAGTCGGGGTTTTGCAAAGGAACAAAGAGGAGTCATATTGGCTTTGGACAAAGGAGAAACGAAGCAGAGTGGACTTGAACTTTTCAAACCATGCCCGGGGAGCCTGTTTAAAGCCATAGAGAGACCGCTTTAACTTACACACAGCAGAAGACGGAGAGGAAAACAGACCCGGAGGAGGAGTCATGTAAATATCCTCTTTGAGATCACCATGAAGAAAAGCATTTTTGACGTCCATTTGGTGAAGAGGCCAACCTTGGGAGGCGGCGATAGAGATAATCGTACGCATTGTAGTCATCTTCGCAACTGGAGCAAATGTCTCTTCATAGTCCACCCCATATTCTTACCGGTTCCCAAGAGCAACTAATCGTGCCTTATACCGGTCCAGAGTCCCATCAGAGCGGAGTTTAATTGAGTAAACCCATTTACAACCGATGGCTGTAACATTAGAGGGACAAGGAACCACGTCCCAGGTAAGATTATCCTGGAGAGCCTGGAGTTCCTCATCCATCGCTTTCCGCCAACATTCACTTTTAACAGCCTCAGAAAAACATGTAGGAATGGGAATAGAAGTCAAAGTAGCATTAAAGCCATACAAATCAGGAGGACGGGATACTCGGGTAGATCGCTGAGGACCCAGCACAGGAGGCATGTCAGGTTCAGCATCACAGAGTGGAACGATCTCAGATGGCGGGTTATCCTCAGGAGAAGTCACTGGAACAGTCTCAGATGAAGGGTCAGTCTCGGAAGGAGACAAAGTCGGTAGACGTCGAGTATACACGAGTCCAACTTTGAACTGTGTAGGGAGAGGAGTCAATTTATCGAAACAAGGTAGAATACTAATCTCATGTAATGACTCAATATGGGTAGAGAAGAAACATTATTGATTTTCAAAGAAAACAACATTACGAGATATACAAAATTTGTTAGAAGAAGGATTATAACAAATATAACCTTTGTGAGAAAGACTATAACCCATAAAAGCACATTTAACAGACTGGGCAGAAACTTTGCGACGTTCATGAGGTGGTAAATGAACAAAGCAGACACATATAAAAGTATGCAGAGTAAGATAGCTAGGATGCTGATGATACAAACGATAATAAGGAGAATCAAGATTCAACACTCGAGAGGGCAGTCTATTAATTAAGTAAACTGCAGTAGATAATGCCTCAACTTAGAATTTAGAAGGAACATAGGACTCAAGCAATAAGACACGAACCACATCCAAGAGATGTCGATTCTTTCGTTCGGTCACACCATTTTGTTGAGGAGTATAGGGACAAGACCGTTGAGAGACAATTCCTTTGCGTTGTAAAAATTCATGAAAATTGTGGGACATGTATTCCCCACCAGAATCAGACCTCAAAATCTTAATACAGGTAGAAAATTGATTATCAATGTATGTGACAAAGGTTTGAAAGACAGATATACCTCGATTTGGATCTAAGAAAATAGACCCAAGTGTACTGATTGAAATCATCGATGAATGTGACAAAATATTTATACTGAGCATGAAAAATGATAGGGGAAATACCCCATACATAACTATGCACAATATCAAAGCATTTTCGATGCGACTACCATGAGAAGGAAACGAAAGAGTCTTACTTTTACCAAGTTTGCATACAGAACAATCAAATGACAGATTTTTAGAAACTTGTTCTTTATTGCCCAACAAACCAGAATTTAACAAATGAGACAGAACAACGGAGTTTGGATGACCCAAACATTTGTGCCATACTTCACTCCAATTGTTAACTGTCATACAAGCCAAAGATAAACTACTAGGAATTGAAAAATTCAGTGGAAAGAGTTTGCCAACTTTAGGCCCCTTCGCGAGTATCTTCCCCGACACCTGATCCTGCACAAGATAACCATCACGAGAGAAATGTACATACATCACAGTTATTATCAACTAACTGGCCAACAGAAATCAGACTGGTAGACAGGTTAGGAGATACATAAACATCTCTAAAAGAAGAGTTAATATCTCCTACTTCATTAATAGCTAAATGACTCCCATTAGCTATCTGAATCTGGGATGAACCATGATATGGACGAACATTGCACAGAGTATCAGACGATCTGGTCATATGATTGGATGCACCAGAATCAACCAGCCAAGATTTAGATAAAGTAATGTCAGTACCTTGGAGCCCTAAGGCAGAAAAGGCTGACATAATCATCTGTTGAACCATATCAGGAGTAAGAACAGATGGTCCAACCTCAGAGGAGGAAGCTGATGACATTCTGGAAACAGAAGAAGTATTCACTACAGCTTGATGAGCGTTAGCTTGACTGTTCTGAGGTCGAGTGGGACATTCTTTGATAAAGTGGCCCGGTTTCTTACAATAGTTACAAGACTTCTTGGTACAGTTGGCGGCAATATGACCATACTCCTTGCAACCAAACACTGAACCTTACGCATATCTTTTCCTTTCCCGTGGGCTGCATAGGCGACTTAATGCGGATTAGAATCTTGCTGGAACGTAGCCTGTGTGAAAAGACGCTGCTCCTCGCGAAGTAATTCACTAAAACATACATCCAAGGATGGAGAGGGATCTCGGTTCATTAAATTTGAGCGAGCAACCTCAAATTCATGACGCAATTTCATCAGGAATTGATCTCTCTTACTCTGCTCATGCACAACTTGAACAATGAGAAGAGAGGCAAGCGGTACCTTCGCATAAACCATATCAGAAAATTCTCCCCATAAATTCTGAAAACCAGAAAAATACTCCTGAATGGAGAGATTGCCTTGAGTGTAACTAGCAATCTCATATTCTAACTGAAAGCGGTGTGCGGTATTATCCTGATAATAAACCTTTCGCAAATACTCCCACATGGTTTGCGCAGTCTTATAAGGTCTTACGCAGTCTTATAAGGTCTTAGATTAAGCACAATAAGAGGATCAACAGATCGTAAGATCCAGGACATCACACGTGCATCATTGACCTTCCACTTACCCAACTCCTTAGATTCCGTAGGAGTAGGATTACTACCATCAATATGACCTCACAATTCTTTGCCCATAACAAACAATTGAAACTGAAATTCCCAAGCACAATAATTTTTTCCAGTAAAGCGAACTTCGAAAGATTCGCTAGAAGATATGATGAAGCTAATATAGATACCTGAAATTACTAGAATGCACAGATCCTACCGACAACCACTAATCACAACACAATAAGGTTTCGTGCAAGACAAAAATATGTCGTACCCAACATAAGAGCACCAAAAAATCTAGACGAATCAAACCTCCAGATCAGTTCTCTCCAGAAAGCTCCACCGAAAATCTGTAGTACCGAAAGAAATCTGCAGCACTGAAAGAAAATTGGCAGCACCAACGAAACGCTACTCACCAAAAAAATCTGTCCACCGACAAATCCCACCCACAAAAATTTAGCACCCACAAACGAAAAGAAACACTAAAAAATCACAAACCTAATTTAGATGGGTTTGGCTCTGATACCATCTCAATTGTATTGGATACCTCAATGTAAGGGTTCCTCCTCATAATATAATAAAGTAGTCGGCTCTTTACAAGGCAATTACAGGGAATCAAACTAAACTAGGAAAATATAATCAACCTATTAATTATAGAATATTTTACAGAATATTTACATATTACCAAAATCATGCCATAATTATAGAGACTAATTATAGCTAAATATATCCGGCTGAAACTCTCTACATTACACGTGCCAAGCTGATGTGTGAATCGGGTCCACCTAGTATGGATGGTTTATCTAAAAAATGACTCATATCTTATCTTTGGGCATTATAGTATTGAAAAAGAAAATACTTGGAACAATCAAATCTGAAGTGGGATGAATGGTAGAAAATGTATTGGAAAGGATAGTCTCATAGTTTTATTGTTAATGTAAGTTATCCATCTTGGTGCCAATGCATTGGTGGACCTAATAGGTGCATTAACCTGCCACGTGTTCTCTGTGGAGAGATGGCTCTACCATATTATAGTTCTTTTGGGGTTGGTACATTGTATCATCCAACCCACTTGTACGGTACCCATTCAATTCCAAAAATGGGTAAGTAGTGTATGCAAATCATCAAAGTGGGTGCAAGTAATGGCTCCATTTTCTAATATGGTATTTGACTTTTACTTTACATTTCAGGTAAAACAGTAATGTATTATGGTGCTAAGGGAGATATCTTTGAGGTAAAAAAGTGTTGTATTCGCCTAGGGGTAAGTGTTATTCAGCTGCTTGACTGATGTCCACTGTAATGTGGTGTGTTCAAGTATAAAATACACATGTACAAGTTGCATATGTACAACTATATGGATACATTTCTGTTTATCTACTAAGATCTCCTACATATATCTGTTGGTCTCTGCTATGCATTCCTCTCATTCTCATTGAAATGTGTATGATGTACATTTTTCAAATTGTAGTCCCAAGATCTCTAACATAGTACCATAGCCCCATAGGGGCCTTTGAACCAAAACATTCCTTACGCAGGGATGAGCGTGATCATGAGGTGGTCGATCACCGTCTTCCTCAAGGATAACTAATCCGAATCCATCGAGCTTCTCTGAACTCCTAATAGATATACCTCAAATCCACGAGAGAAAATAAAAAAATAAAAATAAAGAATTTTGAAAATTGATTGATTGATGAAATAAATAAGTTTACAACCATTTAAATAGGGATACTAAACCGTGGAAGAAGTTTTCGAATTAAACCATCACTAAAACTCCCAAAAATCGTGATTTACTACAAATAGTAAGCTTACTATTTATAGACGGTCATGATTCCTACTAGGCATCACGGTTTTTGGCCAAAAATAGTATGTGTCCTATTTGGCTTAACCATGCTATTCTCCTAACTTTTCTAAGGACTTTTCCTGTTGGACACAACTCCTAAAGCCCAATGGATGAAGAGTTACAATCAAACTAAAACTTACTATAAATAGTTAAAACAGAAATAAAACGGAATTTTGACTGTCGATCCGATGAAGTCGGGAAAATTCGGCATGGGAAACCCAATATAGTGGGTTGGTTGGCTAAAGTAGCTTCTCCTACTCCAAAATCATATGTGGCATGTCACATTACTCATTCCGATTTGCGAGATACGCCTGTTTTAAGGTTCCAACGGTCTGGATCACTTCCGCCTTCGATCAGGCCTTCCCTGGTCCATCTTGGCCATGAGATTATCCACGACCTGCCTCTACATCAATTCCTAATTCCACCCTGTCAACAATGAATCCGGATCATATTCCAAAAGTATTACCATCCCAAATCTAGATCAACCCACGACCTGGGTTCTTTTGTTGGGAAGTGGATTGCCTATGACCCTCAGGTTAGAAGCTAGGTGGGGCCACCATGATGTTTGCAGGAAATCCACCTTGCCCACTATTTTGCCCACTCATGTTAGGACATGAACTTAAAAATGAAACAGTTCTAAAACTAAGTGGGCCACACGACAAGAAACAATGGGAGTGGAATGCCTGCCATTAAAAAAGTCACAGGGCCACAAAAGTTTTGGATCAGGATAATATTTTTATGTTTTTAGTTCATCCGAGTGGGAATGAGCTTACGAACAGTTTGGTTGCCATATTAACATGGCGGTGGAACCGGGAAGGTTTGAATGTTGAGAATTTCCCACCTCACTTTTTCTGCCACAGCTCACTTGAGTTTTGGATCTGCTTCATTTTTGGGCTCATGGCAGAACATGAGATAGAAAAAGGATGGACGAGGTGGTTTTCTGACAACATTACAGCGGGCCCACTAGTTGGGTCTCAGGCAGTCTGTCCCTTTTGTTTGTGCCTCACTGTCCTGACTCGCATCAGCATACAACCTGATCTCGACCTGCTTGCATCGTTGCATTTCTTTGTTGGCCACCCTCTAGCATCAAACTGCAGAGGCCAGATCTATCTCAGTGGTGATCCATACCATGGCCCACAAAGAAACTTCCCTGATTGAGATCTGAAGCCACCGGTTACTACCTTCTACCTTCATCTTCGAGTAATGATCTAATAACTGATTCCTGTCCACAACAGATTAGTTGGATGGATCACTGACAAACCCATCACGGTTTCATCTCCACAAACTTGTGACCTGACACCTGAACTTTCAACGTAAATCAGTTCAAAACCCATCCATGACTACCCCATGCCGGCCCAAATTCTGGCAGATATGAAAAAGAAATTTCTTCTAGGGCTGGTCAAATGAAAACAAGAAGCTGCACTGGGTCATGTTATTAATGTGGCCGTCTAAGCAAATGGGTCAAGCTCCAGTTGAACCCTATCCTACATGCCATATGTGCGACATGGGCCACCATTCATCTTCAAACATGCCAAAATGCCAATGTGTCACTTGAGCCAATGTGACATAAATATGGTAATCCATTTTCAATTCATGCATCTTTCCTTAGTCTTTCAGTAAAAGAATTTAAAATTATTTTTCTCCAAATATCGTATCTTGAAATGAAGAAAAATTTTCCAAGAAAATCTTTGTTAAAAAAACAATTAAGAGACACACTTTCATCTTATAACGCTAAGAACCGTCAGTGGGCTGGGCTTGGGTTGGCTTGGGCCCAGATTTTGAATTGTTTAGGACAGGCATGACGGGCTACCCATATTCAAAATTTTGATTTTGATTGGCCTGAGCAAAGACCATTGACATGATATGGAGCACTTAGAAATTGTACATAAGGCATGCATTAGCATAAGTTAACCCTCTTAAATTGTGGAGCCTAGTACTGTCACTAAGTCTCAATATCAAACTCAGATTGGTCTATAAATCCTAACCTCTCATTTGTGGACTGCATTATTGAAATAGGACCATTGGATTTTTGCATTTTAAACCGTCTAATGAATGTTTAGAATTCCTTTGGTGTGGCGCATTTGAATCACAAGTCAGCTTGGTGTTTTGGTTCATAGGCCTAATGTTGGATTACATAACTAATGGTGGGAGTAGGTTTCACATACACATCACGGTCGGTCTCACCAAAAATTGACAGTAGCATCCTTCCCGCAAGTAATACTCGAAGAGATTTAGCAAGCGTGCTGTGCTGATGTTACCAAGTTCTGTGGGTCCGATCATGATATATGTGTTATATCTACACCATCCATCCATTTTGTGATATCATGTCAAGCATGGCCCAAAAATGAGATAAATCCAAAGCTTAAGTTGACTACAATATAGAAAGCAGCGTGGACAATGATGTTACCATTAAACCTTCCTAGGGCCCACCATGATGTTTATTTGTCATCCAACCTGTTCATAAGGTCACACAGATAAAGGGCACAAGGACAAAGCGAAAACACAAATATCAACTTCATAGAAAACTTATGTGGCCCCCGAGAAGTTTTCAATGGTAGGCGTTCAATCTCCACTGCTTTTTATGGTGTGGTCCACTTTTCTTTGGACTGATCTCATTTTTTTCCCATGCCGTAAGATGATCTCAAAAAACAGAAGGACGGTGTGGATATAACACACGCATTGTGATGGGGCCCACAAAACTTGGTGATGTACAAACCCCCACCAAGACTGATGCACACCAGGCAATCTACCTCTAACTTTCGTATATTACAAAAAGAAGAAAACTTATAGCAGGCACACTTAAGCCCGTTGCAATGTTCATGTGAAATCCACTCAAACCATTAGTTGTGTAATCCCACCAGAGGCCAAATACCAAAAGTCGGCTGATTTGTGATTTAGATGGGCTTCATGGGAGGAAACAGTTGGGAGAGATGTCTAACATTTATTTTTTAAAATGCCCACCATGAAAATTATAAGAAATCCACTCCAACCATTAGATTCTACAAAAACATTTTGGCCCAGGGCTATAGAATTAGCACAATCCATCATTTAGGTGAGTCACACAGAGGAAAACAGTTTAGAGGGTGTAATCACCGTGTATACTATTTCCTATCATATATGGTCTACCTAAATCACAGGTTGAGCTTTCTTTTATGCCTACACCCAAAACACCCAAAATTAATTCATGCAACAACTAGTGATTGAATTGGAATTTTGAAAATATAACAAGTTATGGCTAACATAATTTCTGATATCTCAAAGTTCCACAACAAGGAAAGACCGGTTATGCAAAAATTCTCAGGTAGTTTTAATTTTCCATCCTCCATTTACATCGGCAGAGGAATGTTTTACTAAATATAAGTCGAGAATATCATATGCTCACACGCTGCTAGAGAATCATAATTTCAAAAGTTTATTTAATGGGAAATGGTACCATGAGGTCCACCTCATGGGAACTTCCCATGAGGTCGAGCTGTGTGGGCCCCACCATGATGTGTGTTGAACGTCAACACCGTGCATTTGATTGGTCCCCTTTATGTTATGGGATATCCCAAAAATCAACAATATACGGAGCTCACAGGTGAGCCATACCATCTAAAACCATGCAAGACATGCCTAAAACATATAAAAACACTTGATAGGGCTCACTTGAGTTTTGGGTGAGGCTGAAACTTGGTCCGACCCCTCATCCAAGTGGGGCACACACAATGGATGGTCTGGATTTGTGAACCACATCTTGGTGGGCGCACTAAATGATTATGAATTAATGTTTTAATGGAAGGGTAACCCCTCTCAACTGATGTATGTGGTGCGTCCCACTCAAGTCATGGATTGACTTGATTTTTAAGCCTATGGCCCACCATGGAATGGTGCATCTGACTGATGGGGGTAGATTTTCTATATACATCACGGTGGGGCCCACACAGCTCGACCTCATGGGAAGTTCCCATGAGGTCGACCTCATAGTACCATTTCCCTGAATTAATTTACCGCATGAATGCATGTGCATGTTCTGATTAATTTCTAAGTGCTGGCGTATCATCCATCACACAATGCAGATCATCAAAGTGTCCCTCTCTAACCTTCATGCTTCTCTTTCCGTGGGCTTTCATTGTTAAGCTGGTCATGATCACACGCCCTCAAGAGGCTGTTAGTCACTCTACGTTGAACTGTATATGGCCTACCCTTGATGTTTATTAAGAATCCAAAACATTAGTCGGTGAGACTTCTCATTCGAGTCATGCATCGATCCCATGAATCATCCCAGTTAAAAACTTGAATGGAAGACATCACATGGATCAATGTAGAGTCATTCCTCCATCTTACGCATTCATTTGTTGTGTCCCGAGTTAAATTTTGGAACATTTTGAATTTCAATGTGTGCCAGCCTCACTTTCTAGATGGGATGGATGGAAAATATAAAAGATGGACATTTCATCCACAAGTTTTTATTGTGGTGTTGGATCGGACTTATGATCTTAAAGCTCAGCTAGATCAGGCCGTCTTTCTTTAAAATCGTTAGAACAAGAATATTAATCTTCAATAATATTGTTCCCATTGGACCGTTCATCTTTGAAATATATCAAGTTGGACCGTCCATGTTGGAGATCATTTTGATCGGACCATTTATCTTGAATATGGTTCATATAGCAGTCATAGTATTGAAGATCAGTCCGACCAGATCGATTATCTTAAATATTGGTCTGATCAGATTGCTTATCTTTGAAATTGGTTGATTTCGACCATTGATCTTGAAGACTAGTCCGATCGGACTGCCCAACTTTTCAATCAATTGAATCATGCCATTGGTGCAATAATCTAGGTGGTCAGTCTCCTGCACCTCACCATGGATTAATGATGCAGAGAAGGATGTGTTGAGGTCGAGCACTGTCTTCTTTAGGGAATAACTATTCCGAATCCACGGAACTTCTCTGGACTCCTCACAGAGATACCTCAAATCCAAGAGAAGAGAGAAAATAATTCTAATAAAATTCGAAATAAATTGATTGATGATAATAATAAATAATAATAATAATAATAACGAGCGTATAACCTCTTAAATAGTAACATACCCTGAGGAGAAGTTTTGGAATCAAGCTACAACTAAAACTCCTATAAATCATGACTTATTATAAATAGTAAACTTACTATTTATAGATAGTCATGATTTCCACTAGACCTCACGGTTTTTGGCCAAAGATAGTAAGTGTCTTATTTGGCTCAACCATGCTATTTCCTAATTATTCTAAATACTTTTCATGCCGAACGCAACTCCTAAAGCCCAACGGATGAAGAGTTATGGGGTGACTAAAGGAGATAAAATCCAGATATGCTGGAATAGATATAACAAATTTTGCTCCAGATTTAACAAATTTTGCTCCAAAATGATCATAAAACCATATCTTGACAAGCCAGATAGGCCCACCAGAGTGGTAAAATTCCACTGTAGTTGCTTCAAACATGCTACAATAAATGTGGCCTAGTATGAAAGGGGCGAGAGCAAGCTGACGTCCTTGAGCGTGCGCCTCGTCCAGATGGATATATTCCTTGGTGATTTGCAAGGTACTCACATGCAACAAAAATAAACAAATCCACATTAGAAGGAAAATCATGTGTTCTTGCTCATTCACTTCATTCTGAGATTTGTATTGTAAAGCCATGAAGGTAGAATATACTTTGCTAGTCTTGTCCGGAAGGGTAAAGGGATATTGATTCTTTAATGCGAAGCCCGGATAGACAGGCTCCCCAAAAGGCAGAAGGTGGGTGAATGCATGTAGATCCATGATTGTTGGACCCATTGGGTTGCATCCAAAATGGAATGTATTTCTCGATCAACTTTGGAAAGTTGATAATACAATAAGGAGGAAGGTATTGGTTGGCTATTTGTGTAAGGAGAGTTTGATGCATTCAAAGATTCTTGTTTGCCT
Source organism: Magnolia changhungtana (assembly GCA_030180095.1). Classification (NCBI taxonomy): domain Eukaryota; kingdom Viridiplantae; phylum Streptophyta; class Magnoliopsida; order Magnoliales; family Magnoliaceae; genus Magnolia; species Magnolia changhungtana. The sequence continues at coordinate 74,892 of JASAUF010000023.1, forward strand.
CCATGTGTCAGCATTTTTTTATAAAGGTGTTTCCATTAACAATAGAGCTTTACAATGAGGGACCTTCGGGCAGCCCTGGGACAAAAACAAGGCCACCTATCGTAAAGGCAGTCACAGACGACCACCAACAGACAAAAACACAAAAAACAGCTTTACATCTTCACATGGGTATCTCTAATAGCACTTAATCCAACCTTATCTAAAAACAGAAGGTCACGAACTCGGGGAGGGAGATTCCCAAAGTGGGAAATCACACGACGCCCGATCCGGATTACTGTGGGTGCACATCAAACCATGCAGTTAGCATATTAACCGACCTGGCTCCCTCGCTAGACTCCCTAGCCATGCCGTCAGCCAGACCATTCCCTTCCCTGAAAATGACTGAAAACATAAAAGAGGCTATTTGGCCCAAGTTCTTGATCCTAGAAACCCAAGGCTTCCATTTCCAAGGGGTGATGGAGGTCCCAGATAGCAGGTCTGCTGCAACATTGGAATCTGTTTCTACTTCAATTCTAAAAAACCCTCTTTCCAGATAGAGGACGATACCATCATATACAGCCCGAAGCTCCGCTTTGTTATTCAAACCCACCCCATAGGCAGACGAGAAAGAAAAAACAAAGCTGCCATCATCCCTTCTACATAGTCCGCCTCCCCCAGATAGACCCGGATTACCACGTGCTGAACCATCCACATTCAGTTTCACCCATCCCCTAGCCAGGTTAGCCCATATGACAGTCTGCATGGTATGAACCTATCTGGGCCGGGACCAGTTAACCAATCCTTCCACACCTAACTCCCTAAGGTAGTCTAGCTGACCCTCCAAAATGAGCATAGCCCACCATTTTATTCTAGTAATGGAAGGGGTTGCAGACATAGGGCGGTCGTCCTTCCTCGCCCCGTTCCTTGTTCGCCATATCTTCCAGCAAATGAGAGTTGGGATGACTTTCCTAATGGGGGCTGCCGTCGAACCTTGAGTCACTACATTTTTCCATTGAACCAACTTGTCTTCCACCGAAAGATGACGGAGGAGAGAGACCCCACAAATCGCTGAAAAATGGTGCCAAATCTGTTTGGCAATCTGCCCAAAAAGAAAGAGGCGATGAATGGATTCCTGATGCGGTCTAGAAATGTTCGCATCAACACAACAAGAGCATATAGACACTAAATGAATGCCTTTTGTCTGCACCCTTTCATCGACTGGAGTCGCCCCTTGTAATAATCTCCAAAGAAATAGGGACATCTTGGGAGGCATTTTGCTATGCCAAATCCAGTTATACCACCATATACCTGGAGACAGGTCTCTTAACACCTTCCAAGCCGATTTCGTAAAAAAGGAGCCAGAAGGATCGCGTGGCCAAAAAATCGCTGGTCTTTCATCAGCAGTAGCAAACCCTCCTTGGAATATGAAGTTTAGAGTGTCTTGGGGCAGGTATAAAGAAACTGAGGAGGGAGGCAGGGGACCAGAAGGCCCAATGAAATCTCTGACCTGAAGGGAATGCAGCGAGCTAGGGATGGGGATGACAGCTAGTTGCCGGAGAGGGCTGAGGCCTGTCCAGTTTTCTGTCCATAAATTCAACACGCCCGATCCCACCTGCCATTGGACGTTGTTGGCTATAGCCGGTAGCACATTTCTGATATCTTTCCAAAAAGGAGATGCCTGACCAGACCCTCTACCATCGTTCTTATCCTCCAGATCTCTACGATGCTTGGCTCTCATGTAGGCCACCCAAGGGCCCTCCTTCTCCCCGTACTTGACATTCCAGGCCATCTTCATATGAAGAACAGACAACACATCTTTCAATTTTCTAACACCCAGGCCACCTTCTTCTATCGGCCTTGAAATCTTGCTCCAAGCAATCTAGTGACACTTCTTCTTTCCCTCAGTCCAACCCAAAAAAAATTGAGCAAAACTGCGCTCCATATTAGCTACAACCTAGGCTGGCATCTTCGTGGCTGCCATGGTGTGAAGGGGGATACTCCCCAATACATGCTTGATGAGGGTAAGCCTACCAGCTTGGGACAAAAATCGAGCATTCCAGCCACGAATCCTACTATTTATCTTGTCCATGAGCGTCTAGAACATAGCTGAGGTAATTATGCCTTTGTATAGAGGAACTCCCAGGTATAGAACACCTGTTTTGGCTTTAAAGAAGCCCAGAATTCGCTCTGTACTTCTAATCCTGGCCATTGATAAAGTCTTGGAACAAATGAAGCAGCTCTTATTATTGTTAATCCTTTGGCCAGAAACTTCTTGGCAAGAGCTCAAAAAATCCTTAACTACATTTAGCGATTCCCGATTGCCATTCACAAAAAGGAAGGTATCATCTGCAAACAACAGATGAGAAATGGGCGGGCATCCTCTCTAAAGCTTGAACGGCTTGCACCAACCTCTAACTATCAGTTGCTTGAAGGATCTGGAAAAAGCTTCCGCTACTAGGATAAAAAGCCCAGGGGAGAGAGGGTCCCCTTGGCACAGGCCTCTAGAAGATTTGAAGAAACTCGCCGCCTCCCCGTTAATAAGAACCGAGAACCAATTGTTTCCCCAACAAGCTTCCATCAGCGCAACCCATCTGTCACTAAACCCAAACCGATGCAATACCTATTTAAGAAAGTTCCAATCGATCCTGTCGTAAGCTTTTTCCAAGTCCAGCTTGAGTATGATATTTCCACCCCTAGTTTTTCTATCGAGGTTTCTCATTGCCTCTAGGGCCATCGCAATATTTTCTATGATAGACCTTCTTTTAACGAAAGTCCCTTGCTCCAATGAGTTCAGTTTAGGAAGGACCTTGCTCAGACGAGAAGCAAGGATTTTTGAAAATATTTTATATACCACATTACATAGACTAAGCGGACGGTAGTCAGTGAATTTAGTGGCAGCCGGGGATTTTGGAATTAGACATATCATGGAGGCAGTGAATGCCCTAGGGAACGCTCCTCCCGAGAACAGTGAGCAAGCTGTTTTATGGATATCTTCACCCACCGTCTGCCAACACTTAGTGAAGAACAATGAAGAAAACCCATCTGGGCCTGGGGTGCCATCCTTAGGGATGTCAAACGCTGTAGTTTGAGTTTCTTGAAAGGATGGAGTGGCTAGCAGGCCTTTGTTATCTTGCAAGGACAGGATCCGGGGGATGGCTGTGAGAAAGACGCTGGACTGAGCAGTAGGCTCTACCTGAAATAACCTTTCAAAATATTACACCGCAACAACCTTGATCTGGACCTGGCCTATGAATGTGGTTCCACTATCATTCTTAATTGAGCTGATTGCAGTACGCCTTACTCTCTCACGGGCTGAAGCATGAAAATGTTCGGTGTTCCCGTCCCCTTCATCCAACCAAGAATTCCATGCTTTCTGTTTTCAAAAGATTTCTTTCATCCGTTCCAGGTGGGCCAGCTTTCTCCTGGCTGTTAGACTTTCTTGAAACAGGTCCTTAGATCCAGAGTTTTGCATTCTACTTTCCAACTAATCGAGATCTTCCTCGGCTGTCTTAATCTAAAGGAAAATATTTCCAAAAATTTCTTTGTTCCAAACTTTCAGTAACTGCTTGTTCTTTTTCAGCTTCAGCTGCACATTTATCATGGGGTGGAAGGAGCACACTCCCTCCCATGCCTTCTTAACTACCAGTTGGAAGTAGTCGTGGAGCGTCCATATATGGAGGAAGCAAAAAGGTCTAATGGGGGACAGCTACTAAGTGGGGAAGGAAATCAGTAATGGCGCATAGTCCAAATTGACACGGGGAAGGTGATCAACCCAGAAAGATGGGAAGGCTTCTGCCCATCTATCATTCATAAGAACTCTATGCAATCTGGCCCAAAGTCTGTCATTCACCGTCCAATTATTACTCCATGTAAAGTTTTTCCCAAAGAACCCTGCATCCAGCAACCTAGTGTTCTGAATGGCACAAGCCAAATTTGCCATACTCAGCCTTCCTACCACTCTGTTACCTCTTCTCTCGCTGGCATCTAAGACTGCATTAAAATCGTCTCCAACAACCCACGGACTTGTGATGTTCTTGTTAAGATTTTCCAGTTCCAACCACAGGGACCTTCTGAATATATATGAGCATTTAGCATATACAATGGACAACAAAACAGGAAAATTGCAATCCTAAAAACAAATATGTAAAGAAAGCATTTGAGACGATTTAGTGTGCACTGTCACATTGATTTCGTTGTGGAAAAAAACCCAGATTTTACCCCCTTCTTCGCCATTCGATAGAGAGGAATGAAATCCTAGCTTCAAACTAATGGCCACCCTTCACTCCTCTATAGTCATCGGCTCTAGGATAGCAACTAGCAGTGGGTTGAACTTCCTGATTAGTTTCTTTAGAGTTCTGATGGTAGGCTGATTGCCTAGCCCGCGAGCATTCCAAATAAGGGCACTACCCATCTGTGACACACCCTGAGTTAACGGCCCTTCTCTTCAGACGTCGAAGTCTACAAAACCATTCTCATTCTTCAATCAGTCTAGCCACCTTCTGCTAGATGCATTTCTCCACTTGCCTTTCATAGACTTGCTGCTTGGAGTTCTCATGACCTTGAGATCATTTTTCGGTCTGGAAGAGGCCTTTACCTGAGTGTAAGGGCTTGCTCCAATGTGGAATTCGCTATTCCCTCTAGATCAATAGAGGGGTTTGACATCAGACCAGATTGGGCAGGTTGGACCTATCCATGTCTGATAACTTACCGCCTTCCCTGTTATCCTAGCCAAAGTAAGGGAAAAAATTAACCTCAATTCGCCTTGTGTGTTTTGCTTCACTGCCGTCTTTCTTCAGGTGAAAAGAGTTAAGCCACTCCCTTCTGAGAGGCTCCACAATTCGTTGCTGAGAATCATGGATACCTGGAAAAATCTAGGGATGAGAGTGCCAACGGATCGGCAAGCATCCAGCAAACCTTGCCTTACATCTAGCCGCTTGGTCACAACGCCTTCTAAATAAAACCCACCTCTCTGACCCAACAGGTAGGGATGGAGAAGAGGTCTGGAAAGACAGAACCTCATTGCTGCAACTCACAGGATTCACTTAACTACTAATAACACCGGTATGGGCATGGTTCACACCCTCACCAACTAGCCTGCTAGCTTCTCTGTTCCCAGGAGTGATGGAACCTTCCTTCCTTCCAAACTGAAGGTTTGAGAGGGGGGATCCTGGTCTTGTGACTGCAAAGCTGAATGATCCACTTTTTTATCTGATTCTCGATGGCAATGAATGGGCCTCCCAGCATCTGGAAACAAAGGATCGCTACCCCCAGCAATCGGGGGGTACCAAACTTGGAGAGGACTGTTGAGAGTTGAGGCCTCTGAGTCCTGGACAGGTTTTAGCCTAGGATGATTGGGCGATCGAGAGGGATTGTCAAGGAAGTTGGTAGTAGTGATGGGTGTCGGAGCTGAAAGCCTAGGTAGGAGGGTTTGAATAGGAGAATGGGATAGGATAATGGGGTGGCTACTCAAGTCCAGATGTTTGGGATCCACTTCACCTTCCCCCATCTGTAGGGAGGGCGGTTCTAAACAGATTGGACCAGTCAAAAGGAGCTAAATCCGGATGATGTGGAAGGGGAGTGTTGGTTGTAGGAGCTTGCTCAGAGGAGTTGGCTATCTCCTTGGCATTTTCACAAATAGGTGTAAGGCAAAGCGATAGGGGGATTTGTGCTTAGAAAAGGACTTTTCCACCCATTCTCTGGTGGATTCTGGACCTCTGGACTGCTCACCAAGAGACGTAATATGGTTTCCCTGGAAAGCGGGTCTCTCTAGAAACCCGATGACAGAAAATGCCTGACCATTAACCTTCAAATATCTCAGACTGTGTATATCGAAGCCCGGGGGCTGTCTAATTTTCACTTTGGCAAAAGCTTGAAAGATACCCAGAGCTGCCACACTATCAATTTCTAGCACCTCCCCATACGTTGATGCTAAACCTTCCATGGCACCCGGGAACTAGGCATGGGATGGTATTCCCACCAGTCGAATCCAAACTCCCTTACTCAGTGAGGTGGCTTGGGCATACCATGAGCTCACTTCCGATATGCCCATCTACCGATGAAGATCATAATTTGATGCAAAGGCAGCCATCTCCTGCCTTGATTGGAATTTGAGGAGGAATTTCTTTGAAGTTATCCTAGTGAAATCGACTCAGGATGCTGAGAAGTTAGATCTCCAGAAAGAGTCAATCAGATGCAAGATGGAGATCTCCTTAACACATGAGGCAATGAGAGCCACTGATAGGGCACCCTACAGTTTCTCAACCTCCCTAATGTCAGCCTCTATAGTGAATGAGTCTATGCAACGGCTGGGGATAGGGGCCTCTTCTCTCTGCGCAGGAAGATTCTTAGGAACGGGGTGGCTTCTGACTGCCTCTAAGAAGGATGGCCGAGGCGCTGCAGTCGGAATCGGGTGAGGGGATGTTCTCCTAATCGGACTAACATGCCTCCTCTGATTTCTTGCCCAAGCCAATGCCACAATGCGGCCATCGATTCTTCTACCATTGAGGCATTGGGCAGCGTTGAGCACTTCCTATTCATAGCAAAACCTAATGAAAGCGAATCCTTGAGACTTTCTTCGAATCGGATCTCTTGGGATGTAGACATCTACTATCTTCCCATATCTGCTGAAAATCCTTGGAAGGTCTTCTTTCGAGGTGTTAAAGGTAAGGTTTGCAGCAAACACGGTGAAGGGAGGTTTTTGTGGGCGCGAGTGCCTAGGGCTTACTGTCTCCCAAGGTCGCTCCCGCTCTCATTCCCCCATTTCAGTTTGGACTTATAATTGAAGCTTTTCAAAATAATAACATAAACGTGTTGAAAGGATTAGGGAGATTGTCAGATTGGGCAAACAAAACTTCATTGGGACACTTTATAAAGTTGGGTTCGATCTCACAAAGTTATTCCTCCATGTGTCACCATGTTATGCTTCAACGCGAGTGAATCATTCGGCCCAGCCATTTATCAGTTTCGACCATACTTGTGGAGATTTAAACGTGTTGGAAGGATCTGGGAGATTGTCAGATTGGGCAAACAAAACTTCATTGGGACACTTTATAAAGTTAGGTTCAATCACAAAGTTGTTCATGAGTGACAATAGGATGGAAGGTTGGACTAAGTGTTAGCAATGCCTTGTTTGGTTCGATCAGAGTATTGAACAGGTGGTCATTAACTACTCCTGATAATAGAACATATAAATCTTTGATGAACGATTCTAGATAAAAAGCTAAAGTGAAAGAAGAGTATGAGGCAACCATGATAATTAATAGGAGAAAACTGGAAAACGAGGTTTGACGTAAACGAGAAGAAGCAAATGGTGAATGAAGAGATGCGCCGATTTAGAGTTTGTTTATATATCGGCCGTGATACATGCGCATTAATGAATGGATAATCATGACTCCTCACACGAGATGATTTTATGCGACGTGTCATATGGACAGCCTAAAAGGGTGAGGCAAACAATATGTTTTAGTACGGTCTTCGTAAGGTAGAATCAATGGGGAAACAACATGTGGACCAATGGTTAATTGCATTTATTGCATCGAGGAATGGAATAACATCACTTTCATCTCTTCCCCAAAGGTGAAGCAACGTGAGGGCAATATTATACCCTATTTCTGGCCATTCTGGGTTAAGCCAATAGGAATGTGACATGTGGCATTGCATAAGAAATAAGAGGTTAATGAAAAGATCTTTAAGATACTTGGATCACTTTTTGTAAAATCATAACTAGCATAAATCCAGTTTTACACGTCAGTGGATGGTTGACGAAGTGATGTAGTTGAGTTACTCAAAAAGTCTAATGAGCAAAGAGAGAAACATGGTCAAGTAATTTATGTTGCAAAAGGCAACCGAGAGGAACAAAGTTTGACCGAGAAGAGGAACAATCACAAAAAAGAAATGTAAATAGAAAATGATCTAGGTGAGAGAAGAATCTAGAAAAGGCTTTTCGACTATAATAACCGTTGTAGTAATGGAAGAAGAATCTAGAAGAATATTAATAAGTTACAACAGAAATTTATAGATAACACGGGAAATCAACAGAGCAAGGCTAGTTCAACATAATCCAATAAAAAAACAACTAATCAATTAATTTATCTTTTATCTCAGGTTTTTTTATTCTCCCAAAAATGGGGACTAGGCCCATGAATCTTTGTTAATTTGAAATAAGGATGTAGACATTAGACTTTCGGGTGGGCTCCACAAGAACATTGGGCCTCACTTATTATATCTCCTAATTGACAAAAGGAAAATAAAAGAAAGAAGAGAAGAACTAGATGCATTAACCCTCCTTGAGAGGGCTATGTTTTGATCACGCCAAACTAGCAACCAATCCACTGCTTCAAGCTTCCCACCCAAAGATCCTAATTCAAACAAACCAGCCACTGACCAACAAAATAACCTATAGAAGCCACCTCCACTGAGAAAACTGCCTTAGCTAATAAACCATCCAATCTTCCAACTCCTAGCCATATTTGGCTATCTCTATACCAAGATGAGGAGTAAAGAAACCGAGATACAAGGCTAGAAGAGAAGTTGCCATAGTGTTCAAACTGAATTGATCGAAAGAACGGGTTCAGACATAAAAAATGGAAGAACAACTGAATATTGCCGAGAGCATGGACCCACAACATCCCAAGGAGAACATCAGCTAAATCAACCCGAAAAATTGTACGGCACTGCTACATAGCTGGCAGCTACATAACATATGACCGCTAGCCACCGAAGGCTGTTTTTAATCTTTTATCTCAGCTTATCGTAGGAGTAGCGGTAATTCTTAGTTATAATTTTTAGCTATAATTTAAATTTATGCTCATACGTTGGATTTGTTTTCTATGCAATATTACTCAATTCTTTCAAGAGACGCATTATTGCAGTTACTTCTAGTGACCGATTGTGAGTTTTTCCTTTTGTTTGATTGCACTGGTATTCTAAAAGTAATTTCTTGTGGAAGGCATAAAGAAACAGATCTTCGGAGGAAAAACCTTACCCTCAAATTATTGCCTGATCGTTATAAAATTTTGTAAGTGGTTGAGTAAGTGACCAATTTTCTCAGAATCTAGCCATATATGTACATATTGAAATGGGTTTCTTCAAGTCATCAAGAGGTCAGCGCCAAGGAGATCCTCTATCTCCAAGCCTATTCATTCTACCTGCAAAGGTGTTGAGCAGAGGATTCTCTACCTTGGTGTCCAACGGTAAGTGTAAGTCATTTAAAATAAAGCAGGGATGCAAGATAATTTCTCACCTCCACTATGCTGACGACACGGTTCTCTTCCTTAATGGTGGTCTACCGTCCCTAAAAGCCACTGCAGATTTTCTATCCATCTATTAAAATGCATCAGGGAAGAAGATTAATCGAAGGAAGAGCTGCTTCTACTTCCACTACAAGAAACAACGCTTTTACCAACGAAATTTTTCGGACGAAAAAAATTTCGTCGGTAAAAGTACGTTTTTACCGACGAAAATTTTTTTCGCCAGTAAAACTGCACTTTTATCGACGATATTTTTTTCATCGGTAATAATAAAACTATTAAAATTTTTTAGATAGAAAATTTTGGTGCTTTTTCGAAAATTTCACAGTAAGAGTTTTACCGACGAAAATTTTCGTCGATAAAAGTGTTATGTTTTTACTTAGAAATTTTCGCCCTGAGTTTTATCGACGAACTAAAACCATCGGGAATAATGGTTTTACACTTTTACCGATGAAAATTTTCGTCGGTAAAAGTGTTATGTTTTTCACATAGAAAATTTTCACCCTGAGTTTTACCGACAAACTAAAACTGTCGGAAATAATTTTTTTACCGACGAAAACTTTCGTCGGTAAAAGTGTTATATTTTTAACTTAGAAACTTTCACCCTGAGTTTTACCGACGAACTAAAACCGTCAAAAATAATGTTTTTACCGACGAAAATTGTCGTCGGTAAAAGTGTTATATTTTTCACTTAGAAAATTTTAACCAGGAGTTTTACTGACGAGCTAAAATAGTCGGGATAATGTTTTTACTGACAAAAATTTTCGTCAGTAAAAGTGTTTTTTTTTTTTTTTTACTTAGAAAATTTTCACCCTGAGTTTTACCAATGAACTAAAACTGTCGGAAATAATGTTTTCACCGACGAAAATTTTTGTCGGTAAAAGTGTTATGTTGTTCAGTTACAAAATTTTAGCGATACTTTGAAAACTTACGCAGTAAGAGTTTTATTGATGAAAATTTTCATCGATAAAAAGCACAAAACCACTTTTATCGACGAAAATTTTCGTCAGTAATTGTGTTATGTTTTTAACTTGGAAAATTTTGCCCTGAGTTTTACTGACAAAGTAAAACTTTTAGGAATAATGTTTTTACCGACGAAAATTTTCGTTGGTAAGTGTTATGTTTTTCACTTAGAAAATTTTCGCCATGAGTTTTATTGATGAACTAAAATTGTCGGGAATAATGTTTTTACTGAAAAAAAATTTTGTTGGTAAAAGTGTTATGCTTTTTACTTAAGAAAATTTTCGCCCCGAGTTTTACCGACGAACTAAAACCGTTGGGAATGAAGTTTTTACCGACGAACTAAAACCGTCGGGAATAATGTTTTTACCGACGAAAATATTCGTTGGTAAAAGTGTTATGTTTTTCACGTAGAAAATTTTGGCGCTACTTTGAAAACTTTCGCAGTAAGAGTTTTATCGACGAAAATTTTTGTAAGTAAAAAAATTTTTCTCGCAATTTTGCTTTTTATGGATGAAAAATTTCGTCGGTAGAAGTGTTTTTGAACTGCTCATATCTTTTTCACCACTGATTAGACGGTGAGATTTGTTTCAGGCTTTTTAAAATTTTTTTTTTTTTTTTTTTTTTTAATGATCGGTTTAGATCTTTTTTCACCATTGATTAGACGGTGAGATTTGTTTCAGGGCTTTGATTAGACGGTTGGAATTGTCCAATTACCTGCCCAAGCTCACCGCAGGTTATAAAAATTTTTGCTACAAGAGGTGAGAATTTTTATTTTTATTTTCCACCAGGAAAGGGATTGGCTAGTGACCACGCCACTACCCATGATTTATTATTACATCTATTCCGTCCATCTATTTTTCCATATGATTAACGGTATTTGTCCAAAAAATGAGGTAGATTTAAATCTCAAGTGGACCACATACAGAGTTGATTGAACACTCATCATTAAAAACTTACTGGGACCACAAAAGTTTTAATCAAGCTTATATTTGTGTTCTTTTTTTTTTTTTTTTTTTTTTCGTAATTTGCCTTCATCCAGGTCTGTATGACTAAAGGATGTCAAATAAACATTACAATGGGCCTTGAGAGGGTTTTAATGGTGGAGATTCAATCACTATTGTTTTCCCATGGTGTGTGGTCCACCTGATATTTAGATCTGCCTCATTTTTAGGAACAACTCCTAAAGTGATCTGTAAAAATAAATGGACGACGTCGATATCAAATAAACATTAAGTGGGCCCTAAGAGGGTTTTAATGGTGAAGATTCAATCACTACTATTTTCCTGTGGTGTGGTCCACCCGGGATTTAGATCTGCCTCATTTTTTAGATTAATAGCTAAAGTGATGTATAAAAATGAATGGACGGCGTGGATATCAGTAAAAATGGAGATCGATTCAACCCATTAATTAGACGGTTAGGATTGTCCCAAAATTGTACTTTTTTTTCATGCAACTAATTAGACATAAGACAATCGATATCTTTTTGGGCCATTGATTAGACGGCTAAGATTAAAAGTAAGAACTAAATGATGGATAAAGAGATTAAAATATTCTATCTCATGAAATACCATAAACCATCTCTCCTTTCTTTCATTTCATTTCATCTCCAACAGCATCCTCTGGCAGTGTGTGATGAAACTATGTGAAGACGTCCTAAACAATATAAAAGCACTTGGTGGGGCCCACATGAGTTTTGGATGCGGTTGAAACTTGGTCTGACCCCTCATCCAAGCGGGACACACAAAATGATGGGTTGGATATGTGAATCACATTTAGGCAGGCCCAATATATGATTATGAATGTTTTAAAGAAACCCTTCTCCACTACGTTTAGGTGAGTTACTCGTTACCCTTACTAGAGTAAACTCTGTAGGTTCCACCGTTATTGTATCCACTCCATTCATCCATGTTAACAGATAATTTGAGGTCTAAAGAACAAAAAGGAAGCATATCCAAAGCTCAAGTGGACCACACCACAGGAAATAGTGTGATTGAACCTCTGCCATTTAAAGTTTTTTGGAGGCCATAGAAGTTTTGGATCAAGTTGATGTTTGTGTTTTCTATTCATTCATATATTTTTGATATTATGAACAACATTTAACCATTTTTGGACAATCTAATCAGTTCAAATTGAAGAGTAAATAACTTCAGATATTTAGATCAAATTTCATTGAAATTGTTGATTAATCTTGGTATGCCCAATATCTTTTCTCATATGTAGCCTGATTGAGGCGAGTAACTAGTCAAATTGAAGGTATTGATCAGTAAAATAGAGTGAATGGACCAGACATGTAAAATGGGCTAAATATTCTAGTCAAAATTGTGACCTAACCTACTGACCTCGTGAGAACCTAAGAGTTGATGTTAGTAAGTTTTGTGGGCCCCATTATGATGTGTGTCGAACATCAACACCATGGACTTGATGTGTCCCCTTTAGGTTATGAGATATCTAAAAAATCATCTGTATACGAAAATCAAGTGGGCCATACCATTTAAAATTATTTGAAGACATCCTAAAAAATATAAAACACTTGGTGGGGCCCACATAAGTTTTAGATGTTATTGAAACTTGTTCTGACCCCTCATCCAAGTGGGACACACATAATGAGTGGGTTGGATATGTGAATCACATTTAAGTAGGCCCAATATATGATTACGAATGTTTTAAGGAAACCCTTCTCCACTACGTTTAGGTGAGTTACTCGTTACCCTTACTAGAGTAAACTCTGTGGGGTCCACCATTATTTATTTATTTTATCCACTCCATTCATCCATGTTAATAGATAATTTGAGGTCTAAAGAACAAAAAGGAAGCATATCCAAAGATCAAGTGGACCACACCACAGGAAATAGTGTGATTGAACCTCTACCATTTAAAATTTCTTGGAGGCCATGAAGTTTTGGATCAAGATGATGTTTGTGTTTTCTATTCATTCATTTATTTTTGATATTATGAACAACCTTTAACTGTTTTTGGACAATCTGATCAGTCCAGATTGAAGAGTAAATAACTTCAGATGTTTAAATCAAAATTCACTCAAATTGTTGATCAATCTTGTTTGCTCAATATCTTTCTCATGTGTAACATGATTGGGACGAGTAACTAGTCAAATTGAGGGTAATGATCAGTAAAATAGAGTGAATGGACCAGACATGTAAAATGGGCCAAATATTATGGTCAAAATTGTGACCCAACTTATTGACACCTAGAGAACCCGAGAATTGATGTTAGTAAGTTTTATGGGGCCCACCATGATGTGTGTCGAACATCAACATCATGCATTTGATGTGTCCCCTTTAGCTTATGAGATATCTCAAAAATCATCCGTATACGAAACTCAGGTGGGCCATACCATCTAAAACTATGTGAAGACATCTAAAAAAAATATAAAAGCACTTAGTGGGGCCCACATTAGTTTTGAATGCGGCTGAAACAGGGTCTGACCCCTCATCTAAGTGGGACACACATAATGAGTGGGTTAGATATGTGAATCACATTTAGGCGGGCCCAATATAAGATTATGAAAGTTTTAAGGAAACCCCTCTCCACTATATTATGTGGTGTGGCCCACCCAAGTCATGGATTAACTTTATTTTTAAGCTCTTGGCCCACCCAAGTCATGGATTGACATTCTTCATACCATTCAATGCTTTTCTTGGATCATTTAAGATATTAACTAAAAAATGGAGCGGGTCCAAGGCTTAAATGGACTATAAAGTGGGGATTGAACATCCACCATTAAAAATAACATTCATAGAAGTTTTGGATCAAGCTGATGTTTGTGTTTTTCCTTCATTCATATCTTTTTGATATTATGAACATGTTGGATGACAAATAAACATTACTGTGGGCCCAAGGAAGGTATCAACAGTGGAAATCATTATTCCACACTGTTTTGTGTGGCATGGTCCACTTGAGTTTTGGATTTACCGAAAATTTGGGATCAACCCACACCGTTCATCCATTTTTCGAGATCATTTTATAGAATTATCCAAAAAATAAATCATATCCAAAGATTAAATGGACCACACCACAAATAAGGGGAACGGATTGGCTACTCCCCCTATACCATCCAATGGCTAGTGGTTGGTGCTGTGTGGACCCCACCATGATGTATGTGTTTAATCCATGTCGTCCATCTATTTTTAAAGATCATCTTATGACATGAGACTAAAAATGAGGCATATCCCAATTTGAAATGGACCACATTATAGTAAATAGTGTTGAATGAGCGTCAACCATTTAAAACATTCTGGGGGCCATAAAAGTTTTGGATCGAGATGATTTTTGTTTTTCCCTTTCATCTAGGCTTGTATGACCTAATAAACAGATTGGATGCCAAACAAATAGTACATTGGGCCTTACGAGGATTTTAATGATGGATATCCAGTCATTATTGTTTTCATGTGGTGTGGTCCACCTGATATTTATATACCTCTCATTTTTTGGCCCCACCATGATGTATGTTTTATATCCACACCTTCCATCCATTTGGAGAGATTATTTTAGGGCAATATCCAAAGATAAATCCAAAGCTCCAGTGGACCCTAGCACAAAAAACAGTGGGGACAGTGACACCCACCATTAAAAACTTCTAAAGGCCAAGAAAGTTTAGATCAAGCTGATATTTGTGTTTTAACTTATTTCATGTCTTTTTTTTTTTAAAAAACTTTTGAATAAGTTGGATTTCAAATAAAAATTATGGTGGGCCTTAGGATAGTTTCAACGGTGGGAATCACTCTCCCCACTGTTTTCTGCGGTGAGGTCCACTACATCTTTTTATCTGCCTCATTCTTTGGCTCATGCCCTAAAATAATATCTCAAAATGGATGGACGATGTGGATACAATACATACATCATAGTGGGGCCCACAGAACTTGGTGACGTCACTTCAGTAGCCAACTCGCTACTCAACCTGTTTCTAATCCCCATCCGTGAGAGAGACTGCCCAAATCTGAGGCAGTCTCCTCTCTCTCCCTCTCTCTCTCTCTCTATCTCTCTCTTCCTCTCTATCTGATCTCTCCACACTGTCGTCTATCTGTCTCTCTCGCATCCTCTCCCTCCTCTCTCTCTCTCTCTGTCTCTCTCTTCCTCTCTCTCTGATCTCTCTTGTAGACCGTTGCCAAACGCCCTACCCACGCACGTCCTCTCTCTCTCTCTCTGAAGCTCGGTTAAAGGTTATTCACGACAGTGAGGTATCTCTCTCAATCTCAATACCGATTTAGATTTCATGCTCATGCACGATTTCTTCCTCTCTCTCTCTCTCTCATGCACCACGTTCTTCTCTACTTGTATCACATACCACCTTCCTTCCTCCCCCTCTCACACACGCCTTCTCTCTCTAAAGCTCGGGTTGAATCAGATTCACACAGGTGAAGTATTTCCACTACAAGAAATCCCACTTTTAGCGACGAAAATTTTTGTCTCTAAAAGCCAAATTTTTGTAGCTAAAAACTTTTAGCGACGAAAATTTTCGTGGCTAAAAGATCGAGGCAGAAGGGTTTTATCGGCAAAAATTTTGAATCATCGCTAAAGGCAAGCTTTTTAGCGATGAAACTTTTTGTCGCTAAAAAAACTTTTAGCGACGAAAATTTTCGTTGCTAAAAATATTTGCAAAACTTTCAGCTACGAAAATTTTTGTCGCTAAAATTATATGCAAAACTTTTAGCTACGAAAATTTTCGTAATATTTTTAGCTACAAAAATTTTTGTCGCTGAAAATATTTTCCAAAACTTTTAGCTACGAAAATTTTTGTCGCTATAAAATATTTCCATAACTTTTAGCTACGAAAATTTTCGTTGTTAAAAATATTTTTTTAAACGTTTAGCTACGAAAATATTCGTCGCTAAAAAAATATTTGCATAACTTTTAGCTACGAAAATTGTCATCGCTAAAAATATTTTTCAAAACTTTTAGCTACGAAAATATTCGTCGCTAAAAGCCTTTTTCTTTAAAAAAAATATTTCCGCACAAAATTCCTGATATACACTTATTATAATATATTTCATCATATTCATCACAATATACAACTGTTATATAATATATTTCATCATATTCACATTCACATCCATCTAAACCCAAATTAGTAAATCCATCCAAACATAAACTACTTTCATCCAAACACAAACGATCTTATCCACATCACATTCATTCATGCATAAATACATATAAGCTTAACATCATAAACAAAAATACCCTAAACCTAAACCTAAAACCTATAACCTATAACCTAAACCTAAAACCTAAACCTTACCTATAGCCTATAAGTTTAGGTTTAGGAAATCGGGTTTGAGTTCGGAATCGGGTTTAGGTGTGGTTATAGGTTTAGGAAATTGAGTTATAGGTTAAGGTTTAGGTGATAGGTTAAGGATTAGGTTTAGGTTTAGGTTTAGGTCATAGGTTTTGGGATTTGAGAATAGGTTTAGGTTAAGGTTATAAGTTTAGGTTTAAGAAATTGGGTCCGGGTTCGAGATCGGGTTTAGGTTTGGGTTTTTAAGTTTAGGTTTAGGTTTAGGTTAGGGAGTTGAGATTAGGATTAGGTGTAGGTTTAGGTTTAGGGATTTGAGAATACGTTAAGGTTTAGGTTTAGGAAATCGGGTTTGGGTTATAGGTTTAGGTTTAGGTTTAGGTTAGGTTATAGGATTCTTGTTTAGGGAATTGAGTTTAGGTTATAGGTTTAGGTTTAGGTTTAGGTTATATGTTTTACGATTTGAGAATAGGTTTAGGTTAAGGTAAGTTTAGGTTTAGGAAATCAGTTCGGGATCGGGTTTAGGTTTGGGTTTTCAAGTTTAGGTTTAGGAAATCGGGTTCGTGTTCTGGATCGGGTTTAGGTTTGGGTTTTCAAGTTTACGTTTAGGTTAGGGAGTTGAGATTAAGATTAGGTGTAGGTTTAGGTTTAGGATTTGAGAATATGTTAAGGTTTAGGTTTAGGAAATCAGTTCGGGTTATAGGTTTAGGTTTAGGTTAGGTTATAGGTTACGGTTTAGGGAATTGAGTTTAGGTTATAGGTAAAGGTTTAGGTTTAGGTTAAGGTTTAGGTTTAGGTTATAGGTTTTAGGATTTGAGAATAGGTTTAGGTTAAGGTTATAAGTTTAGGTTTAGGAAATCGGGTTTAGGTTTGAGTTTTCAAGTTTAGGTTTAGGTTTAGGTTTAGGTTAGGGAGTTGAGATTAGGATTAGGGTGTAAGTTTAGGTTTAGGTTTAACGATTTGAGAAAACCTTAATTTGAGAATATATTAAGGTTTAGGTTTAGGAAATCGGGTTCGAGTTATAGGTTTAGGTTCAGTTTAGGTTATAGGTTACAGTTTAGGGAATTGAGTTTAGGTTATAGGTTTAGGTTTAGTTAAGGTTTAGGTTTAGGGATTGAGAATAGGTTTAGGTTAAGGTGGAGATATCCCGAGAGCTGTGAACACAACCCTTATCTGTCTTATCCCAAAATCTGAATCCCCTACCTCCTTCTCAGATTTCAGACCTATAAGCCTCTGCAACTGTCTCTATAAAATTCTGGCAAAAATCATTGCCAAGAGACTTGCCTCCATCCTCCCTTCCATCATTTCTAGACAACAAGGCGCTTTCATCCAAGGGCAGCCATTGCAGAAAACATTGCCCTTGCCCAAGAAATTTTTAGAGATTTAAACAAGAAATCTAGAGGTGGAAACTTAGTGCTCAAGGTGGATTTGGAAAAGGCATACGACAGAGTCAGTTGGAAGTTTCTGAAGGCGGTTCTCACTAGATTTGGTTTCTCCCTCCCTTGGATTAACATGGTTGAAAAGTGTTAGAATTCGGTCTAGTTCTCAGTTATAGTCAAAGGGGAAGCTTACGGCTTTTTCAAATCCTCTAGGGGACTGCGTCAGGGAGATCCTCTATCCCCATCTCTCTTTATCCTTGCTGTAGAGTTGCTCAGCCGGGGAATCACTAATCTGATGGACAAAGGTCTGGCGATGCCTTTCAAACTCCGTAGAGGTTGCCCCCGAATTTCTCATCTGCTATATGCAGATGATACTCTCATTTTCATGAATGGTGGCCTGAAATCTGTTACGGCGATGAAGCTGTTTCTGGATTCCTATCAAAAAGTATCGGGGCAAGCTATTAATTACAAGAAAAGCTCCTTCATTTTTGCCTCCAAACAACCGACAGGGAGAACCAGGGCTGTTGAAAACACTTTTGGGATAGGGAGAGCTGCTGGTAACTTCACTTACCTGGGGGTTCCCTTAGTCAGTGGGCGTCGTGATGCAGCCATTTTCCATCCTCTTCTGAAAAAAATTGATGCTAGAATAGCAAGTTGGCAGGCAAGAATCCTCTCTCAGGCTGGGAGAACAGTTCTTATACAACATGTTCTTGGGAGCATCCTGGTCCACTCGCTTGCGGCGGCTCACATTCCTACGCAGGTCATTCCTAACCTAGAAACCAGATTCACTCGTTTTTTCTGGGGTTGGTCTGGAGGTAAAAGAAAGCATCATTGGAAAAATTGGAAGTACATCTCCCGCCCAAGAGAAGAAAGTGGTCTTGGTATAAGGAGACTTGCGGATGTCATGAAAGCCTTTCGAATGAAGATGGCCTGGGAGATCACCGACCTGACTAATCAGAGCCTTTGGAACACTTTCATGAGAGCAAAATATGAGCAGGACATGAACCACCTTAGCCCCATCAGCAGCCACGTCCACGCCTCACCTCTGTGGAAATCTGTCCTCCACCTAGTTCCCCATGTAGAGGTAGTTGATCAAATCTAGGTTGGCACTGGGGAGAGCAACCTGTGGTATTCTAACTGGACAGGTTTGGGGCCTATTCTCTCCATAGATGGTTGCCAAATTCTGCCAGACCTCCACCATCTCCGAATCAAGCATCTTCTCAATTCATCCGATCCCTGCCCCCCCCCCCCCTCAATTGCATTGACTCTCATCCCCGATCACATCATTCACATCATTTTCCAGGCGGGCCTCTATCTTGGCTCGGGGCCAGACTCTCGATTTTGGCCGCTCACTCCAACTGGCTGTTTCACCGTGAAATCAACATGGAATTTCAATAGATCCCAGGAAAATAACTCAGAATGTTTTAAGAGAATATGGCACCAACACATCCCTCCTAAAATGTCTCATCTGGTTTGGAGAGCGCTATCAAATGCAGTCCCTGTGGATGTTGCAGTTCAAGGTAAAGGCATTCCTTTGGCCTCTAAATGTCACTGTTGTGATATTTCCCCTCCCTCTGCTCACCCAAACCACAAACCCGAGTCCCTCTCTCACCTATTCACGGATGGGATCTAGCAATGGCTATCTAGAGGCACTTTGCTATGCACATGGGCTTTCAGCTTCAAAATGCGGCAACGGTTAAACATCAGCTCCAACAGTGGTGGGCCTGCCAAGCGACTCGGAAGGATATCTCCATCCAGTTTAAACTCCTCCCCTGCTACATCCTGTGAGAGATCTGGAATGCCAGAAATAGAGCCAAATATGATGGCGTGCGTCCTTCGCTCCATAGGTCGCTGTCTTCTATCTGCAGAAAAGCGAATCTTCCTGCATGTTTCTTTCCTCACACAACTCTTAGCACCCACTCGTTGCAGCTCTTGGTTGCCTCCTTAACTGCGCCAAGGCCTCGCAGTTTGCCCCTTCATCATGACACCAGTAACAGCGGTCAGTCTTCCTGCATTCTTCTGATGCTTCGGATATAGTCAAGTGGTATAAGCCTCCTCTAGGGTGGGTTAAAATAAATGTAGATGGGTTGGCCGTGGGAAACCCGGGTCCATCTAGCGGTGGGAGGATTTGCCGTGGTGATAAAGGTAATTTTATATTCGCGTTTTTCGCCGGCTATGACATTGGATCAAATATCCATGCGGAACTGAGGGCATTTCACGATGACATCTTCTACTGTCTATCTAAAGGTTTTAAGCACATGATCATCGAATCCAACTCTCTGTTGCTTATTAACCTCATCTCGAGAGCGGCCAGGCCGGGTTGGAAATGGCGTGCTTGGCTCTCCAGAATCAAATCTCTCATGGCATCAGCTGAGGTCAACTTCGCCCATATCTTTAGAGAAGGAAATGCTCCAGCAGATTCTTTAGTCCAAATGGGCAGCGCTAACCAAAGCCTTAGTTTTTTTGAAGTCATTCATCATCTTTCGCCTAGAACCAGAGGCTTCATCTTCCTGGATTACCTTAGTCTGGGAGCAATTAGGAAAATGCGCCGTCAGTAGACAGTGAGTGTTTTCTCCGCCTTTGTTGTTCAGTTTTGTTTTCTATGTTGCCTTTTCTCTTTGCTCCTGTTACACGATAGGTGTCGTTCTTCTCTTTTTGTTGGGGCCCACCCGAAAGGCTGTAAATCTCTTTTGAAGTAATGAAATTCTTGTTGGTTTTTTTTTTTTTTTTTTTTTTTTTTTTTTAAGAGGTTAAGGTTATAAGTTTAGGTTTAGGTTTGGGTTTTCAAGTTTAGGTTTAGGTTTAGGTTTAGTTTAGGAGTTGAGATTAGGATTAGGTGTAGGTTTAGGTTTAGGTTTAACGATTTGAGAAAACTTTAAGGTTTAGGTTTAGGAAATCGGTTCGGGTTCGAGATCGGGTTTACGTTTGGGTTTTAGGTTTAGGTTTAGGCTATAGGTTTAGGTTATAGGTTATAAGTGTAGGTTTAGGTTTAGGTTTAGGTTATAAGTGTTAGGTTATAGGTTTAGGTTATAGGTTTAGGTTTAGGTTAAGGTTTAGGTTTAGGTTATAGGTTTTGGATTTTGAGAATAGGTTTAGGTTATAAGTAAGTATAGGTTTAGGTTATAAGTATAGGTTTTGGTTTAGGTTAAGGTTATAAGTTTAGGTTTAGGTTATTAGTGTAGGTTATAGGTTTAGGTTTAGGTTAGGTTATAGGTTAAGGTTTAGGAATTGAGTTTAGGTTATAGGTTTAGGTTATAGGCTAAGGTTTAGGTTTAGGTTAAGGTTTAGGTTAGGTTATAGGTTAAGGTTTAGGGAATTGAGTTTAGGTTATAGGTTTAGGTTAAAAGTTAAGGTTATAGGTTAAGGTTTAGGTTTGGGTTAAGGTTTAGGTTTAGGTTATAGGTTTTGGGATTTGAGAATAGGTTTAGGTTAAGGTTATAAGTTTAGGTTTAGAAATTAGGTTCGGGTTCGGGATCGGGTTTAGGTTTGGGTTTTCAAGTTTAGGTTTAGGTTTAGGTTAGGGAGTTGAGATTAGGATTAGGTGTAGGTTTAGGTTTAAGGATTTGAGAATACATTAAGGTTTAGGTTTAGGAAATCGGGTTCGGATTATAGGTTTAGGTTTAGGTTAGGTTATAGGTTACGGTTTAAGGAATTGAGTTTAGGTTATATATTTAGGTTTAGGTTTAGGTTAAGGTTTAGGTTTAGGGATTTGAGAATAGGTTTAGGTTAAGGTTATAAGTTTAGGTTTAGGAAATCCGGTTTAGGTTTGGGTTTTCAAGTTTAGGTTTAGGTTTAGGTTAGGGAGTTGAGATTAGGATTAGGTGTAGGTTTAGGTTTAAGGATTTGAGAATACATTAAGGTTTAGGTTTAGGAAATCGGGTTCGGATTATAGGTTTAGGTTTAGGTTAGGTTATAGGTTACGGTTTAAGGAATTGAGTTTAGGTTATATATTTAGGTTTAGGTTTAGGTTAAGGTTTAGGTTTAGGGATTTGAGAATAGGTTTAGGTTAAGGTTATAAGTTTAGGTTTAAGAAATCCGGTTTAGGTTTGGGTTTTCAAGTTTAGGTTTAGGTTTAGGTTAGGGAGTTGAGATTAGGATTAGGTGTAGGTTTAGGTTTAGGTTTAGTGATTTGAGAAAACGTTAAGGTTTAGGTTTAGGAAATCGGGTTTGGGTTCTGGATCGGGTTTACGTTTGGGTTTTAGGCTTAAGTTTAGGCTATAGGCTTAGGTTATAGGTTATAAGTGTAGGTTTAGGTTTAGGTTTTAAGTTATAAGTGTTAGGTTATAGGTTTAGGTTATAGGTTTAGGTTTAGGTTTAGGTTATAGGTTTTGGGATTTGAGAATAGGTTAGGTTATAAGTATAGGTTTAGGTTTAGGTTAAGGTTATAGGTTTAGGTTTAATTAGGTTATAGGTGTAAGTTTAGGTTTAGGTTTAGGTTAAGGAGTTGAGATTAGGATTAGGTGTAGGTTTAGGTTTAGGGATTTGAGAATACGTTAAGGTTTAGTTTTAGGAAATCGGGTTCGGGTTCGAGATCGGGTTTACGTTGGGTTTTAGGTTTAGGTTTAGGCTATTGGTTATAAGTGTAGGTTTATGTTTAGGTTTGAGGTTTAAGTTATAGGTTATAGGTTTAGGTTATAGGTTTAGGGATTTGAGAATAGGTTTAGGTTATAAGTATAGGTTTAGGTTTAAGTTTTATGTATAGGTTTAGTTTATAGGTTTAGGTTTAG
This sequence comes from Magnolia changhungtana, assembly GCA_030180095.1. NCBI lineage: Eukaryota > Viridiplantae > Streptophyta > Magnoliopsida > Magnoliales > Magnoliaceae > Magnolia > Magnolia changhungtana. The sequence continues at coordinate 97,435 of JASAUF010000023.1, forward strand.
GTTATAAGTGTAGGTTATAGGTTTAGGTTTAGGTTAGGTTATAAGTTAAGGTTTAGGGAATTGAGTTTAGGTTATAGGTTTAGGTTATAGTATAAGGTTTAGGTTTAGGTTAAGGTTTAGGTTTAGGTTTAGGTTATCGGTTTTGGGATTTGAGAATAGGTTTAGGTTATAAGCATAGGTTTAGGTTAGGTTATAGGTTAAGGTTTAAGAAATTGAGTTTAGGTTATAGGTTTAGGTTAAAAGTTAATGTTATAGGTTAAGGTTTAGGTTTAGGTTAAGGTTTAGGTTTAAGTTATAGGTTTTGGGATTTGAGAATAGGTTTAGGTTAAGGTTAAGGTTATAAGTTTAGATTTAGGAAATCGGGTTCGGTGTTCGGGATCGAGTTTGGTTCGGGTTTTCAAGTTTAGGTTTAGGTTTAGGTTAGGGAGTTGAAATTAGGATTAGGTGTAGGTTTAGGTTTAGGGATTTGAGAATATGTTAAGGTTCGGTGTTTAGAAATCGGGTTCAAAGTTATAGGTTTAGGTTTAGGTTAGGTTATGGGTTACGGTTTAGGGAATTGAGTTTAGGTTTTAGGTTTGGGTTTAGGTAAAGGTTTAGGTTTAGGGATTTGAGAATAGGTTTAGGTTAAGGTTATAAGTTTAGGTTTAGGAAATCGGTTTAGGTTTGGGTTTTCAAGTTTAGGTTTAGGTTAGTGAGTTGAGATTAGGATTAAGTGATTAGGATTAGGTGTAGGTTTAGGTTTAGAGATTTGGGAATACATTAAGGTTTAGGTTTAGGAAATTGGGTTCGAGTTATAGGTTTAGGTTTAGGTTAGGTTATAGGTTACGGATTTAGGGAACCGAGTTTAGGTTATAGGTTTAGGTTTAGTTTAAGGTGAAGGTTTAGGGATTTGAGAATAGGTTTAGGTTAAGGTTATAAGTTTAGGTTTAGGAATCGGGTTTAGGTTTGGGTTTTCAAGTTTAGGTTTAGGTTAGGGAGTTGAGATTAGGATTAGGTGTAGGTTTAGGTTTGGGTTTAGTGATTTGAGAAAATGTTAAGGTTTAGGTTTAGGAAATCGGGTTCGGGTTCGAGATCGGGTTTACGTTTGGGTTTTGGTTTAGGTTTAGGCTATAGGTTATAAGTGTAGGTTTAGGTTTAGGTTTTAAGTTATAAGTGTTAGGTTATAGGTTTAGGTTATAGGTATGGGTTTAGGTTAAGGTTTAGTTTTAGGTTATAGGTTTTAGGATTTGAGAATAGGTTTAGGTTATAAGTATAGGTTTAGGTTTTTGGTTATGGTTTAGGTTATAGTTTCGGGTTTTGGGATTTGAGAATAGGTTTAGGTTATAAGTATAGGTTTAGGTTAGGTTATAGGTTAAGGTTTAGGGAATTGAGTTTAGGTTATAGGTTTTGGGATTTGAGAATAGGTTTTGGTTAAGGTTATAAGTTTAGGTTTAGGAAATTGGGTTTAGGTTTGGGTTTTCAAGTTTAGGTTTAGGTTTAGGTTTAGATTAGGGAGTTGAGATTAGGATTAGGTGTAGGTTTAGTGATTTGAGAAAATGTTAAGGTTTAGGTTTAGGAAATCGGGTTCGGGTTCAAGATCGGGTTTACGTTTGGGTTTTTGGTTTAGGTTTAGGCTATAGGTTTAGGTTATAGGTTATAAGTGTAGGTTTAGGTTTAGGTTTTAAGTTATAAGTGTTAGGTTATAGGTTTAGGTTTAGAGTTAAGGTTTAGGTTTAGGTTTAGGTTATAGGTTTTAGGATTTGAGAATAGGTTTAGGTTATAAGTGTAGGTTTAGGTTTTAAGTATAGGTTTAGGTTTTTGGTTAAGGTTTAGGTTATAGTTATAGGTTTTGGGATTTGAGAATAGGTTTAGGTTATAAGTATAGGTTTAGGTTAGGTTATAGGTTAAGGTTTAGGAAATTGAGTTTAGGTTATAGGTTTTGGGATTTGAGAATAGGTTTAGGTTATAAGTATAGGTTTAGGTTAGGTTGTAGGTTAGAGTTTAGGGAATTGAGTTTAGGTTACAGGTTATAGGTTTAAGTTAAGGTTTAGGTTGTAGTTATAGGTTTTGAGATTTGAGAATAGGTTTAGGTTATATGTTAAGGGTGTGGTACCTGTAAGTACAGATATAAACACGGCCTGTCCAAATCGCTAGGCCACTCCAATGTTATCCATAGGTAATTGACAACTTCATCATGGTTATAACAACGGTTTCCATCTTCCAGGGACCCCCGCTCAACATTCGGATAGCTCCGACGCACATCCGGATCTGCTCCATCAATTTCGAGCAAATACAGATATAAACACGGCTTGTCTAAATGGCCAGGCCACTCTAATGTTGTCCATAGAAAATGGACAACTTCATCATGGTCTTAACAGCGGTTCCCACCTTCCAAGGATCCCCACTCAACATTCGGATAGATCCGACGCACATTCGGGTCTACTCATTTAAATAAAATAGATATCAAGATCATTTAAATAAAATCAGGTCCAATCAACAATCTGACCTGGAGGATTCTGTTAGCATTGTTGACGGCACCTCGAATCTTGTTTTAGGGCCTACAAATTCAAAATTAGATACAAAAATTAGAAAAACCAAAGAATTAAGGAAGATAATCAAAGTCTATGTGAATGAGCACAAGTACATATGAATTCTGAAAAGCTATTGCATATCACAAAATAATAATAATAATAATAATAATAATAATAATAATAATAAATAAATAAATAATAATAATAAATAAAAAATCCTGCATTTGGATATTCAACAAAATGGGTTAGAATGAATTTATTTGCCTAATTCATGGAAACCTTGCGTTTGGATATTCAACAAAATTGAATTGTAATAATTCAATTCAGTTCAATAAACTTAGATTTCTAAGAAGGATTTAATGGTTTTAAATTCATGGTTTTCTCGAAAAGGTCCATTTCCTAGACGTCAAATTCAACGGGGAAAGTAAGATGGTTAATATTACTTTTCATAGTACAAAGTTTCAGTTACGTCTCTTCTTTACTTTCCATTTTCTTCTTAACAAGAAAATCCATATTTACTAATATTTCCATTTTTCTATTTTTCAAAAGAATGAGTTTGGACTCCGAAAGCGTCGGCTCCAGCACTCGTACTTTTAGCCCAAACCCTAACCAAGGACTCCAAAATTACCAAGTACTCATAAACATTCATTGCAAGCATTTTCTGTCTATGTTCATGATGATCATACTGTTAAGATCAATCCTCTTATTTTCATTTATAGAAACTAGTGGATGATAAATTATGTGTAACATACAGAGATGGTTTAGCCACTTGTGCAATTAGGGAAGGTTCAAAAGGACATACATATTTAAAAGTTGGTCAAATCATAAACAGACGTATTATGGACGGAGACATTGTTTTCATTAATAGGCTACCTAGTACTCATAAAAATTCACTGTAAGCATTTTCTGTTTATGTGCATGACGACCATACTATTAAGATCAATCCTCTTATCTTCATTTATAGAAACTAGTGGTTGACAAATTATGTGTAACATACAGAGTTGGTTCAGACATCCGGACCATTCATTAGGTAGCCCACACTGTATATGAACATAACTTGGACCAATATAAAAAAGATCACTCTTCTATGAGAAAAAGAAGCCCATTTCTCCAAACTCAATGTGCATGCCTTTTCACTGCATGGTTTCCATTCAAGAATAAGGTTTATTATCTGATGAAGCTCAGTAACTTCAAGTGTCGATAACAAAATATGAGCAGAGGATGAGCATTTGAAGCAAGAGTATGCTACTCAAATTTCAACTAGTTAGACTAAGAACAACAAAGCATGGAATTAGAATTGACAATCTTAAAACTATTTAAACATGAATACCAAAGATGTGTGTCTTATGTAGACATGTATCATACATATTCAGCACAATGGCACACATGGACACATGGCTGGCTTCCAGACATATACTTGAACATGTGACATGTCTGGATTATTCGGAGCATGGTGATGGCATTGTGGACACTAGTGGATGAATATGAAACATCATTCTAGAATATATGTTACTATTTTCTTGGATGAAAACATTAATTCATAAGAGAGAGAGAGAGAGAGAGAGAGAGAGAGAGAGAGAGAGAGAGAGAGAGAGATTGAATATCTGAGAAGAACATACAAAAATTTGAATTTCTTGCACCCAATAAAATGAAACTAATTGTTCCTAACTCACACATTCAACATTTCTAATTCGTAACTAACAGTAGAAACTAATTCAGCACATCAATTTAAACTTTGGGAGCCACTTCTCATTCAAATCCATGCTTGTTGGAAACACACAAAAGAGGTTGAGAAGCTTGGCACTGACACTATTCAGCACCACAAAATCAAAGCCTGAGTACCCAGATCATGGATGCATGGAATATATTTGTTGTCTAGTCACAATGAAGTAACCAAAGCTTAATATATGCAACAATCTCACTCTATTCTTAAAAGTTGTGTTCATTCATGGTATAGAAAATTATCTAATATTCTAGTGATGGAGATAAATCACTTGACCAAGGACTGTTATAATTAGAGAATCTCCAATAGCAAACCACTCGTCACTCACACTGCACTGCTAATTTAATCCAGTAACAACGAAAACCCGAGCAATAACATGAACTATTGTCAATGGTTGTGAACAATTATTGAGCTATGTCCCATCCATGATGGAGTGACATGCCATAACTCTTCAATTGAAGATGAATGTATAGACAAACTGAACTTGTGGAATTTTGAAATTCTTTTTCTCATGTTATGTATAGAATGAATATCATACGCAGCTTCTATGGCATTCCTTTGACAACTCTAAAATCATTGATGACTAAAGGAATTTCATCTGTCCTTAACCGTCGTAAAGGTGAGAACTCTTCAATTTTGAAGTCATTGTCACAAAGCGTGGTGACCGGCCTGGGTGAGATTGGAGCTTGCCCATTAGGTGAAATCCTGTAACATGAGAATTAGATAAAAATATTCCAGTGACAAACGAAATGTGGCAGGCATTAGTAGTCCTACTAAACTAACAAATGGATCAAACAAGGAATGGGTTTCCTGAAATGACCACATTTGCAAGGAGGAAGAAATAAGGGGTTGTTTGGATTGGTGGAATTCTATGGAAAAAAAACCATGGAAATGAAATTGATTTCCACAAATGTGACGTTTTCCACTGTTTGCAAGAACATATTTATCTTTGGAAAACTGGAAATTGATTTCCATTTCCACGGTTTTCCTTGAAAAACAGTGATTTCTATTTCAAGAGTTATGGCACATGGTCGTTTTGGGAAACAAGAAAAACAAGATGATAAAGAGATTAAAAAACTCAACCACACCATAATTAGAAACCCTCGCACATGCCAAAGTTGACAAAAGAAAATGCCACCCTTCTCATGAACAACATCCACAATCAGTTTCCAGGCTTCCACCTGCTCTTTCGTCCAAATCCTAGGTGTGTTTGTATACCTTCAAGATAGGGAAGAAAATTACAAACATCAGGAAAACAAAAAAACTTGGGCTGTGTTTGGATGATCAAATGAATTGAAGAGGAGCCATAAAGTTCTGATGCCTCAGAACGTGAATGGTATCCTAACGCACCATTATATGTAAATGGGGTCTGTTTTGGTCATTCAGACCACTTATCTTGTGATCCATACTCTACATCGGGTCCCTTTGATTATTTTAGCCCACAAATAGATGGGTAAGAAAAAAGCAACAATGGTCCGGAAAAAGTCCAATAGTTTGATGACTATGATCTTCCAATCTAGCAGATTTTTGGGTCATCTCCCATTTGCAATGGATCTGAGGAGATCATGAGATCAATGAAACATGAGCCCCGCTTGTACGGAATAGGAACATCAGGAAGTTATTTGCATTGTGACGTGTAAGAGATCCAATAATTCTCCATGAGTTAAGCTGTAAACACTCAGTTCATTCGCAAGGAAATGAACAAACTGTAGGTGTTTTCTAGTATTCATATTGAGAGCACCTTCTTTTCAAGACCAACTTGAAAGTAATGTAATTGCAGTTTGGAGCCTAGTCCCATGATATGAAGAGTAAGGCCTTGTTTGGTAGATGCCTAAAAATGAATTCATCTCATTTTCGTTAACAGTAATTATGTAATAGAGATGAAGATTTCAAATATATAATTACTGTTAAATAAATAAAATGAGATAAACTCATTTTTAGGTGTCTACCAAATAGGGCCTGAACTAATTAAAATCCACTAGGACATCAAAATGCAGTTATAGTTATAACAGTACAAAGTATAAACTATAAACTATGCATGAACCTCTATATGTAAGCCATCTCCTTTGTCCAACTATTGCATATGCCTGTGAATCTGGATAATGAAATTAATGGCCACCTATTGGATGACAATGCCTAAAATTCACCAATTAGATGCCCATCCATTAGTCAAGGAGTATGTGCATTGTCAGATGGTAGAGGTGGTTTATGTACAGATTCGTGTTATACAGGATACAAGATCATTGCCTCCAAATAAATAAGAAGCAAACACAAAAAATAAAAAGATAAGTTGCAGCTTCAAGTTTCACCACCGTGCTTCATCTGCCAAAGTTTTCTGCCAAAGAAAAAGAAAAAAAGGGAAAGAGTTTCTTGAGTTGGGCATTGTTGACTCTGACAAGGTAGATAGTTCCACATCATTTGATCCATCCTTGCCTTCACATAACGGAAAAAAATAGTAAAAAAATAAAGGGTTATACTTGTGTGTCACAAAATGTGCTGCCCTTGATTTACAACCACACACATTGGCATGCATGTAAGAGATCTAAACTGTTAATTCTGTGGGGCCCACCATTTTTAGGATGCCCAAAATCAAATTGCTAAATCCTAGCTAAGTGATGAGTTTCTGCCCATTGAATGAGGACTGCTGCTCATTCAAATATTTGTGGTTAGATTTCCATTTGTAGGCTATCCATTGTATGATCCACACCAGCAAATCAGTGTGGTTTGTGGTTTGTGGCAAATTGGCATCTCCTCATCCTGGCCATTGGACGAACTATCTAGAACTTGTACATGGGCACCACATATATTTCTTTAACTAAAAAGATTTATTTATTTATTTATTTATTTATTTTTATTTTTATTTTTTTTTAAATCACAAACAAAGAAAGGATTAGCATATAATGGGAACAAGTCACAAATAGCTCGCTTTAGTGATGGTTGATAAAGGATTCCCATGTTCTTAGAATTCAAGAAATATACAGTTGGGAACACCAAAAATATTTACAAATGAGATCCTCTAAACTTCTCTAATCCTGAAGAACATGGGAATATCAGCCGATATAAATAATCAAGTGTATCTCTACCCCATCAATGAAAGCTATTCAAATTGGTAAGTTTCAGCAGCCTACAAGCAGTTTCCACAGTTCTCAGGAACTCAAGGGATTAATTTCTCCAATGATCTTTTCAATAGTGGAGAAATTTAGACTAACTGATCCTACCCCTTATTTTCTTTGCACTAGGACAAAGAAACCGACAAAGTTGACCCCAAATGCCTGGGATAATGCTATGATGATGAAAACGAAAATGACAATGATGAACAAGGAAAACGACATCATAACTGAAAGGTTGAGATGATCGTTGGATCAGGCAATGTAGTAGATGTACACCAACTACTATTGGTACATTAAATCTTCATCTTATCTTAACATCTTCTAGATCTTGTGTTTGTTGTTTTATTCATCTATAAGACCCCATAATATGTAGATCTCCAAGGCTAAACAGCCATGAGATTTTGTTCGTCAACCATTTCCAAGTGAGGTTAGATAAAGGCATAAAAAAATGCCTGCCCATGATAGAGATCTGGCAAGGAAATGGAAATCTCCTCTAATTGACTCTATGGCCACAATGCCATTAATAACCAAAGCAAAATACTTCTATTTAGCTCATTTCAATGGTTACTGAAAGTCTCGTAGCTGGAGGGATTTATGGCCTACCCTAGTAAACCCCCCCCCCCCCCCAAAAAAAAAAAAAAAAAGTCCTAAAATTCAAGCAAATAACTAGAAAATGATTTAGCCAAACCTCAAATGTATTAAGCAAGAGGCACCATTTAATGTTGGACCAAGCGTTTATGGTGTCGTTTGGCTCCCTTGCTCTTAAAAGGGGCTGTGAATCTGTTTTTGGGATGCCAATATTCAGTGAAAGAGTTTCTGTCTATAGTGTTTAAGTACTGCAAAGGCTAATAATAGCAAGGACCTAGTTTTTGTGCCCTATAGTGTTGTCAACCGCGACTTTAAGGTAAGATGGATAAGATCTCTCCATAAACCAGGAAAAAAACATCATTCTAGGGTTTCAACACCCTCGGACAAGCCCTATACTGGCAGATCTAAGATAAGAGGAGAGAGAGAGAGAGTTTACCTGCGAGAGAGAGAGGGCGATTTCAGGCTATTCGAGAGCAGATCTTGAGATGCTGTCCTCCACAACTAGATGGAGAGTGAGACGGAGAGCGAGCGGAGAGGGAGAGCGAGCGAAGAGGGAGAGGGAGATGGAGAGGCAGAGAGAGGGAGGGAGAGGGAGAGCGCGCAAGAGGGAGAGGAGAGGGAGAGGGAGAGAAAGGGAGAGAGAGAGAGAGAGAGAGAGAGAGAGAGAGAGAGAGAGAGAGAGAGAGAGAGAGAGAGAGAGAGAGAGAGAGGGAAGAGGGAGGGGCGGCGAGAGAGGGCAGAGGGCGGGGGTGAGAGAGAGAGAGAGGGAAGAGGGAGGGCGGCGAGAGAGGGCAGAGGGCAGGGGTGAGAGAGAGAGGGAGGGCGGCTCTGTTTTTTAGCGTGCGCCCAATTTTGGGTGGGACCATGGACGGTGCTCTGTGGGCCCTACCATGATGTATTTGTTTCATCCATTCTGTTCATCCATTTTTAAAGATCATTTTAGAGCTTTATGCTGAAAATTAGAGGGATATAAATCTCAGGTGGTCCACACCACATGAGAACAATAGTGATTGGATATCCACCATTAAAATCGTCCTAAGGCCCACTGTACTGTTTATTTGACATCTAATCTGTTGATTTAGTTATATAGGACTAGATGAAGGGAAAAAACAAAAATCAGCTTGATCCAAAACTTTTATGGCTACCAAAATGTTTTTAATGGTCGACGCTCATTCAACACTGTTTCCTATAATGTGGTCCACTTGAGATTTGGATATATCTCATTTTTGGTCTTATATTGTAAAATTATTTGTAAAAATATATGGATGGCATGGATGAAACACAGATATCATGGTGGGGGCCACAGAGCACCGACAACCAGCCATTGGCGGGTGTCAGGGGGAGTAGCCAATCCGTTCCCAAGCGTATTGAGTAATTTTGGGCCCACCATGATTTATTCATTTTATCCATTTCATCCATCCATTTTAACATATAATTTTATTACATAAGCTCAAAAATGAAGCCTATAAAAATCTTAAGTGGACCCCATCATAGGAAATAGTATAAATTGAATGTCTACCATTGAAAATTTTTGGGAGGCCACTGAAGTTTGGGATCAAGTTGATATTTTAGTTTTCCCTTCATCCATGTATTTGTGATCTATTGAATAGGTTGGATGACAAATAAAAATCATTGTAGGCCATAAGAAGATTTCAACGGTGGAAATCATTATTCCAACTGTTTCCTGTGGTATGGTCCACTTGAGCTTTGGATATGCTTTAATTTTGGGCTCAACCATTAAAATGATATAGAAAAATGGATTGATAGTGTGGATAAACCAAATACATTCACTATGTCATTGCTAACTGGATACGGTAGGGTAGGATGCAATTTGCGTTGAAACCCTTTCGGTGGTCACAAAAGTTTGTGATCACTATGAAATTTGTTTTTCCTATTCATTCAAGTATTTGGGCTCAACCACATAAAATGGTGTTGATTGAATATTCAACATTAAAAACTTCTTCTGATTGAGCCAAAGTATGAGGTAGATTCAAAGTTCGAGTGGACCCAATCATCCGTATACGAAACTCGGGTCGGCCATACCATTTAAAATTATGTGAAGACATCGTAAAAAATATAAAAGCACTTCGTGGGGCCCAGATGAGTTTTGGATGCGGCTGAAACTTAGTCTAACCTCTCATCCAAGTGAGACACACATAATGAATGGGCTGGATCTGTGAATCACATTTAGATAGGCCCAATATATGATTATGAATGTTACCCCTCTCCACTATGTTATGTGGTGTGGCCCACCTAAGTCATGGATTGAGTTTGAGTTTATTTTTAAGCTCTTGGCCCACTTGAGTCATTGCATAAAAATGGTTGTTCTACCTATATGTGACCCACCCTTCTACAACAAGAGAAGGGCAATTGAAAAAGAAATGACAAAAGGTCCATCCTCAAAATACAAATGCAATAATGACCAAACTGGCCCCCTTTTTTTTTTTTTTTTCAACTAGCATAAACTTGCCCATCCTCAACATACACAGGATGTAACCTGAACCACACTTACACACATGCGGGCAAATGTGCTTGTAAGTAGCCTTCCCATCTATCATAACAAACACATGCAAAATTTACATGGGGTGGAAGGCCTCACATAAATCAAAGAACTTCATAGCAACCCGACCTTCCATAGAGCTAAGGGCAATACCTACAGGTTGCAATCCAAGTTAGAAAGTATCGATACTTATGATTCATGCTTGGACTTGTTTGAACAGATCCATACTTTGACCCCCAAAACCTGTGAAGTATCAAAACATAGAACTGTCAGCTCAGTACCTAACCAATTAAAGGATTGTAAATTGATAGTATTGGACCGTAGACTAAAAGAACATACCACATTGGCAATAGCTATAGACTGCCCATGTCCCACATGCTGTAAACTTATTAATGATGTCATTTATCAATGGAAAAGTAAGAAGATGTCAGGTGATCAAAATGCCAGATTACTGCAATGGGAGCATGGTGCATTTGCATATGAAACCTCTACAGTCTTTAGTCCTAATATACTACTAAAAATTGATTTAGATCCAACTAAATACTTGGATTTAACATTTTAAAACAAGATAGTTATATCTTTCAAGACCTAAACGTTCATACTCAATCAATGTGCAAAACTGTCAATGATGGGTCTGATGAAGTTATCCAGGCCTATTTTTAGTTATGTTATAATGCCACATGAGCTTCTATATAAATAACCAAGTTGCACAATCCATGTGGGTGAACATATCTCAGCATATACATCACAGATTGTCCAATTATTCCCGACAGTAAGAAGCATCAAAACGTGTACCAACCATTGGACAAGTCCCACCATGAATGGTCAACATCCAACCACTTGTCCCATCAGTGAACATTTTCCCAATCAATTAACTGTGGCCAATAACCGACTGAACGTTTAAGATTATTTGGTCATGAGATTTTCTTACCATGGCCAATTCAGTGGATCCCACCAGACATTTCAGATCACAAACTATTGAGCATTGCCATGATCCATCAATTCAAATAGCCTGGACTAATCCGAAGAGGATCGAGGGTTATAGATGGAATTACCGTATATAAGAATCATTGCTGCCCACTGTGAAACTTCTGTTGTGCATAGAAATGGAGGTGGCGTAGAGGCATTCGCTGCCTCCATGGATGACGAAAGTGTTGCCCTGCTCATAAATCTCAGGACCGAGGAGTTGTGTATGAAGGCATCTGTGGGAGTGAGAGAGAAGGACAAAGTAAGAGAATGAAGGGAATGGAATGGATCTTCCATGCCGTTTTCTCCCTCTTTTCATTGCAAGAGGATAGAGAGAGAGAGAGAGAGAGAGAGAGAGAGAGAGAGAGGAGAGAGAGAGGGATTAGGGTCAGGGCGTTTCAGGTTATACCTCATTTTTTCGTCTCATATCATAAAATGATATAGAAAAATATATGGACCTTGTGGATGAAATACATACATCATGGTGGGGCTCACAGAGCACCGACCACCAAGAATTGGCCGGTGGCAAGGGGAATAACCTATCTGTTTGTGCAAGAGTCCTACTGAAGTGATGTCACTAGTTATATGGGTTCCACCATGATGTGTGTTTTGTATCCACACCATCCATCAATTTGGAGAGATGTATGAATTGTATCCACACTATCCATCCATTTTTTTTTTCATATCATTTTAGATTATAGTAGATTAAAAAAAAAAAGAAGCAAACATCTACCCCATCAGTTAGTAGCATACGATGTAGGTGCACCCACCTTCTAGTGATTCAAATCATATTTCTGGTGCACTATGAATGGATCATGAATAAAGGTAACCTCCATCAAATAAACCAGCCATCTAAATAGTGTACATTGCACCATTGTATATATACCACTGGACATGTCTTACTTTAAACCATCTACAGAGTTTATTATTAAAATGGATGGATGGGGTGGATCAAAGACATAAATCTAGGTGCATCCCACAGAGATTACTCAGTACCCGATCCCCTACCATCAAAATGCTTAGTCGTGCAGTTGGCACGAGTTCTTGTGAGAACTTTTTGAGAACTTTAGTCCAAAATCCGAATGGTCCATGTGATGAAGCATCCCATGAAACACACAGGGCTCAACTTTTACATTGATCCAAAACTTTCATGGGCCATGTCAAAAGAAAACAGTTTTCTCCTTTGATTTTCATATCAATTTTCTATAACCCACCGGAGTTTTAGATCGGAGTAAAAATTAGTCCCTGGGGTTTTAATGGGATGTTTCATCACATGCACCGTTTGGATTAGAGTCCCATGACATGTGTGGAAAGGATCGCATGTGGGCACGTGCACAGGTGAGCATGTGTACGAGTAACACCTAATCCACTCCTGTTTTCAAAGCGGAAAAGGAAATAAATCAAACCTTACCATTTTGGGGAGGAGTAGAGAGGGAGGGCGGTCGTTGCGCAGAGAGAGAGAGAGAGAGAGAGAGAGAGAGAGAGAGAGAGAGAGAGAGAGAGAGAGAGAGAGAGAGAGAGAGAGAGGGAGGGTGGTCGTTGCATGACAGAGAGAGAGAGATTGCAGAGAGGGAGGGCGGTCGTTGCAAACGAAGAGAGATTACAGAGACGGAGGGCGGTCGTTGCAGACAGAGAGAGATTGCAGAGAGGGAGAGTGTGTTTCTCCATCTTCCCCATTTTTTAAATCTCCAGCAACATTGAGGTATTTCTCTCTCTCTCTCTCTCAATCTCTCTCAATCTCAATTCTGATTTAGGGTTTTTCGAATTTTAGGGTGGATTCCCCCAGAATGTTTATTTACCATACAACCTGTTGATATGCTACGTGGGGCCCACGGTGATGTTAGTCGCAATGGGCCGTGTAGCCCGCCTTACCCAACAATCCGACCTGGATTTGGGGATTTTAGGGCTTACAAATTTGGGGATTTTAGGGCTTACAGGTTTGGGGATTTCAGTTGTTTATGTTGTTTGTAACTTTTAAAACCATTTTTATGGCAATGCTGTTTACATATGGTGTTAATGTTGAAATACTTTCAAAAATTTTATTTTTTTTCCCATTGAATGTTTATGTAGTTTTAGCTTCCTAACAGATCAGGCTTCATTTTTTTTTCCATTGAAAGTTTGGGTTATTGAGAAGACTGGAAAGATTTACTGGTTATGGCATTCGAATGATTTTGGAAAATTGGTAGGTTCATGGAGTTTTTGGTCCACATTGCTGAAATCATCTGTTAAGTTGATATAGCTTTCATTTTTAAATTACTTCCCAGTGCATGTTTGGTATTTTAAGGAAGCCCAAATCTTATGAGATTTGAGATTCAACTGGTCTAGAATCAGCACCTGAAAGAGTTTCAGTGTTTAAAAGAGCTAGATTTTTTTATTTTTTTTTAAAAAGAGTTTTTTAACTCTTTCATTGTAAGTTTGGATTTTTAAGAACACTCAAAAACCTTTTGAGATATGAGATTCCATGATACAAATACCTTCTACTTTGGAGCTTGCATTTGGAACCAGTTAATTGGCTTATTTTGATTTGTATGCTTTATTCAGCTTTCACCGTACAAACTAAATCTTTTATCATTCCCATTCCTCAATTTCACCAAAAGTATGGATTTTTAAGGAAAACCCACAAATTATTTTGGATTTTGAGACTAAAATCTTGAGAAACTTGCTTATTTGTCATCTTGAAATTATTTGTGCAGTACATTTGAACATCTAAAGCCTACTTCTCAGTCGTTAATCAAAACCTCGTAATATTTTCATTTTGTTTGCTTCCCCACTTGATGACTATGCTTAATTAACTAATATGTTCGGATGAATTTGGGGGTCATGTAGGAGTTGAGAGGATTGTCAACTTGTGGTTTTGATGCATTCTATTTCATGAAGATTTGAGGGAAATTGGGATTTCTCAGTTTGCCTATCTATTGTTAGGGTAATGCTTGCCGACAATGCGCTGGCTGTGGTGACTATGATTGCCACTGATTATTATAACTTTGCTTTTGGCACCAAATGCATTAAGGGCGATGTCCTTCAGCAAAAAATAGAGAATTTATAGTATGTTGTTTCTTCTTCTTTCTCTTTTGTACTCTTACTATTTTCATTTGTCTTCCAAAGTCGATATTTGCAGTTAGGAGTTCCTTTCGATTAACACCAGAAATGGTTACAACCAATGTTCAAAAACTCAAGACTCACCTGAGAAATTGGTCTTCTTGACCAAGTCAATAAAAACCTTACTAATTTTATACAGCTTGGGCAAGTCGATGAATGAGGCTTCCAACTTTTAATACACTAAACTCAGAGGTTGGTTGAACTAACTTGGCTTGGTAGACGTTCCAGTTGGTCTGTGAGTTTTCAAAACACTGGTTACAGCCAATCCAAAGATTATCTTCATGAAATAAAAATAAAAATAAATTGTAGAAGGCTATCAAATGCATCATTACGAATCTTCGTATGCCTCTAATGAGGCATGGAAAATTGTCTCTAATGTGTGTTGATTTTGCATGCTGACCACATTTGCAATGGAACTTGCATAATTGATAGCAAGGATCCCCTAAATGTATGTTGATTTTGCATGCTGACTTTCATTGCAAAATATAGATCCCTGGCCACCCTTCATAGTTTCCATTTAACAATGCCTTGTAAGAATTGTTATCTGATATCTGAGCCACTCATTAGGTTGGGCCATGGAGAAGCATGCCTAGCACAAAACTCATGTTGATCCACCCATCCGGTACATGCACGAGTTTTAAAAAAAAATGTGAATACGTATGAGCAGTTTTCACCACCTATAACAACAAAAAAGCATCCATGACAGTTAAAGCCTAATAAGTTTGATGTGGGCAAAATACTCTGACAAGTTATTTTCATTTATATTGATAAAAATAGTCATGGAATTAGTGAAAATGGAAGCAAGAAATACTGTCTACAGAAACTGTTTGCAAAATGGGCACCACAATCACATAGGATGAAATAGCTATAATGTTTGGCACATCAGTGATGTGATGTAAAACATTGCATAGATCATCCCAATAACTGTGTTGGCCTGCCATTTGGTGATCCATAACTGTCCAAGTGATCGCTTTGAAGGAATATAGATACACTAGTAATGCAACCCTCATCACATATATTGTAATACCAACATCTTAGTCATAATCAACTCAAAATCAACCTAGTACATAGAAGGAATATAGATGCACTAGTAATTCCCCTCAATATCTTCTATCTGGATATTTACTTTTGGAAGGTCAATTTTGAGTTTTTAAACCATGAAACAGAAGATAATAGAATTTCAAGCGGGCACCAAAGAATCGCATTATTCAAAAAGTTGTATGTACGTATGTATGCCATAGCCCTATAATTGGGTTAGGCAACTGTGTTGAATAGGAGCTGTTTGCCAATTGATTTAAACTGTCCATTTTGCTTGCACTTTATGGATCACCTAATGAATTCACCGACCTATTCTAGCACTCATATTATCATTCCTATGTAGGTGAAGTTTCAGGAGTTCATTCCCAGTGTTTGGCTTAGATCCTTTCTTATTATTTTTGGTCTGTTTAGTGACTGTAATCAACTAGATGTAAATGTATTAGCTCGAAATTAATGGAGCAGACCCGGATGTGCGTCGGAGCTATCCGGATGTTGAGAGGGAGTCTCTAGAAGGTGGGAAACACTGTTATGACGATGATGAAGCTGTCTATTTTCTAAGGACAGTATTGGAGTGGTCTGGCCATTTGGACAGGCCGTGTTTATGTATTTGCTCGAAATTAATGGAGCAGTCCCGGATGTGCGTCGGAGCTATCCAGATGAGCGGGGGTCCCTGGAAGGTGGGAACCACTGTTATGACCATGATGAAGCTATCCATTTCCTATGGACAACATTGGAGGGGCCTGACCATTTGGACCGGTCGTGTTTATGTATTTGCTCGAAATTAATGGAGTAGACCCAAATATGCGTCGGAGCTATCCGGATGAGTGGGGGTCCCTGGAAGGTGGGAACCTCTATTATGACCATGATGAAGCTGTCCATTTCTTATGGACAACATTGGAGGGGATTGGCCATTCGAACAGGCCGTATTTATGTATTTACTTGAAATTAATGGAGCAGATCCGAATGTGCATCGGAGCTATCCGGATGAGAGAGGGTCCATGGAAGGTGGGAACCACTGTTATGACCATGATGAAGCTGTCCATTTTCTATGAATAGCATTGGAGGGACCTGGCCATTTGGGCAGGCCGTGTTTTTATTTGTATTTGCAGGGACCACACCCTTAACATAAACCACACCCTAAACCTATAACCTAAACCTATTCTCAATTCCTTAAAGCTATAACCTATAACCTATAACCTAAACCTAACCCTAAACCAAAACCTATATCCTAAACCTTAATCTATAACCTATAACCTAAACTTATAATGTATAACCCGACCTTAACTTAAACCTAAAACCTAAACCTAAACCTATAACCTAAACCTATAAACTAAAACCCTAACCCTAAACCTAAAACCTAAATGTATTCTCAAATTGCTAAACCTAAACCTACACCTAATCCTAATCTCAACTCCCTAACCTAAACCTAAACCTAAACTTGAAAACCCAAACCTAAACCCGATCCACGAACCCGAACCCAATTTCCTAAACCTAAACCTTAACCTATTCTCAATTCCCTAAAACTTAACCTATAACCTAACTTAAACCTAAACCTATAACCTACACTTATAACCTAAACCTAAACCTAAACATAAACCTAAAACCTAAATGTATTCTCAAATCCCTAAACCTAAACCTACACCTAATCCTAATCTCAACTCCCTAACCTAAACCTAAACCTAAACTTGAAAACCCAAACCATCAAGATGCTTAGTCCCAGAGCATAGAGCATGGTGGGGCTCACAGAGCACCGACCACCAAGAATTGGCCGGTGGCAAGGGGAATAGCCAATCTGTTTATGCAGGAGTCCTACTGAAGTGACGTCACTAGTTATATGGGTTCCACCATGATGTGTGTTTTGTATCCACACCATCCATCAATTCGGAGAGATGTATGAATTGTATCCACACTATCCATCCATTTTTTTTTCATATCATTTTAGAATATAGTAGATTAAAAAAAAAAAAAAAAAAAAGCAAACATCTACCCCATCAGTTAGTAGCATACGATGTAGGTGCACCCACCTTCTAGTGATTCAAATCATTTTTCTGGTGCACTATGAATGGATCATGAATAAAGGTAACCTCCATCAAACAAACCAGCCATCTAATTAGTGTACATTGCACCATTGTATATATACCACTGGACATGTCTTACTTTAAACCATCTACAGAGTTTATTATTAAAATGAATGAATGGGGTGGATCAAAGACATAAATCTAGGTGCATCCCACAGAGATTACTCAGTACCCAATCCCTTGCCATCAAAATGCTTAGTCGTGTAGTTGGCACGAGTTCTTGTGAGAAATTTTTGAGAACTTTAGTCCAAAATCTGAATGGTCCACGTGACGAAGCATCCCATGAAACACACAGGGCTCAACTTTTACATTGATCCAAAACTTTCATGGGCCATGTCAAAAGAAAATAGTTTTCTCCTTTGATTTTCATATCACTTTTCTATGACCCACCGGAGTTTTAGATCGGAGTGAAAATTAGTCCCTGGGGGTTTAATGGGATGTTTTATCACATGAACTGTTTGGATTAGAGTCCCATGACACGTGTGGAAAGGATCGCACGTGCGCACGTGCACAGGTGAGCATGCGTACGAGTAACACCTAATCCACTCCTGTTTTCAAAGCAGAAAAGGAAACAAATCAAACCCTACTGTTTTGGGGAGGAGTAGAGAGGGAGGGCGGTCGTTGCAGAGAGAGAGAGAGAGAGAGAGAGAGAGAGAGAGAGAGAGAGAGAGAGAGAGATTGCGAGAGAGGAAGGGTGGACAGAGAGAGAGAGAGAGAGAGAGAGAGAGAGAGAGAGAGAGAGAGAGAGAGAGAGAGAGAGAGAGAGAGAGAGAGAGAGATTGCAGAGAGGGAGGGCGATCGTTGCAGACATAAAGAGATTGCAGAGACAGAGGGTGGTCATTGCAGACGGGGAGAGATTGCAGAGAGGGAGAGCGAGAGATTGCAGAGAGGGAGAGTGCGTTTCTCCATCTTCCCCTCTTTTTAAATCTCCAGCAACATTGAGGTATTTCTCTCTCTCTCTCTCTCAATCTCTCTTAATCTCAATTCTGATTTAGGGTTTTTCAGATTTTAGGGTGGATTCCACTGGAATGTTTATTTACCATACAACCTGTTGATATGCTAGGTGGGGCCCACGCTGATGTTAGTCGCAATGGGCCATGTAGCCCGCCTTACCCAACAATCCGACCTGGATTTGGGGATCTTAGGGCTTATAGATTTGGGGATTTTAGGGCTTACAGATTTGGGAATTTCAGTTGTTTATGTTGTTTGTAACTTTAAAAACCAATTTCATGGCAATGCTATTTACATATGGTGTTAATGTTCAAATTATTTTGGATTTTTTTTCCCATTGAATGTTTATGGAGTTTTAGCTTCCTAATAGATCAGGCTTCTTCTCTTTTTTTTTTCTTTTTTTTCCATTGAAAGTTTGGGTGATTGAGAAGACTGGAAAGATTTACAGGGTATGGGATTCGAATGATTTTGGAAAATTAGTAGGTTTATGGAGTTGTAGTTTCTAAAAGGCCTACCTTTTTGGTCCACATTGCTGAAATCGTCTGTTAAGTTGATATAGCTTTCATTTTTAAATTACTTCCCAGTGCATGTTTGGTATTTTAAGGAATCCCAAATCTTATGAGATTTGAGATTCAACTGGTCTAGAATCAGCACCTGAAAGAGTTTCGGTGTTTAAAAGAGATGGATTTTTTTAAAAAAGAGTTTTTTAACTCTTTCATTGTAAGTTTGGATTTTTAAGAACACTCAAAAACCTTTTGGGATATGAGATTCCATGATGCAAATACCTTCTACTTTGGAGCTTGCATTTGGAACCGGTCAATTGGCTTGTTTTGATTTGTATGCTTTATTCAGCTCTCATCGTACAAACTAAATATTTTATCATTCCCATTCCTCAATTTCACCAAAAGTATGGATTTTTAAGGAAAATCCACAATTTATTTTGGATTTTGAGACTAAAATCTTGAGGAACTTACTTATTTGTTATCTTGAAATTATTTGTGCAGTACATTTGAACATCTAAAGCCTACTTCTCGGTCGTTAATCAAAACCTCGGAATATTTTCATTTTGTTTGCTTCCCCACTTCGTGACTATGCTTAATTAACTAATATGTTCGGATGAATTTGGGGGTCATGTACGAGCTGAGAGGATTGTCAACTTACGGTTTTGATGCATTCGATTTCATGAAGATTAGGGGGAAATTGGGATTTCTCAGTTTGCCTATCTATTGTTAGAGTAATGTTTGCTGACAGTGCGTTGGCTGTGGTGACTAGGATTGCCACTAATTATTATAACTTTGCTTTTGGCACCAAATGCGTTAAGGATGATGTCCTTCAGCAAAAAATAGAGAATTTATAGTATGTTGTTTCTTCTTCCTTCTCTTTTGTACTCTTGCTGTTTTCGTTTGTCTTCCAAAGTTGATATCTGCAGTTAGGAGTTCCTTTCGATTAACATCAGAAATGATTACAACCAATGTTCAAAAACTCAAGACTCACTTGAGAAATTGGTCTGCTTGACTAAGTCAATAAAAACTTTACTAATTTATAGAGCTTGGGCAAGTCGATGAACGAGGCTTCCAACTTGTAATACACTAAACTCAGAGGTTGGCTGAACTAACTTGGCTTGGTAGACGTTCCAGTTGGTCTGTGAGTTTTCAAAACACTGGTTACAGCCAATCCAAAGATTATCTTCATGAAATAAAAATAAAAATAAATTGTAAAAGGCTATCAAATGCATCATCAGGACTCTTCGTATGCCTCCAATGAGGCATGGAAAATTATCTCTAAAGTGTGTTGACTTTACATGCTGACCACATTTACAATGGAACTTGCATAATTGATAGCAAGGATCCCCTAAATGTATGTTAATTTTGCATGCTGACTCTCATTACAAAATATAGATCCCTGGCCACCCTTCATAGTTTCCATTTAACAATGCCTTGTAAGAATTGTTATCTGATATCTGAGCCACTCATCAGGTTGGGCCATAGAGAAGCATGCCTAACACAAAACTCACGTTGATCCACCCATCTGGTAAAAAAAAAAAGTGAATATGTATGATCAGTTTTCACCACCCATAACAACAAAAAAGCATCCATGACAGTTAAAGCCTGGTAAGTTTAATGTCGGTAAAATACTCTGATAGGTTATTTTCATTTATATTGATAAAAATAGTCATGGAATTGGTGAAAATGGAAGTAAGAAATACTGTCTACAGAAACTGTTTGCAAAATGAGCACCACAATCACATAGGATGAAATAGCTACAATGTTTGGCATATCAGTGATGTGATGTAAAACATTGCATAGATCATCCTCATAACTGCGTTGGCCTGCCATTTGGTGATCCATAACTGTCCAAGTGATCGCTTTGAAGGAATATAGATACACTAGTAATGCAACCCTCATCACATATATTGTAATATCAACATCTTAATCATAATCAATTCAAAATCAACCTAGTACATAAAAGGAATACAGATACACTAATAATTCCCCTCAATATCTTTTATATGGATATTTACTTTTGGAAGGTCAATTTTGAGTTTTTAAACCATGAAATAGAAGATAATAGAATTTCAAGCGGGCACCAGAGAATTGCATTGTTCAAAAAGTTGTATGTATGTATGTATGCCAAACCCCTAGAATTGGGTTAGGCACTTGTGTTGAGGAGCTGTTTGCCAATTGATTTAAACTGTCCATTTTGTTTACACTTTGTGGATCACCTGATGAATTCACCAACCTATTCTAGCACTCATACTGTCATTCCTATGTAGGCGAAGTTTCAGGAGTTCATTCCCAGCATTTTTGCTTGGATCCTTTCTTATTATTTTTGGTCTGTCTAGTGACTCTTATCAACTAGCTGTAAATGTATTAGCTTAAAATTGATAGAGCAGACTTAGATGTGCGTCGGAGCTATCTGGATGTTGAGAGGGGGTCCCTGGAAGTTGGGAACCACTGTTATGACCATGATGAAGCTGTCCATTTCCTATGGACATCATTAGAGTGGCCTGGCCATTTGGACAAGCCGTGTTTATGTATTTGCTTGAAATTAATGGAGCAGTCCCGGATGTGCGTCGGAGCTATCCGGATGAGCGGGGGTCCCTGAAAGGTGGGAACCGCTGTTATGACCATGATGAAGATGTCCATTTCATATGGACAACATTGGAGGCACTACGTGAAAAATGGAAAAAAATGACGGATTTAGAGACGGTTCTGAACCGTCTCTAAAATCGCTTGGTTTAAAGACGCTGAAATTCAGAAAAAACCACCTGAATTTTCGTCATTAAAAATATTAGCGACGGACCTCTAATCCGTCGTTCGTTGTCAGTTCAGAAATTAGCGACGGATTTGGTCCATCGCTAAAATAGCTGCGAATTAAAAAAATTGTCAGGTTCATTTGTATTTTTTTATGAATCTTAACACCTGATAGTCATTCAAAAAATAATTCACAGGATTATTTAATAATATCATAATCATGTTTCACCCTTTTAACATTCATCAAGACAAAATAATCAACATGATACCAATCAAACAGTTAACGGTCTATTAATACTAAAGGAATCAATTAAGATACTAAATCTGGCTCTCTGGCTTGTTACTGCTAGTTTATTGTGTCGGGCTGCTGCAAACCAGCTGGTCATAGCCATTATGGTTGAAAGCTGTTCTTTGAGGTTGTTGTTTTGGACATGATATTAAATGTTCATTTGTTGAATAACATCAAATAAGCAAAGTAGGGTCCTGTGATCATTGGTTTGTAGGGTAGAAACCGTACTGAAACAAACATAGGCATGTAAGTACAACATAGACAATAAATTGGCTGCATCATCTTACAGAAATGGTTGGAATAAATGAAACACACTGAAGGGGATGAGGCACCTTTGGAGCTGCTATTTGTTGCTTAGCATGGTTTGTGAGTACCAACTTTCAACCTTCTATAGAATCTCTTTCCTGCTAAAAGCTTCTTTCACCTTTGCAATTTGAGCCTCAAGTTGTTCCAAAATGCACAAGGGGTCAATCACTCCTACATAGAAGAGATGGCATCATCAGAAAAATGATAGATGATGCCATGACCAATGATAACCAACATAAAACAGTGAAAGTTTTTGCAGTATTAACAGATAATGCCACAACCATGACCACCATAAAAACTCCTAAAAGCATACCTGTCTCATGATGGGGTCAGATAGAATGTTCTGAACGCAATCCGCCTCATTGGAAAACTTCAAAAATAGTGAAGGCATATAGATTAACGGTCACAGATGTAGTCACCACCACTACATATGAGGTGGGATCTAATAGAGACACTTGCACATGAAAATGGGGGTATTCTGGTCTTTAAAAAAATAGATTTAGATAATCATTACATATTTATGTTACATTGTGGTAATTTGTAAAACAAACAGCCCTTTAGGTACTCATATCCTACAAACTCTTTAACTTACCATACTCAATACTCACCACCCTTAGGTAACATAGACATTTTGGCAGAGATTCTTCAAAATGTGGTTTGGATGTGAGCAGGGCAGAAATGTGGGCACGTTTTGGCGTGCTACATTAACCAGATTTTGGCAGCAGCATGCCTTTCTTCTTTGGAAACTGTGAACATGAACCCAAACGCATCGTAGGACTCAACTTTTAAAGGTAACAAGAAGCAAAAACCAGCATGGCATATCAAAAACAACTTGCATCTCTTTCGGCTTATGAGAAGAACATGAAAGCAGACATAGCTCTCTTTGGTGCATTAGGATCCTTTTTTCTTCTTTGGTTTTCTCTTCTTTGAACCATCTTCATCTCCATCCTTGGATTTCCTCTTAGAAGAAGATGCCTTAGGAGCAGCTGCTTCTTTCTTAGCTTCCTTCTTGAGAGGCTTCTGAAATGAGAAGAAAAGAGAAAGAAGTATTAACTTTCATGGCCAGACATTGATGAAAAAGCTATAGTATGTAATCAAAAGCACCAAAACATTCTAAAACAGCAATGGCGATTACATAAATTTTCATGTCAAAATCAAGTATCAGAACTTTCTAGTTACCCAGCTTCTATTGAAACAAGGAGTAAAAACAAGCGAGTTGATGTAGTTTACTTCTTTGTCATCATCATTTTCACTAGCATCTGATTCTTCGTCTCCAGAATCATCAGTAGGAGAGCCTCCATCATCCTTCTCCACAATAAAATCTTCATCCTGAAAATAATGAATCTATGAAGGCTATCATTAAGTACCCATATTTCATATGGGATAATATGATACAGTGATCACCAATGACTAAGAGTACCTCTTCATTGCTTTCCTCACCACCAGCTTCATTTTTAATCTGTTCAAGATGTGGATCTACAGCATCATCATCAGTAACCTGAAGAGCATCTTCAACACCATTAGTCTGTCATTGGCTTGCTCCAAAGTTCATAATTTTCAACCCTTTTCCACTGTGAAGAGCAAATAGGGCATGGTCTAAACAAAGCGGAACGATAGTTTAAAAAAAAAAAAAAAAAAAAAAAAAAAAAAAAAAAAAAACCAACTCAATGTTAATTTTGTGGAACCATACTAGCAAAGATAAAAATGATTGTTAAACATGTTTGTGTCCTCAAGTGATGGAAGTAGGAAATTGAAGTTGGCTTTTATTCCATAGGACTGATGCATGCAACAATGAACAAGGCCATGGAAGTTTTGATGTACCTTTGATGTTATTATCAACCTTGTGTATTATTTGCTTCCCATATTCATAAGGAAGTCAAGCTTGTTGTAGGTTGATGACTTAGCCAAACAGGATCCTATGAATGGAGTCTGTCCCTCAGGGTACGGAGAAAGTGAGAAGCTACAAGTTATACAGCAAGTGATTAGCTGCATAAGCAATTGGGCAAGCCTCATAAGAATCTCAAACTATTCTAGGGATGATTTCGTCTGGTATATACTCTATCAGATGAAGTGTTACAAACCTAATATTCTCAAATTATAGGTTTGTAATTTCTGTAAAATAATAACAAGATATAGTCTTCAACATGAACCAGTATTAAGATAATAACTATCATGTCTTATCTGAAATGTGAAATTTGCAAACAGTTAAAGGTCTCAAGCATGAAATACCAAACAATTTAATCACCTTGTTTACAGTCCACATGAACTCTGGATCTGCTTCATTTTGGGGCTTATGCTCGAAAATGAGCTGGCAAAAGGGATGGACAGGGTGTATAAAACACATGCATCACTGTGGACCCCACAGTTCCTGCCACAAGGCAAGATTGGGAGATCTACTTCCCATTCATTTGGGGGTCTGCATTCACATATGAAAAACTCAGTCAGTAAACAGTCTTTCACAATTTCAGAGAGATAAACATTGAGAGGATGTGATTTATAAACATTATGCATTTTTATGAACATGAGAGCAAATCAGCATTACATAAGGTCAAACCTTGAAAACTTTGGTGTAAATTTTCTCACACTCCGCATGAACCCAAACTTTACATGAATCACAACGTACTTATTTTTATTGAACGAGACCAAAATAATGTCATGAATAATTTTATTATTATTATTTTTTTTTGTGAGAAGGAAAGAATCAAAATCAGTGTAGAGATCATAAGGTCTCACCCAACTACCACCATCATAATGATGCCAAATCTTCTTGCATATGCCACAATATTTCTTTGATTTCAATAACTGTAATGACAATGCAATATGAAATCATGAACAATAGACATTATCAAGAATACAATTCAAAATAGCAATAAAAATCAAATTGTTGTACTCAAAAGTTATATTTGAAGTACTCTAGTTAAGGTATGAAATACAAACCCTGGTATAATGTTTACACAGTATCTGGCCTTCAGGCACCACAGCCTTCACAACATTGATCCAATTTGTTTTTCTAAAGTACAACCTACACAGAAAAACTAAAATAAATTAGCTCCCTATCAAATACTACTCAATTGAATGGGCAAACCTGAGTATAAAGCAGAAAGATAACCCCCATGACATATGCTCAATCTCCTAGAATCTACAAGCCTCTCGAACTCGACGTATTCAATCTGGATAGGGAATGAATTAAGAACAGACCACATCACTCTCTAAATAGGATGGCATGTCTCATATGCACATCCACAAATAGGCACGCTCACCATGCACATCAAAAGAGTTAATTTGCATAGGAATGATAGTAATTTTAGGGAGGTATACCTCCTCATGGGAAATGAGAGTAGGAGGCTTAGGTAGAAAGAAGCTTTTCTCGATTCGATAAAGAACTCGGTCTTCGGCTTTTAATGATGACTTAACTGCATATCCATCTTGACAACTACAGAATTTTCCTGGTCTAATAATTCAGGTGTCACATAAACCACGCAAGATTACAGGGAAGACTTCATAAATTAACCCCTGAAAACGTGCAGAAAAAAATAAATCTAATCAGGCTGAATATGCATGTAACTTGTTGCTGTGAAAGAAAGTTTACAACAATAAGAAATAGACACCATCTAAGGCACAAAATATATAAACACAAAGATCTGCTCAGTTTTCCAATGATGGGATAAAAATGTTGAAATGGGTCTTGTTGAAGCCCAAAATAAGTTAAATGCAAAAATACGAAGGGGAGAAGAACCAATAACAACAAATGATTAAGTGACAACATGGATCTTACTTCTAAGATAACAGAGAAATGTGCTGTCTTACTTGCTGAAAGACCATCCACCCTCATCTGAAAATTAACATTACATCAGAACAAAGGATAAAAAACAAACAATTGAGAAAGCAGAACATATCATCAAATTCAATCTGTCCAGATCTGACTCCTTTTAGAGGCTGTTTGATAGTCTAATACTTCTAACTGAATTTACTCATTAGATCATTCAATTAGACTTTTGGCCTGGCCTTTCAATAAGGTCTACCTACAGTTAGCAAAACTCTGTTTTAGACTTAAAACTATTCGTATAGTTTACCAAATGTCTAGAACTCCGTTTATTTCAGAAAATATCTACATGTCAGTTTCTGCGCAAGATAGTATCATTTTAACCCCTTAATTACAATTATACAAAGAGGCTATTTGGTATCTCTACTAATAAGTTTTTTTTTTTTCTTTGAAAACAGATTGCAACAACTTGTCAGTGCTTGTAACTATTTTCATTTATGAAACTGCATCTCTATTACCATTTGGTCCATGAAATCAGACCCAAAAAAATATCTTTGATTCCCCCATCCATCCATCCATTCAACCATCATACAGTTATATTCATAAATACATACACAAATGTATCATACGATTAGAATCATATGCAGGGATGGACTTGTTTCAGACCATTCATCCAATGCACTCTTACCATTATTTGGCCACAAACCAAAAAAAAAATAAAATTGCCTTTTTTGGACAATCCTACCCATTCCCGACCGTCTTATCAATGAACTTTTCATTCAAGATGAGCCATTGCTAGCCTGTCTTTAGTGTCCATTTATACAAAACTGGTTAAACAAGATTGTCCAACCACTAATCTTCTTTTTTTAGAGGTCCATTCCCAATTGGACCTGTTATACATATGGTTAGGATATCATCTGCATATATGATGCATATGGTTAAGAAATAAAACTTTAGAGTGAGAATGGATCTAATTGAATAAAATATCAGAACAATAGAAAACAGATACGTTGGAATTATGCTTCAGGAAGGGCTCCTTTCTTGGATGCTTAATTAGAATATAGTTCTAAACTCTGTGATTCAACTGAAATGCCACTCAGTGAGACACCAAGCCAAGAGAAACACACTCACGATTGTGACTTGATCCAGATTGACAAGGCTCATGCTCATACCCAATCGGTTGGAAGATATTGAAAAGTTACCAACTGTATGTTTTTATGTCTGTACATATGTACATACATATTTATATATGGTTGGACGATAGGCTACTCTCTGCTAGCAGATGTAACTTTCAAAATGCATTTGTGTGTAACATCCAACCTGTCTAATTGGTTAACCCCATTTTGAGGATCACCTTGTGTAAAATTCAGCCCCATCCACTCATCAAGTAGACAACACTTGCTATTTTGTTATTTATCAGCGGATATACTTGAGGTTTTCTGCTGGGTGGACAATAACGTATCAGCAAAGAGCAATTCTAGTGTAAATCTATATATGTATGTATGGAGTTTTGCTAAGCCCACACGTGTTTACAAATCAGCTAATGCACCACCCACTGTATATGCTAGTATGGTAGGCCAGTGAAACATCCAAGCCATCCACTAGGTTGAGTTCACTATGTAGAGCCCAAAGATAAGGGTGGTCCATTCAGTTGGTGTGCCATGATAGTAGAAATAAGCCAAGCGGATAAGAAAACTTTGGCTTTTTTTTTCACAACCGTACATTCGTTCAGTTGATTGTGGCCCACCTGACTAGTGGACTGACCTCATTCTTGGGATAGGGAATCTCATCATGATGGATGGCTTGGACATTCCACTTGTTCGCCTTGCTAGAATATGTGGTGGCATGTGCATTAGATGACTTGAACATGCATGTGGGCTTAGCAAAGCTCTTTTTTCCCATGCAAATAGTTTTCAGAGGATCATGAACTTTGGATTTTCAAGGAACATGGGGAGGAATTTGAAACAAACGTAACATGTATTTAGGTAATTTGGGTCCCATATCACTTGGTCACCAAGAACATTGCAGCACTAAGAAACTAGAGCCTCTTTCTCCCTTGCCACTTGGAACTAACTAGTGTAGGCACCAGAGAGAACTATCACCACACTAAACATCCTCCCAAACCACACCATGGATACATTATCTAAACCAATGACAATCCCTTCTTAAATTTGCTATTCCCCACTAAACATCGCCTTCCATAGACCCAACTGTGCATTGAAACAAAGACTTGGTAAACCAAAACCTTAATGGACCCGATACTTATGTGCAATCACTTTTTGCCAAGGTTTAAAATATAGTTTGAAGTATGCCATATCATCATAGTATTGCCATGTGAACTTATTGTAATGCATTTGGTATACTATGAGAGACATTCCAATATTATTGTCAACCCTACTGCCATAGGTTACCCTCACCACAAATCTCAATGACCTAAACAAGAAGGCGGTGTTCATACTTTAAGGATGTCATTAACTCTGTACTACCTTTGATCTTTCGCCTACAGATCTCTTCCCACTCTACTAAAAGATATTCTACATCTTTAGGCTCATTTTATTAAAACAACAAAATCCTTCACTACCAAGGTAAAGTGTTATCGTTCAGCACTCAACTACAAGATTCTATTGTTATTCAAGTGTCTCTAGGCGTGACACACTAAGCATGCAGGTTGAGGCATTTAGATGGTATTTGAATCAGTGACGAGGTGTAATAAGGTTTCCATTCTTGAGGGAAGGTCCTTCAAATGTCATTTTGGTGGGCGATATCTATGAAGGCTCCTCTGAGCATACAAACTTACAGGGAAAATAAAAACTAGTTATAAAATAGAGATCACAAACACCTCTAGCGAGTAGCTGAAACTTTGTGAATATGTTGGCTGTTCAAGGATTCAAGACAAATCAAAACAAATAGGGTCGTATCCCAAAGGCAGCCCATAAGCCTTTGTATGGAGTTTCTTTTCATTTGTTTTGCCAATTCAACTCTCTTAATGATAATTACATAATAATGTGCATGGCATATTTGTCAAACAACCATTTACTCCAAAAGCTTAAGCTCGAGAAGGCTGCTTACAAACGTGAATAAGGCTGGCAAGGATGGCACTGAGCTTACAAACGTGAAGAAGGC
Organism: Magnolia changhungtana; assembly: GCA_030180095.1. Taxonomy (NCBI): domain Eukaryota; kingdom Viridiplantae; phylum Streptophyta; class Magnoliopsida; order Magnoliales; family Magnoliaceae; genus Magnolia; species Magnolia changhungtana. The sequence continues at coordinate 126,733 of JASAUF010000023.1, forward strand.
TGCGTACTTAACTTCATCTGTGATGAAACACTTCGATGTCCCAAAGCTCGAGAAGATCATTGATGAGGAGAAGAAGGTTTCTCATTCATCATTGATGGATGACACAGAGAAGGCCATTCTTGATCCAGCAAAAGTCAAAGTCAAACTAAAAGCGGAGAATGTTTACATCTGTTACCCCCAATTTTTTGAGTGGGGTGAATATGATCTCAAGCCGAGTGCATCAAGCAATGATGAGGATCTCTACTATGACTCGACAAGTGTGATCATATGTGCAATCGGATAGCGCTACGACAGCTACTGCTCAAACATTGCTAGAACATTTCTCATTGATGCAAATGCAATGCAGAGTAAGGCTTATGAGGTTCTCCTCAAGGCCCATGAGGCAGCGATAGGTGCATTGAAGGCTGGGAATAAGGTCAGTGTTGTTTACCAAGCAGCAGTCTCGGTGGTAGAGAGGGATGCTCCTGAATTTACCTCTCATCTTACAAAGTCAGCAGGAACGAGAATCGGTCTTGATTTTCGTGAGTCAGGATTGAGTTTAAATGCCAAGAATGATCGGGTGTTGAAGCCTGGAATGGTTTTTAATGTATCTCTTAGGTTCCAGAACTTGCAATCAGAAACCAACAATCCAAAGACTAAGATGTTTTCGCTGTTACTTGCAAACACCATTATTGTCAGTGAAAAAGCTACAGAAATTGTGACTTCAATCAGCTCCAAGTTAGTAAAGGATGCTGCATACTCATTCAATGAGGAAGAGGAGGAAGACGAGGGTCCAAAGGTCAAAGCAACCGACATTAGGGACTCTTGTCAAAAGCTAAGGCATTCTTGTCGAAAGCGACTCTAAGGTCGGATAATCAGGAGATGTCAAATGAGCAACCGACATTATCCCACCCCCATTGTACCATGTATTGGAGGAACTAGTGGTGAATGGATGTTTGGTTTATCCAAAAGGTATCCAGTTTGAAGCTGAAAGGCATAAAAAGTGCCTCTTCCAAGTTCTTTTACTCGGTCTTCCACTCAAAACAAAATGTTTACTATTGATCCTAGAATTATCTACTACATACTAGTAACATACAACCAATATTGGGGCACCATACTATAAGCTACAAAATTTCATGTCCCCCTAAACAAGGCATCCTCCATTGATAACATACATATATATATATATACATATATATATATATATATATCATAAGTTTTTTATTTTCATTTGCATTCACAAATACATTCATCATCCATCCAACTATTAACAACATTTACAAAAAATAAAATATATCCAACCAACTCTTAATAATAATTTGCAACTTAACCTGCTAGGAACCGTCATGCACCGTAATGTCTTACGGCAGAGCGGGTTCTGAGGAGTTACAAGTTGACCCTGACGACAGCATATAAATGAAGCGATAAAGATATAAATGATTCAAAATTAATTAAAGGTTTCGAGAACTTACATACACCTCACTCTTATTGCCAAGCAGTCCTGACGAAAATGCATCCACACTACGAGAAGATGAAAAAAAAATCGTGGCTGCACCGATATAGTCTAGTATGAACGGCTACCTACGTACCCAATGTGGAAGATTAGGATCAAGCCACTACCTAGTTCTTAATATTTAAATCAGAACATTTTACGCGTAAGCAAAGAAAAAATCAAAACTAATCATAATAGAAATGTGTACCTTCTGTTACGCATAAGAAGATGGAAATCTGAAACAAATCACTAGATTAGTCAAGCAAAACTACTAAATAATTCAAGATAAAGATTTAGTCAAATAATATCCAAAATATTCATAAACAGCAACCAAACAGCCTTCCCCTTTTAAGCAGCAACCAAATAGAAAGGTATCAAGGTTGGTATTAGGCAAATAGAAATAAACAAGCATCATCTCTTCTCCTTCTAAGCAGCAACCAAATAGCCTTACTAGGTTCTTGTTCTGAAGTTTTGCCACCAATCCTACCTCATTTTTTAGCTCTCTTCTAATCCCTGAAAGGATCTTCTTGAAAGCCTTTTTACTGCTATTTCTTGGCCATCGGATAGCTTTCCCTACAGAAATTAATTTATAGACAACTTAAAAACCATGTTAAGGCAAGTGCATGCTTTATAATATAAGGTCATGTCTTGATGAACAAGTGAATCAAATCTCAAGTGGAACTGTAAATGTTAGTGGTGTATCATAGTAGCCTTCAAAGTGCATTTAAATTCCTTTCAAGTCTTACTTGAAAATAACCCAATCAAGATTGTACTATGGAGTATAGACCCTCAACATGTTACAATCTGGTGATGGCCACTTTATTAGAATAAAAATTGTAATTTAATTCAATGATGAATCAAAGCACACCCTGCAAAAACCGGCAGCTGTTAGAGGATAGAGACATGTACAGCTGTGTAGAATAAAAATTGTAATTTAATTCAATGATGAATCAAAACACACCCTGTAAAAACTGGTAGCTGTTAAGAGGATAGAGACATGTACAGCTGTGTAGATTTAGATAGTTTGAATTATTTAGCTGTTAAAATATTGCCTCTCTGAAGTTTCTCTCCTTGTACATATAATGGATTGTTCATAATGAAATACACCTAAAGTTTCCAACATGTAGTCTCTAATTCTATCATAATATCAGTCCAATGCCTCCAATCCTTAACCTTAAATCTCTTTTGTTTATCTCTGCATCTGTCTTAGGCTGTCATCCACCATTGTCACACATCTACCCATCATCGATCTGGTATACTTTACAACATTCTCGAATCCATCTCCTCAATTTCCACAATGTAGTCCCTAATTCTATCAATAGCAACATTGTTCAAGAAAGAAAATGGCATGCCTTTGAAGACATTCTATGTATTACCTTGTAAACAGGACTAAATCTGCCTTCCCCAAGTTTATTTGCATTAGAGAAGTTATCTGTTGCCACTCTTAGCATATCCAAATCAAATAACAAGGAATTCACATTTGGTATCTCATCGTCATCTTGGCTATCTGCGAAATAGAACAATTTATCAACAGGATTATATATGAATACCTTTCTACGATAAATAAAAAATGAAGACATGTCAGCATGTATTAGATGATACATTCCATGTGAGTACTGATTTAGTGCATCACTAGAGATGACAAATATTCAACCATGGATTAATGTTTTCGAATGGCCTTTGTAGCAAATATTCAACCATGGATTAATGTTTTCGAATGACCTTTGTAGCAAGAACATCTATTGCTAATTTTGAATGCACGGTGTTTGTTTGTTTAGAAGGGAAGACATTTGATATTAGACACGTCTTTTGGTTGCTAGATAGATGCATATATCCCTTCTAAACTATACATGTATGATGTGCTACTTCAATGAAAGAATGAAAACTTTTCAAGTCACAAGAAAATTTAGATGTAAAACATGACACACAAGCATCCAACTATTCACCATATCAACAAACGAAATGCACTCTTGCAGACATTACCATACATGGTTTTGCTCAAAATATTTTGGCAGGACATTGTGCTACCCAATCAAATTTCACCTACTCTTGGTTTCTCAAGACCCATAATCAATTTAAGCACTCTTCCCACATCCATCTAGACCAATGATGGAAATTTTCTCCCCTCTCAATCGTAAGCTTTGCTTTATCAAAAAGCACCTGGTCCATGGATGTGTAAGTAAGATGATGATTGAACACGACCTGAAGTCTCAATATCCCAGAGACTGTTAAAATGGTTTGTTTAAAGCTATGAAATGCTTGTAAGTTACACCTAGAATTGTATTGAAATGGTCAAAACCTGAAGTCTCAAGAGTCCGAGATGTCCGACATTTGAGACTGGAAGTTGAAATTTAGACTCCCAAGCGGACCTCCCGGCTTCGATCAGGGGGTTCAATCTTCCTAAATGAAGTGGGGTCAATTTGGTATTTGTCTAGGGTTGTCAAAAAGGCTTATTTTTGCTCGAGTTGTGTACAGGCTAAGTTAGTTTAGGCTTTATGATAGGTTTTCTTAGGGTAGTTTTGCCCGGGAAAGCCCAAATTTGTCCAGGTTTTGTACAGTTTATGCATGAATGAAATCATTTATTTTTTTTTAAAAAAAAAAAAAAAAAAAAAAAAAGAAAAGAAAAGAAAAGAAGAATATGATTCTGCAACTAATTCAATAGAAGATTAAAAAAATAATAAATATGAGGAAAATCTTGGATGGGATAAAGGAAGACTATTACCAAATATTTGAAAGTATCATCTATGGTTTCCCTTTAAGGACTGTAACCCATTAATAGATGGTGTATAACCTTGCCTGTACAACATGATGGGTTCATTTTTTCTGCGTTTGGCAAAAAAAAAAAAAAAAAAAAAAAAAAAAAAAAAAAAAAAAAAAAAAAAAACAGCTTAAAATGTTGTTACCTGGTACCGAGCTACAACCTTTTCCTGAGAATCTATATACATATGAACCTGCAGAAAGCAAGCAACAAGAAACATTCTTCATAAATGTATTTGTACATCATTGCTCAATAGTTTTGTATAAAAAAGACTGACCTTTCTTAGGGAATCTCTCATCTCTGCCTTGCATCGATGGAGAAATAACCCTGAAATACATAATTTCATAAATAGGAAAGATCAAATTGTAGAGTGTCAATGATTAACTTGTAATTACATTCCCAGTATTTATGATGTAGAAACATCTATAAACATCAAATTGGGGACGAAATGATGCATAGGTGAATGGTCTGACCAAAGATGATAACAAACTTCTATGAGTGCACTTTTAAGACTAGAGATGATCTTCAAGAGGTATTGGACCTTTGAGCAATAATCTACCAAGGACTCTTCTTACCTTGACAGTTGCAAATTCTTCTGTGGGTCCTGGTGGCCCACCAATAATCACCAACTCTGCAAACATGCCCTCATAATAAGACCAATCCACTCATCAGGTGGGCATTCGTACAAGACATGGACAGTTAGAAATCAAAACTTATATTCAACATAGACATGAAGACAACCTAATCCCTCGACTAGCCTAGATTTTGCAACAAGGTATGTTACATCAAACCCCACCTAGAACATGGCCTGGATCCCACAAAGTGCCAATGCCGCAATTAACCTCCTCAATCTCTCCTCATGCAAATCACATCTGCAATTCTCTTTTGGAAAAAGCAAATTCCTGGATTCTAAATTTAGATGGAATAGAACAAATACCATAGTCATGTCTGAAACAATCACTGATAACTCTACTTGAACACCTAACAACATGCACGTGGGCCTATTGTATTCCTTGCTGCATATCTTTTAGATCACAAGAAAGAAAACATGTTAATAATAAAATCAGTAGAGGCTAATGCATGCAGCACCCATTGATGATACTGAACTTGAAGGATTTTTGGATTTAATCATCCAAGAAGTTAAAAGAGAGATACCAATTCCAATATATCACATCAGATGGGTAGAGATCCCATTCAAGAAACATTTTAAATACTTCGAACATTCAGAAAAATCAAAAGATCCAATTATAACAAGTGCGTATAGCATATCTAATGAATTTTAAGAAAGAATGAAGATGCATCCATGTTATAAAAAATAAAATAAAAATAGATTACTTGGGTGATTCTACAAGGGAAGAAGGGCAATGTTGTCATTTTGGAAAAAAAATAAATTCAAAGTCACTATGACCTATGATTCCATTGTAGCACTATGACATGATTCCATTGTAGCTCTCCAATGTGGCAAAACTCCTAGAGTTTCCTAGATAGTAGTGTGAAAATTCTAGCTCAAGAAAACTGATGTAATGAATCTATATACATAGGTAACTTGAAATTAGTAAGTTATTCTGCCAAGCAAACCCATATTCACGATAACCACAATCGATTATTTGGATAAGAGCAAACGATACCACCAGAAGGCCACTGATTCAAGTTACCACCTTCCATGGGACCAATGTAGAAACTCTCTTTCAAAAGTTAGACCTCAAATGCATGTGTTCAAACAACTTCTCATTAAGATTTGAAATGGAAGCAATATTTCTTTTTATTTTTGCAATCTTTACATCAATGTGAACATGGGAGTTCAGATCATAAAGCGTAAGAGAAAAAGTTTGCAAAGCTGCTGCTAAGCATTCTGATTATACAAACATACCAGCTATCTGGCCTAAAGTTTCTTAGTTTGCTTGTGGAAAACAACCGGCATGTTTATGAAGCAACAGATTGGATGTCTATATATGTAGAAGACTGTTTATGAAGCATAAACTTCCTATCTGAGACACTCTCGTGACAACACCCATCCATGATATGAACCATCCAATGAAAAGTCAGGATTACCGAACCTTAGGTCCATTCATGTCAATGATGATGGCAAAAGATGCGCCCAAAAACCTGAAGAAGAAAAAAAAAAAAATCAAGGATATGAAATTAGTTTCATTGGCATTTCCCATATCAGTCACTGCTAGAACTAGTCATCATCAGAACTTTCCAAGCTGATACAACCTCTTTGTCCATCGTCGAAACTGATTAATATCAGGCAAATACATACTGTAACATTGAAAAATAAATATTTCACTAACAACAATCCTTATGCAGTAAAATTAGTAAAGAAACCAAATGATGGCCCACATATTCCAACAGTCCATGCATGTTTTCATTTCTGACAAGTGGGGCCCATTGTTCACTAGTCCTGGACCATTGTTACATTGTGTCCTACCATGAACGTCCGCCTCTTTAATCTTTAACCTCGAACTCTCAATTTCTGGCCTACAGATATAGCTATTAAGAAGAGATGCAACAACAGCCCATGTTCAACTGAAAAAGGTCCTAATATTCACTATTGGGATCTCCCAATCTTGGATGTCTACAACAGGCCAATTGAGTGGATTATGGAACCATGGGCCCCAATTGTCGGAAAGGAAAAACCAATGCATATATTGCAAAGATACAGGCCGCATCCCGTCCAAGCACTTCTCTACCTACACAACAACCACAAATATTTTCAGCAATCTCGATGACTTGATTCAAATGTGTCTATCAATTCAAATTTCAATATAACCCACTAAATTAGTCATGACATGTACCAATCATACTAGTAAGTGGAGCTGAGTTGTCCTAGGTGAAACATGGCCAACATGACAAGCAGTTTTAATCTCTTAACATGGCCCAGAAAGTGGACGGTCATGATATTTAAGCTATATGATGGGGCTACTGGATGATTAGACGACAATCATAGCAGATTGGACCTACGCCCATCATATAATCTGAGAGATGGTCGTGATTGTGTAGTGCAGCAGGGATGACACTAGTCTTAAGGGTCTGTTTGGGCAGCAAGATAGAAGGGATTAGGTGGGATGGGATTAAAAAAAAATAATTATTACCCATGGCAGGGATTGTCCCCTATTGCCATGGGATAAGATTAATGCCATGTTATGTTGATAAGAGGGTGGTACATTGAATGGATATACTCACCATCATTTGAAATTACCAAGAATAACACATGTTATATCTAAACCGTTCATTTGTTTTGTAACCTCATTTTATGGCATGGGCCTAAAAATAAGATAGATCCAAAATTATGTGGCCCCAAAGAAGTTTTCAATGGTAAGTATTCAATCCCTGTTGCTTTCTATGGTGGGGTCCGCTTGAGCTTTAGATTTACCTGATTTTTTGGTCCATGCTCTAAAATAATCTCGATAAATGGGTGGATGGTGTGGATATAGCCCACACATCATGGTGGGACCTACACAACTTGCTAATATTGAGTGAAATTGGCACGGGACCCAATGCAATTCCATTTAATGTAATTCCAAGCTTTTCCATTCTTCCCAAACATGGAGCGGAATTGGCATGGAACCAGATGAATCCCATCCCCACCTAATCCCTTCTAATCCCACCGCCCAAACAGACCCTAAGGCATTTGGATCATCTTCCATGTGGTGAATGCACACCACATGAGGATGAATCTCCATCTGTCAGGGAGAACAGTTGTTGCATGTTGATGAGAGGTTGCTCAATGTCCAAGGAGGCTGTCAATCAAATGGTTATCTGCTCCATCATAGAGCTACATGCTTATCGTCCAAGATCTGGATAGTGATTAGGTCATGCAAAGGATAGAAACGGGGGTTGAACTGATCGTGAGATGAACGACATTCCAAGCATGACATGGACATCAATCAGACCATAGCTAGGCATGATACAAGAGATTTAGATCTGAACATTAAAGAAGTCCAGATCTAATCGCTAAAACGAGATTAAAAGAGGGTACTTACAGAGCAGAGGGGAAGAACCCAGATCCAAAGAGGGGCCGCTATCTGCCTTCCTTCCGAAAATGAGAGAGAGAGAGGGGCCAGGTATCTACCTTCCGAAAACGAGAGAGAGAGAGAGAGAGAGAGAGAGAGAGAGGGAGAGAGGTGAGGGTCGGAATGGGGTTAGAATCCCTCTTTGAAATTGGAATTGTAATTCAGATCCACGCACAAGTGTTTGTTTTACATCATTTATATCATATAATAGATTATCATCCATACAATTAAGGGCCCACCTAATAGATGATTAAGATTATATAATATGGTAAAAGCTTAAATATTAACCATTAACAAGTGGAACCACTATGTAGATGGTCTGGATAACCATACATCATTGCCTTAAGTGACATGAACGACTCACCACTATTTTACATTATATCCAAAACTAACACATTAAAATCCTCTTTTGCAGCCAGTAAAGCTGCCGCTCGTGGTCGGTGATCCGTGGGCCCCACCATGATGTATGTGCAATTTATTTGCACTGTCTATTCATTTTTAGATATTATTTTGGGGCTTAATCTTAAAAATGAGGCAAATCTAAATTTCAAGTGGACCACACGGGAGAATAAGTAGTATTGAATGTCCACCATTAAACCTCCCAGGGCCACTACAATGTTTATTTGGGACGTGGATTGCGTCCTACCCATCCAGGCCAGGCAGGGCTCTATGGGCCAAAGTGATGTAAGTGTTTTATCCACGCCGTTAATAATTTTTCTCGGATCATTTTAATATATAATTCAAAAAATGAGGCAGGTACAGGGCTTAGGTGGACCACAAAGTGGGGATTTAACGTACACCATTTAAAACTTCTTGGGAGCTTGAGAAGTTTCGGATCAAGCTGATATTCATGTTTTAACTTCATCCATGTCCGCATCATGGTGGTAAAAAAACATCATGGTGGCCCTTAGAAAGGTTTTAACGGTGAGAGTCATTATCACTGCAGCTTACTTTGATGTGGTCTACTGGAGCTGTGGATTTACTTCAGTTTTTGTCTTATACCTTAAAATGATATAAGAAAAACCGCGGATAAAACACTTACATCACTTTGGACCCCCCCAGCCCCTCTGCTGGACGGATTTGACAATGTCTGAAAGGTGGTTAGGATGCAATCCACGTCCATTTATTTGACATCCAACATGTTAATTAGGCCGTAAAGACTTCGATGGAAGGAAAAAAAAAAACAAATATCAACTTGATTTAAAAAATTTGTAGCTCCCAATAAATTTTTAATGGTGGGCGTTCAATTACCACTTTTCACGTGATGTGGTCCACTTGAGATTTAGTTTTACCTAGATGTGGTTCACAGATCTAACCCATTCATTATGTGTGTCCCACTTGGGCCCACAGTAATGTTTATTTGTTATCCAACCTATTCATAATATCAAATATATATATATATATATATATATATATATATATATATATATATATGAATGAAGAGAACACAAACATCAGCTTGATCAAAACTTCTATGGCCTTCAAGAATTTTTCAATGGTATAGGTTCAATCACACTCTTTCCTGTGGTGTGGTCCACTTGAGCTTTAGATATGCTTCCTTTTCATTCTTTAGACCTCCAATTATCTGTTAACATGGATGAACGGAATGGATAAAATAAATAAATAGCGGTGGACCCCACAGAGTTTACTCTGGTAAAGGGTAATGAGTAACTCACCTAAACGTAGTGGAGATGAGTTTCCTTAAAACATTCATAATCACATATTAGGTCTGCCTAAATGTGATTCACATATCTAACCCATTCATTATGTGTGTCCCACTTGGACGAGGGATCAGACCAAGTTTTAGCCGCATCCAAAACTCATGTGGGCCCCACCAAGTGTTTTTATATTTTTTACGATGTCTTCACATGGTTTTAGATGGTATGGCCCACCTGAGTTTCGTATACTGATGATTTTTGAGATATCTCTTAACCTAAAGGGAACACATCAAATGCACGGTGTTGATGTTCGACATATATCATGATAGGGCCCACAAAACTAACATCAATTCTTAGGTTCTCGCGAGGTCAATAAGTTGGGTCATAATTTTTGACAATAATATTTGGCTCATTTTATATGTCTGGTCCATTCACTCTATTTTACTAATCAATACCCTCAATTTGACTAGTTACTTGCCCCAATCAAGATAGCTACATATGAGAGATATCGGGCATACGAGATTGATCAACAATTTGAGTGAAATTTGATTTAAACATCTAAAGTTATTTACTCTTCAATCTGGACTAATTCGATTGTCTAAAAATGATTAAATGTTCAATTAGTGGATGTGCCTAATAATTTATTAATTTTTATTCACAGATAAATTTTAATTTCCATTTAAAAATAACATTTTTTTTTCAATATATATATATATATATATATTTTTACTCTTAATTTTTCTTTGAAAACTTTTAACAAAATATCATTTTTATTATAAAATATTTAAAAAAAATAAAATACAAATTTTGAATTTCTATTTTCAAAATCTCTAAAATTTTCACAAAATTTTTTTTTTTTCCCAAAAATTCCAAAATGCCGATTTTTTTCTTCAAATGCATCATTTTATTTTCAACTTTTTAATTTTCTTTTTTCAAATGATATTCTTTTTTTTTTTTTTTCAAAATCTCAGTCTTTTTATAAATAACGTTTTCTTTTAATTTCAAATTTTGAACATTTTCAATTATTTTTCAAAATCACATATTTTTTCAACTTCTTTATTTTCGTTTCAAAATAATAGTTTTTTGATAAAGTTTCGATTTTTTAATATCATTTTATTTTAAAATTTTCAATTCTTTTTAACTCTATTTTTTTAAAGCATTTTATTCAAACTAGTTAATTTTTATTGAACTTCTCAATTTTATTTTGTTTTTCAAAATATAAGTCTTATTTTCTTTTTAAAAATATTTTCATTTTTCAACATTGTGAAAATTTTCAAATTAATTTTTTTTAATTTTTTTTTTTTGGGATATTAATTTTTTCTCAAAATCGAAAGCTTATTTTTTTTCTTCAAATTTATCAAATTTATTCAATATTCTTTTTTTTTCTCCACAAAATAGATTTTTATTAAATCACGATTTTTATTTATTCAAAATCTCATTTTTTTTCTCTAACATTGTTAAATTTTTTATTCTCGATATTCTTTTTCATCTGATATTACAAATCATTTAAATATTAGTTTAATTTTTTTTTTTAATTCCACTTATTTGTTATAAAAACAATTTTTTTTTTTCATACAATCATTTGTTAACAATAATCTTATATACAAATATGTACAATTAAACCATTGAAATTCTATTAAAAACAATTATTCGACTATAAAAAAACATATTTTTCCATCATATTCTAAAAAAAAATGAAAAAAAATAACGTGTAGGGCAAAAGTCCTTTTACGACGGACCATGATCCGTCGCAAAAGCAACTAAAAACCGTCGCCACCTTGTATTTTGGGCGGGAATTTATATTAGGTTGCAAAATCAAAATTTGCGACGGATTTAGTCCGTCGCTATTTTACGACGGATCAAAATTTGTCGTAAATCCATCATAAATCAGATTTTGGCGATGGATTTAGGTCCGTCGCGAAATTCCACGACGTTTGAACAACAAATTCACGAGAAAGGCGGGATTGGCGACGGACTTTTTCGCTTAGCGACGGATTAAATCCATCGTTAAACCAAGCGATTTTAAATGCGTCGTAAATCGCCCTTTTTGGCATATACCCAGTGTAATTACCATCAAATAGATGGCTTGGATCTTTGATCCATCAAGTCTCCTGGAATAAAATGCGCCTGAAGACACTATCCTTAGCTTAAGGATCACAGGAGTCTTCAACAAACGACCAGGACCTAGTGATTGATCCCAATCAGTCAACCTATTGATTGGAAACACAAACAATCAATAATAGGACGTATTAAATAGACATTTCAGTAAGATGATTGGATTACTTATCTATTCTGCACTGCATCTTAACCATCCATTTTTCATGTTAGTAATGTATTAAATAGACATTTCAGGAAGATGATTGGATTACTCTCCACTCCATATATCTTAATCATCCATTTTTCATGTCAGTAATGGGATGGTTAGGATCATCACATGGGCATGAATGAGTGGACTGGCCCCACAAAAAATGATACCCCAGGACAATAATGGAGTGCTCCCCGCCCAAGGTTGTCCACCTGTTAAAAATATGTCAAGAGAACGAAAGTTCTCGTGCAACGACCACCCATGAATTCATGCAGGTCAAATTTTCATTCGAGTACAAAGATCATTGGGACCACTCACCTGGTCAATGACATCTGGCATATGTTCATTGGTCTAATGGCTATTTAGATAAGGGAATTTGACAGCCCTGCCCGTGTATGGTCAAACTCCCTAAATAGATTCAACCTTTCAAATATTCCGAAGGTAGCCTTCTGAGAAGCTTTGGAAAATCTTTTGAACCAAAATACCATTGTCCTTGATTTAGTACTTGTACAGTTTTTGAATGAATAAGAAGTTACATCATATTTAATGCTAAAAAAGTGATGTAGACGGAAACTTTTTTTTTTTAGCGTGGGCAAGGCCCAACTCATGGGGCCCACATTGATGTATGAGTGTAATCCATGACGCCCATCCTTTTTGTCATGTCATTTTAGGGTTAGGGCCCAAATATTAGCTTGATCCAGAGCTTGTGTGGGCCACATAATAGAAAATAATGGTGACAGTGACACCCACTATTGAAACTTTTTAGGCTCACAATGATGTATGTTAGAAGTGAACACTGCCCAAATCAGAACTTTTTGGGCCCACGACGAGCTGGCTGAAAAGGTGAACAAAATAGATCATCCCATTGTGGGCCTTAGGGTATGGTACCAATGGTTAACCTTTCATTTGGTAGTAAAGGAAGTGAACATATAACATGACAACTACAACCCATATTATAGTACAACTACAACCCATATAACAAGATAACTGCGACCCATATAACAGGACAACTGCGATCCATATAACATGACAATTGCAACCCGTATAAAAGGACAACTGCGACCCATATAACATAACAATCACGACCCACATAACATGACACTTTCTTTTCTTTTTGTTTTTCTTTATTCCTTTATATGTTTTCGTTTTCTGCAATGTGGGGTCCATGAGTGGATAATCCTTTCCGTATATTATGTTAGCCAGCTCTCTGTGGACCAAAGGAGTCTAATGTTGGGTAGGTTCCATCACATGTACACACAACAGTAGGCCATAGAAAGTTCCAACAATGGGACTGTTTCCCTCGGTGCGGTCCACTTAGGACTCGGATCTGTCTTATTTTTTGGCTCAAAGCTTAAAATAATATAGAGGTGGTGGACGGCGTGGATTAAAAATATACATCAAGGTAGGGTCTACATCACATGGCAACTTCAACCCTTATAAACTCCATACATCACATTACAACCACAACCCATATAACATGACAACCACGACCAATACAACATGACAACCACGACCCATGACAACCACGACCCATATAACATGATAACTGCGACCCATATAACATGATAACCACGACCCATGACAACCACGACCCATATAACAGGATAACTGCAACCCATATAATAGGACAACTGCGATCCATACAACTGCAACCCATATAACAAGACAAATGCGACCCATATAACATGACAACTGCGACCCATATAACAGGACAACTGCGACCCATATAACATGACAACTGCGACTCATATAACAGGACAACCGTGACCCATATAACATGACAATTGTGCCTCACATAATAACGACCCATATAACAGGACAATTGCGACCCATATAACATGGCAACTGCAACCCATAGAACTACGACCCCATACAACAGGACAACTGTGACCCATATAACATGACAACTGCGACCCATACAATAGGACAATCGCGACCCATACAACATGACAATTACAACCCGTATAGCAAGACAACTACAACCCATATAACAGGACATCCACGACCCCATATAACATGGTAAGGCTCGTAGTTGTAATGTGGTAAGGGTCATGGTTGTAATGTAGTAAAGGTCGTGGTTGTCAGGTTGATGTAATTAATAACTTGATTATTTTTAAATAATATAAGTCAAGGCCCACAATGGGGTGATCTGTTCCATCCACCTTGTCGGCCAGCTCGCTGTGGAGCCAAAAAGTCCTGACCTGGGCAGTGTCCACTTCTAACAAACATCACGGTGAGCCTAGAAAGTTTCAATAGTGGGTGCTAGTGTCGCCATTATTTTCTATTATGTAGCCCATACGAGCACTAGATTAGGCTGATATTTGGGACCTGGCCCTAAAATGACATAGCAAAAAGGATGGGCGGCATGGATTATACACATACATTAATGTGGGCCCCATGAGTTGGACCTTGCCCATGCCCAAAAAAGGTTTCCGTCCACATCTCTTTCTCAGCATTAAATATAATGTAACTTCTTGTTTACTCAAAAATCGTACAATTACTGAACCAATGACAAGGGCATTTTGGTCCAAAAGATTTTCCAAAGCTTGTTAGAATGCCACCTTCGGAATATTTTGAAGGTTAAATCTTTATAAGGAATTTGACCATACTTTGAGGCCAGTATGGTCAAATTCCCTTTAGATAATAGATATATATATATATATATATATATATATATATATAGGGAAAAGGTACTATGCGCTCGAGCGTAAAGCGGCGTCCGTGAGGTCAAGCTAGGGTGGGCCCCACCGTGATTCCGTTCGAAGATCCACAGTCCACCGGATGCACTTAGTCCCATTTTGGGCACGGATGAAAATTTAAAATCGTCGTCACCGTGATCAGGTGGGCCATACCATCTGAAAACATAAGTATACAAGCAAAAACATGTAAAAGCACTTGGTGGGCCCCACCTGAAAAGTGGTTTAAAATTACATTCAAGTGGGACACATGATGGACGGTTTTGATCATGAAGAAACCTCTCGAAAGGCCCCCACAATTTGGTTTTGAATGTTTCAATGGTGCACGGCCCCTCTCCACTTTTGTACGTGGTGTGGCCCACAAAAGTCACGGATTGAGGTAATTTTCGGTCGTGTGGGCCCCACACGGGATGGTGCATCGATTGAGGGGTAGATGTTCGGCGGCATCACGGTGGGCCCCACACCAACTCGACCTTATGGACGGACCGTATGCGCTCGAAGCGCATAGTACCTTTTCCCATATATATATATATATATATATATATATATATATATATATATGGGAAAAGGTACTATGCGCTCGGCGCATACGGTCGTCCATTAAGGTCGAGTTGGTGTGGGGCCCACCGTGATGCCGCTCGAACATCTACCCCCACAGGATGGTGCATCGATTGAGGGGTAGATGTTCGAAGCGGCATCACGGTGGGCCCTACACCAACTCGACTCCTTATGGACGATCGTATAAGTGCTGCCAGCGCATAGTACCTTTTTCCCATATATATATATATATATATATATATATATATATATATATATATATATGGGAAAAGGTTCTATGCTGTCAAGCCCATGGGAACTTCCTATGAAGTCGAGTTGTGTGGGCCTACCGTGATGTGTGTCAAACATCTACCCCATCAGTCAGATGCACAATTCCATGATAGGCTTGGGGCTTAAAAATCAAGTCAATACGTGACTTGTTTGGGCCACACTACATGCAAAAGTTGAGAGGGGTTACCTTCCATTAAAACATTCATAATCATTTGTTGGGCCCACCGAGATGTGGTTCACAAATCCAGCCAATCCATTATGTGTGTCCCACTTGGATGAGGGGTCAGACCAAGTTTCAGATGCATATAAATTTCAGGTGGGCCCCACCAATTGCTTTATATGTTTTAGGCATGTTTTCACACGATTTTAAACGGTATGGCCCACCTGAGTTTCGTATTCAACTGATTTTTGGGATATCCTATAATTTAAATGGGACCCATCAAATGCACGGTGTTGATGGTCGACACGAATCACGGTCGGGCCCACAAAGCTCGAACTCATGGGAAGTTCCCATGGGCTCGACCTCATAGAACCTTTTCCTATATATATATATATATATATATATATATATATATATATATATATATATATATATATGAGAAATGTTCATAGACAACTAGTTGGACCGTGAGTTTTGGTCCAACTTGTTGGGCATTTAATGCTAATTAATGTTGAGAGAGAGTGGCGTTTGTTTCACATTAGCCTTTTAAGAGATATTTTGAAAATGATATTTGACTTGGGTGGGCCCCACTATGGTGTTAATGTAAAATCCATCTTCACCATCACGTGTGTCACCTCATGTTAGATCTAAGAACAGAAAATCAACTCCATCCATGGTTCAAGTGGACCACACAATTGAAAATAGTGTTAAAAAAAAAAAAAACTCACTTTGAAAAATAATTCCTTTCATGAGGCACACTTAAATCCAGTATGGGCCTGATTTTTAAGTTCCATGCCTAGATTTTGACGTGACGTTTAATGGTTGGAATGGATTTCACTTACTCATGATCATGGGTACTGTAAAAATCAAAGGTAGATGTCTCTCCTTCTACCTTTTCTATTGGTGTGTCCTACCTAAATCAAAAGTCAGCCTGATATTTTGTCTCTAGATGTAGAATAAGATCACACATATGATGGTCGTAGTGGATCTAACATGTATTTCAAGACATCTTGGTGGGCCTAATAAAAATAAGGTTAGACATTCCTCTTCCACCGTTAAGCTTCTTCCAGCTTCCTTATAAGAAAAAAAAAAAAAAAAAAGTCATGTTAGGAAAAATATAAAGTGTTTTAAGTGCAGTACATTGCTTATGCAACACAGTTTGTCCCTAACCAAGTCACCTACCTTCATATATGTATTGTATATCCATGCGGTCCATTGGCTTTTTCGGCTCATTTTAGAACATTGATCCAAAAACAAACCAATTATAAATCTCGAGTGGTCCACACCAAATAGAAAATAGTGAAAATTGAACTTTTACCATTAAAATTTCCGAGGGCCCACCGTAATTTTTTACTTGCCACCTAACTTATTGATAATGTCACAAAGACCTTGATGAAGAAAAATAAAATTAAAAATAAATTTCAGCTTAATTCAAAACTTTTGGCCCATAAAAAGTTTTTAATGGCCAATCACCACTATTTCTGTGGTGTGGTCCACCTGAAATATGTATCTATTTCGTTTTTGGAATCCTTTCTTATCATGAGCTAAAAATATAGATGTAGAGAATGGATATACAATACCTTTATCAAGGTAAGCCCAGGATGAGGGATGCACAGAACCGCATATGTACAAGCTGCACCCGATGTACTCCCACTTTTTTGGGAACAGGCACCTTTTCTCTCGGGGAATACAAAGAAGTTTAACGATAGAAGAAAAAGCTTACCTCGATTTTTTATATGGCCCACCTTATCATGTACTTAAGATCCACTCCGACCATTAGATGTGCAATCTCATTGTAGGTCTAAAGAGAAAATATAAGGTAGATTTGTAATTCAGGTGAGCCACACCAATGGAATATTTGAGGGGGAGACATCTACCTTTGATTTTTACCGGACCCCAATCATGAGCATGTGAAATCAGCTCCAACCATTAGATGCGAAAGTAAAGACTAGGTGCGATACTTAAAAATCATATCCATAAGTGATTCAAGTGGGCCTCATCAAACAATCATTTTGGAGGGTGAACTTTTTTAGCATACCGTTTCCAATTGTGTGTTCCATCTAGCTACCAATGGGGTTTATTTTCAGTCCATAAGTTTAACATGACGTGAGACACATGATGGTCGGAGTGGATTTTACATTAATAACATAGTGGGGTCAGAGATCATTTTCAAAAGACCTCTTATAAGGCTAACGTGAAGCAAATGCCCCTCTCTCTCAACATTAATTAGCATTAAATGCCCAGCTAGTTGGACCAAAACTCATGGTCCAACTAGTTGTGTGTGAGCATCTCTCTCTCTCTCTCTCTCTCTCTCTCTCTCTCTCTCTCTCTCTCTCTCTCTCTCACACTACAAGAAATCCCACTTTTAGCGACGAAAATTTTCGTCGCTAAAAACCAAATTTTCATAGCTAAAGAGTTTTAGCGACAAAAATTTTCATCACCTAAAAAACTTTTAGCTACGAAAATTTTTGTCACTAAAAATATTTGCAAAACTTTTAGCTACGAAACTTTTTGTCGCCAAAAATATTTTGCAAAACTTTTAGCCACGACAATTTTTGTCGCCAAAAATATTTTACAAAACTTTTAGCGACGAAAATTTTCATCGCCAAATTTATTTTGCAAATAGTTTTAGCTACGAAAATTTTTGTCGCTAAAAATATTTGTAAAACTTTTAGCTACAAAAATTTTCATTACTAAAAATATTTTGCAAAACTTTAGCTACGAAAATTTTCATCACTAAAAATATTTGCATAACTTTTAGCTACGAAAATTTTCGTCACTAAAAATATTTTGCAAAACTTTTAACTACGAAAAGTTTCGTCGCTAAAAAATATTTGCATAAACTTTTAGCTACGAAAACTTTCATCCCTAAAAATATTTTGCAAAACTTTTAGCTACGAAAATTTTCGTCGCTAAAAAATATTTTCATAACTTTTAGCTATGAAAGTTTTCATCGCTAAAAATATTTTGTAAAACTTTTAACTACGAAAACTTTCGTCGCTAAAAGTCTCTTTAAAAAAATATATATATTTCAGCACAAAATTCCTGATATACACAATATTCATCCTGATATACAACTGTTATATAATATATTTCATCATATTCACATTCACATCCATCTAAACCCAAACTAGTAAATCCATCCAAACATAAACTACATTCATCCAAACACAAACAATCTTATCCACATCACATTCATTCACACATAAATACATATAAGCTTAACATCATAAACAAAAATAACATAAACCTAAGCCTTAACTTGAACCTAAATCTATAACCTATAACCTAAACCTTAACACCTAAACCAAATCTATAACCTATAAGTTTAGGTTTAGGAAATCGGGTTCGGGTTCGGGTTTAGGTTTGGGTTTTCAAGTTTAGGTTAGGGAGTTGAGATTAGGATTAGGTGTAGGTTTAGGTTTAGGGATTTGAGAATACATTAAGGTTTAGGTTTAGAAAATCGGGTTAGGGTTATAGGTTTAAGTTTAGGTTAAGTTATAGGTAAGGTTTAGGAAATTGACTTTAGGTTATAGGTTAAGGTTCGGTTTAGGTTTAGATTAAGGTTTAGGTGTCGGTTTAGGTTTAAGTTATAGGTTTTGGTATTTGAGAATAGGTTTAGGTTAAGGTTATAAGTTTAGGTTTAGGAAATCGGGTTCGGGTTTAGGTTTGGGTTTTCAAGTTTAGGTTTAGGTTTAGGTTAGGGAGTTGAGATTAGGATTAGGTGTAGGTGTTTAGGGATTTGAGAATACATTAAGGTTTAGGTTTCGGAAATCGGGTTCGGGTTATAGGTTTAGGTTTAGGTTAGGTTATAGGTTAAGGTTTAGGAAATTGAGTTTAGGTTATAGGTTTAGGTTTAGGTTTAGGTTATAGGTTTTGGGATTTGAGAATAGGTTTAGGTTAAGGTTATAAGTTTAGGTTTAGGAAATTGGGTTCGGGTTCGGGATCGGGTTTAGGTTTGGGTTTTCAAGTTTAAGGTTTAGGTTTAGATTAGGGAGTTGAGATTAGGATTAGGTTTAGGTTTAGGGATTTGAGAATACGTTAAGGTTTAGGTTTAGAAATCGGGTTCGGGTTATAGGTTTAGGTTTGGGTTAGGTTATAGGTTAAGGTTTAGGAAATTGAGTTTAGGTTATAGGTTTAGGTTATAAGTTAAGGTTATAGGTTAAGGTTTAGGTTATAGGTTAAGTTTTAGGTTAGGTTAAGGTTATAGGTTTAGGTTTAGGTCATAGGTTTTCGGATTTGAGAATAGGTTTAGGTTAAGTTATAAGTTTAGGTTTAGGAAATCGGGTTCGGGTTCGGGTTCGGGATCGGGTTTAGGTTTGGGTTTTCAAGTTTATGTTTAGGTTTAGGTTAGGGAGTTGAGATTATGATTAGATGTAGGTTTAGGTTTAGGGATTTGAGAATACGTTAAGGTTTAGGTTTAGGAAATCGGGTTCGAGTTCAAGATCGGGTTTACGTTTGGGTTTTAGGTTTAGGTTTAGGCTATATAGGTTATAAGTGTAGGTTTAGGTTTAGGTTTTAGGTTTAGGTTATAGGTTATAGGTTTAGGTTAAGGTTTAGGTCTAAGTTATAGGTTTTGAGATTTAAGAATAGGTTTAGGTTATAAGAATAGGTTTAGGTTATAAGTATAGGTTTAGGTTTAAGTTATAAGTGTAGGTTATAGGTTTAGGTTTAAATTAGGTTATAGGTTAAGGTTTATGGAATTGAGTTTAGGTTAAAGGTTTAGGTTTAGGGATTTGAGAATACGTTAAGGTTCGGGTTCGGGTTCGAGATCGTGTTTACGTTTGGGTTTTAGGTTTAGGTTTAGGTTATAGGTTATAAGTGTAGGTTTAGGTTTAGGTTTTAGGTTTATGTTATAGGTTATAGGTTTAGGTTAAGGTTAAGGTTAAGGTTTAGGTTTAGGTTATAGGTTATAGGTTTTGGGATTTGAGAATATGTTTAGGTTATAAGTATCGGTTTAGGTTTAGGTTTTATGTTTAGGTTAAGGTTATAGGTTTAGGTTTGGGTTTTCAAGTGTAGGTTATAGGTTTAGGTTTAGGTTAGGTTATAGGTTAAGGTTTAGGGAGTTGAGTTTAGGTTATAGGTTTAGGTTTAGGGATTTGAGAATACATTAAGGTTCGGGTTCGAGATTTGATAATAGGTTTAGGTTATAAGTTAAGGGTGTGGTTCCTGCAAATACAGATATAAACACAGCCTGTCCAAATGGTCAGGTGACTCCAATGCTCTCCATAAGAAATGGACATCTTCATCATGGTCATAACAGTGGTTCCCACCTTCCACGGACCCCCGCTCATCCGGATAGCTCCGATGCACATCCGGGTCTGCTCCATTAATTTCGAGCAAATACATAAACACGGTCTATCTAAATGGCCAGGCCACTCCAATTCTGTCCATAGGAAATGTACAGCTTCATCATGGTCATAACAACAGTTCCCACCTTCCAGGGACCCCCGCTCAACATCTGGATTGCTCTGACACACATCCGGGTCTGCTCATTTAAATAAAATGGATTATCAAGATCATTTAAATAAAATCAGGTCCAATCAACAATCTGACCTGGAGGATTCTGTTAACATTGTTAACGACACCTCGAATCTTGTTTAAATTTAGGTTGTAATCTGTGGCCACTGATGTTATTTGTCTTTCTGTGAAGTTAGCAACGATTTCTGCAAAAAAGAAAAAAAATCTCTTTTATGTTTTTTCAATCCATCTTCCATTTTCTTCTTAACAAGAAAATCCATATTTACTAATATTTCTATTTTTTTAATTTTTTAAAAGAATGAGTTCGGACTCCGAAAGCGTCGGCTCTAGCACTTCATTGCAAGCATTTTCAAAAGAATGAGTTCGGACTCCGAAAGTGTCGGCATGTGTCCAGTTTTTGTGGAAGCACAAAGTAAATGATTGATACACATTGTGCACAAGATGACCAACCTTGTATACAAGTGTCATCTCCGTCCTCATACATTGTGCACAAGATGACCAACCTTGCATACAAAGGTCATTTTCTCAGCTTAATCCAGGGATGCTAGAGACAACTGAGAAAGATCTCCAACGAATCTCATGAGCCTCCCCACACCTTAGATTGCATATGGTCATGGTTCAAATGTAAAATGGTAACACAAAAACAAAAAATTAACATCACTATCATAGATGAAATTTGACAAAAATGAGGCTCATGTATCATACTTTCAAGGAAAATGTGTATAACCTCCCTTGTTATGTCAATAGCATAAGAAGGACTTGAAGTCAAGGATTCGTGTACCTGATCAGAGTTCAGAGAAGTTATTAAGAATAGAAACATGACCAAATGACAATAAGCCAGCTTATAAAAATAAATGGTTAAGATTTTTAAACAAAATTATCATTATGGTTTCAAGGAGGGTCCATTTATCTCCCCAATGTTGAGTCATCTCAAAAGCAAAGGATTAGCAAAAAGCCAAAAACCAAACAATAGTATTGCAAAGGACTAGTGCAGCTAAGTTACAGTGAAGACAACACACAGAGAAATGGAGAAATTACAACGATTACTTTATATCGGGAGGCAAAGAGCACTAAGTACAATGTAGCTAACAAAGGAGTTTTTTCCTAGAAACATTGTGATTTTAAGACTGAACATTAGGTGAAAGAAAGAAATGGCAATTTCAAAACAAACTTCTTGAGACAAAAGACATGTTGTCTCCAAGTATCCCACCATAGAAAAGCCAATGGATGGCCAATTTGATTAAGGACCTGATTTTAGAAAATGCCTTAGAATGGCCAAATCTTCTTTTGGGGTCATGAGCCCCATGCTCCTTTAAAATCTTGTATAAGACAAAGAAGACAGCCAATGCACATCAAAACCAAATGACACTTACATAGATTTCTTTGGCATTAGACTTCTACCAGTTTGTAGAAAGTCTTATACATGATCTTATTTCTTTTTTAGAAAGATCTTTCAAATATTTTGGGGTTATGTTTACTAACAAGTAAACAAGCACTTAAAAAATAAATAAATAAATAAATAAACATATGAAAGAAAATATATTTGAAACAACTTAAACTACAAAAATTCATTGGTGTCATACATGCAACACCTAGATTCTGACGAGATTATAATTCAATTAGCCTTGTCTAGAGAGTAGAACCGCATTCTTGAAGACAAGACCGTCTATGAAAGTCCATAGCTCTAAAATATGGTATTGCCTGTAGAGTTGTTCCTATGCAGTGGTAGCAGATGCAGCTGCAAGGCACTTCCTGGCCTCTTCAATGATGGAGAACTTGATAAGTATGTGTTCTTTCCAACAAAGGAAAATGGGACGAGATGTCAATTGACCTTTCAACGAATCATGAAAAACAATTTGATAAAAGATCTCTACCGTCCTTTATGTCAATCTCTTTTATGTTTTTTCAATCCATCTTCCATTTTCTTCTTAACAAGAAAATCCATATTTACTAATATTCCCATTTTTCTATTTTTCAAAAGAATGTATGTAGTTTTGGATTACATAGAATAAGGGTTGTTCTTTTGTTAGTCACATATGCTCACCATTAACAGTGATTCAGCTACATTTTCTGTTATTTTCAACAAGCTCCTGGTTTGTTTGTTGGCTAAAGAAGCTTTTCAACAAAATCCACATAAGTCTACGTTTATATTGGATGATGCTTTGAAACGGTGTACCATTCACAGAAAAGATAAGTTTCTCTGCTTATTGACGCTGATCACAAACCATTTGAGAAGCACATCTTAACTTTGGATGTAATCAGAAATTACATAGAAAGCTCGAAAAGAAGACCTAGCATGTTCAATAATGATGCAGATAAGGTAGCCATCATGCACGAAAATAAGCACATCCACCAAAATACAGCCAAATCACATTGGTAGTTTGACATAAACACTACTCTTTAAAAATTTTGAATACAAGAAACAACTGCTTATTAGTCACAAGAGAAAAATTGCCATAGAATTACGAAAGAGATATTCATGAAATGCGGAACATAGAAGATTCGACTTCCTAGCCCTGACCATAAGCAAGATCTTAGAATAGACCATATCCTTACAAAACCAAATATTCAAAAACAGGACAGTGCTTACAGAGTAAGATGTAGAGGATCCTGCAATTAAAAGTGGCAGGCCATTGTTTTAAATTGTCAATTTTATATCAAAAAGGCCATTTTAGCATAGAGTTGTTGCTTACCATTAGTGGTGGCAGGCCGAAATAGAATATCATCCATAGACTCTGAGCCAAAAAAGGTCGATGCTTCCTGAAAGCAGAAAAAAAAAAAAAAAAAAAAAAAAAAAAAAAACTTGTATAAATAATGTTAGTAGCGTGGATGACTGTATTACAAAAAGATTTTTTTTAAAATGATTTTTTTTTTAAATAAATAACATTGTTATTAGTGTAAAGATTATAGTCAACTGCTTGATTCATCCTCATGTAAACACAGTTCATGGCCAGAAATTAGAAGTACTTGACATTATTTCCAAGGAAATAAATACAAGTAGCATAGCATGAAATTCTTCAAAAACCCTCTCCAAAATGCTTTTTACAGACTGTCAAATGTACTAATCCAAACTCTTTTGTTACAGGCATATTGCAATGTCCCATCAAAATTGTTTTCACTAAACGGCGATAAGATATCAATAGATAAGAAACTCCAACACTTATACTCAGATCTTCACAAACGAATTCGAAATCTTCCACTTGACCAAGTTAGTCATGGAAAATAAAATTTTCCTCCAAAAACAAAAAAGGCCCAGTTTGGTAGACCCCTAAAAATGAGCTCACCTCATTTTATTTAACAGTAATTATGTATTAGAGACTTTGATCTCTAATATAGTGTTCATGATGAATTCGAGATCAAGATTTCTAATACATAATTATTGTTAACTAAAATGAGGTAAACTCCTTTCTTGGCATCTACCAAATAGGGCCATAGAATGCTTTTATCTGTAACATTTACATATGAACAATAGATATATAGATGGCATCCAAAGCTCTATAAACTGATGTGTATTGTGGATATATAGTTAGGTTGAAACCATTCTGCTAGACAAGCATTAATCCTCTTCATCAAAATTTAAGAATTACTTAATAAAAAGCACTTTCAGTCAAGAGGGCTATATACATTCCACCTAAAGAAACTGTGATAGCTCAAGCATCTAGGGTTGCTTTATGCAACAATGGCAATAGCAATTCTGTCATAGCAACGGTTCCCGACAACAATGGCAATAACATCTAAAGAACATAGAGTATTCAAGAAGCCCTTTTGAAACAAATGAGAGGTCAGTAAATCAGTATAATTAAATGGTAGAACATATTACAAATGCCCACTTCTATGATTTTCTTTTATGATTCAATGATTCAGATATGCTAATTATACCTCAATAATATTAATGGTGAAGTTGACCACGGACAATAAGCTCTACCAAAGCAACATAGGGTTCTGCCGATATTTAAATGCTCGAATTGGACTTCGGCATTTGTGAGAACCTCGATTTCGGCTCTACGATCAAACATTTGAGACGAGACCCATTAACGATCCATCGGAAAAAGGCTGAGAAGGTTTGATAGAAAAAGGAAAAAAAGAAAAAATATAATAATAATAAAGAGGAAGATAGAGGAGCTTTAGGTCGATTCGGTCTTTGAGCTCTAAGGAACTTCTCATTGCTCTCCTCGTAACTCTAATCGGTGTCTCCAACAAATTTGAAGTCCATCTTTAGGCACTTGCAATCGAGGGCGTGCTTGGCCTCCCCTTCTCCATTGTCATCCTCCATTAAAATTAGAGGAGAGAAAGGGAAAGGAGATCGGGACGAAGAGAGAGAGAGAGAGAGAGAGAGAGAGAGAGAGAGAGAGAGAGAGAGAGAGAGAGAGAATAAGGGAACAGAGAGAGGGAGAGAGAGAATTAGGTTTTTTTTTTTTTTTGGGGGGGGGGGTGGTTTGGGCGCAGCTCTGTTTTGAGCGCGCGCCCATTTTGGGCGTGAAGTGGGTATTTGACGGTCTTGATAGGGGCTACATGGTGCCCACCATGATGTATGTGTTTCATACATTCCGTTCATCCATTTTTTAAGATCATTTTAGAGCTTTATGCCAAAAATTAGAGGGATATAAATCTCAGGTGGTCCACACCACATGAGAACAATAGTGATTGGATATCCACCATTAAAATCCTCCAAGGCCCATTTGTCTTGTTTATTTGACATCCAACCTGTTGATTTGGTCGTACAGGACCAGGTGAAGGGAAAAAACAAAAATCAGCTTGATCCAAAACTTTTATGGCTACCAAAATGTTTTTAATGGTCGACGCTCATTCAACACTGTTTCTTGTAATGTGGTCCACTTGAGATTTGGATATATCTCATTTTTGGTCTTATATTGTAAAATTATCTGTAAAAATATATGGACGGCATGGATGAAACACATACATCATGGTGGGGCCATACCATCTAAAATCATGTGAAGAAATGCCTAAAACATATAAAAGCACTTGGTGGGGCCCACTTAAAATTTGTATGCATATGAAACTTGGTATGACTCCTCATCCAAGTGGGACACACATAATGGATAGGCTAGATTTGTGAACCACATCTCGGTGGGCCTAACAAATGATTATGAATATTTTAATGGAGGGTAACCCCTCTCAACTTTTGTATGTGGTGTGGCCCAAAAAAGTCACGGATTGACTTGATTTTTAAGCCTTAGGCCCACCATGGAATGGTGCATCTGACTGATGGGGTAGATGTGGGCCCACTTTCATTTATATATTGTATATCCATATGATCCATTTGTTTCCCTTACCATACCTTGCCTCTCTTTTTTTTTCTACCCTAACAGCTGCCTGCACGGCCGCACCCAATGAGCCCAACACATTTGCCGTGGTCACCATCTCCACCCCTCTATCTCTCTCTTTCTCTCATTCTCCCGGTCTCTTCGAGGCTCCGAGCCAACTTGCGCCAAATCCCGACTTGGCCTGATCTCTCCGAAGTAGGTGTTTAACTTGCTTTTTATTTATTTAACTTGTATATTTATATGATTGTAGATTTATTTTAGATTTATGGTTGAGGGACTAGGTTGGGTTAGGTTGGGGTTTGGATCAGGTTGGGAGGGCTGGATTAGGTCGAGTTAGAGGTTTTTTATACTTAACATGATTGGCATTTAATTTGTATTATTTAGTCAAAAATATAATAAGTTATCATATGAACAAGCTCCACTCGACTCGACTCGAACCGCTAGCTCGACTTGATAGCTTTGGCAAACAAGCCATGCTTCAATGTTGAGCTTGAGGGTGAGCTTGAGGTCGAGTATAGCATGGACAAGTTAAGCCCAGCTTCGCCCACCTCGACTCGACTCATCTTGGCTCGATGTACAGCCATAGTGACTCTAGAGTGGGCAACATTTAAAAATTGGAGGTAATTCTTTATCTGTACAGGTGGCATGGTTTTACAGTAATCACAACCGTCCAAATCGCTAAACCAAGTATGGATGGAGTATAACTGAAAAATGACAAAGAGAAGATTATTAACCATGCATCTGATTTTTTACTTTGAATTTGGACTACTCACTGCTTACTTTTAATAATCTATTTGATGGCCATTAATTGGATGGTCAAGATTACTTGACCTTGTGGTTCTAGAGATTTGCTTAATCTCACAATTTGGATGGTCTGGATAGTTGTTCATCACTATCACGTGTAAGGAGAATGAATGGACGATCAACCTGTTTTTGGAGAAGGACAATCTTCATTGAGGGGCCTACCTTTTTCATGGTACTGATGTCCTCCATAAATGACATGGTAACCTGAGCCATGGTACCGTTGCATGTAGGTGATCAGTTCTCTTTTTAAAATGCTGAAATATCAATATTGTATTATGAGCTTTGCTAAGCCCACACGCATGTGCAATACAGCTCAGTACATGCCATATATTTTCAAACATGGCACAATAGATCTGAGATCCAGTCCATCCATCAGAACAGAAACACAATAATAATAATTTAATTCAAGAATCCGATTGGTCCACGTGATATGTGGGCCACAATTTGTAAAAAAAAAAGTACGACTCTGAAAAACCTAGTGGAAGTTTTCTAACCCATCCACTGTTTCCAAATTGAGGCCCACATACTCATTGGACCAGATTTTATTTTGAAGAAAAAAACATATACAGAGTAGGACCAACCTGATGGATGGATGAGATCTAGCATGTATGTGCCATGCTGGCATATGTGTGGCATGTACACGAGTTTAATTGCACACGCATGTGCGCTTAGCAAAGCTCTGCGATTTACTATCATTTTCTACTGTCAATATAGAATTTCAGAAGATGCAAATCATACCAAACTCAAATGAATAATTTTAGAAGCTTCTCACCGTCCGATTGAAATTATCATATGAATAATTTTGAAACCTCAATCAAGCTACATATGAGAAAGATATTTTCATTCAAGATTGAGCAACAATTTCAGTGAAATTTGATTTAAACATCTGAAGTTATTTACTTTCAATTTGAATTGATTAGATTGTCTAAAAATGATTAAAGGTTCAATTAGTGGATGTGCCTAATAATTTAGTAATTTTATTTTTCACAAATAAATTTCCTTTTAAAAATAACATTTTTTTTTTCAAAATGTATATTTTTTTTACTCTTTTAACCAAATATCATTTTTTATTATAAAATATTTTAAAAATATTTAAAATACAAATTTTGAATTTTTATTTTCAAAATCTCAAAAAATTTCTCATATTTTAATTTTTTTTCTCAAAAATTTCAAAATGCCGATTTTTTTCTTCAAAAGCATTATTTTGTTCTCAAAATATTTATTAAACATAGTTAAAATTTTTAAACTTTTCAATATTCTTTTTTATGTGATATTACAAATCATTTAAATATTACCTTTTAATTATAAATATAAAAAAATTTCCATTCATATGATATAAAACTAAACACACACACACACACACACACACACACACACATACACACACACACACACACACACATACACACACACACACACACACACACACACATTTTTACCGACAAAAAATTTTTAAAATTAAAACATTTTTACATTATTACAAAGAAATATACATTTTTACATTAGGAAAAACACTTTTACCGACGAACATTTTCGTCGGTAAAAGTCTTATCGCGAACATTTCCAAGATAGCACGATTTTATTTTTTTTTTGTTAAAATTCAAAATACCCTTTAGCGACGAAAAATTTCGTCACTAAAAGCCACCTTTAGCTACGAAATTAATTTCGTCACTAAAAGAAAACGTCTCAACATTTTATTTTTTAAAAAATTCAAAAAACCCATTAGCGACGAAAATTTTCGTTGCTAAAAGCCCCATTTAGCTACGAAATTAATGTCGTCGCTAAAAGGAAATGTCTTGACTTTTTATTTTTATTTTTTAAATTCAAAACACCCTTTAGCGACGAAACGTTTCGTCGCTAAAAGCGCCCTTTAGCTACGAAATTAATTTCATCGCCAAAAGGAGACGTCTCGACTTTTTGTTTTTAAAAAAATTCAAAGCACCCTCTAGTGACGAAACGTTTCATCGCTAAAAGTCTCATCCGCATTTTTTAGCTGGGGAAAAATTGTTTGCTGCCTTTAGCGGTGAAAATTTTTCTCGTTAAAAGTCTCCTCCACATTTTTTAGCAACGAAAATATTCGTAGCTAAAAGTAAACTTTTCAAAAATTGTTTGTAGTCTTTAGTGACAAAAAATTTCGTTGTGAAGAGTCCTATCCACATTTTTTAGCTACGAAAATTTTCGTAGCTAAAAGTAAACCTTTGATTTTGGGTGAAAGTTGCTTCTTGCGTTTTTTAGCTACGAAAATTTTCGTAGCTAAAAGTACTATCAAATTTTCTCCCCCCCATTTGCAATTAGAAGTCTCATCCACGTTTTTTAGCTACGAATATTTGCTCATTTTTTTCAAACCCTTTAGCGACGAAAATTTTCGTTGTTGAAAGTCTCAGCTACGTTTTTTAGCTACGAAAATTTTCGCAACAAGTCTGAGCTACGTTTTTTAGCTACGAAAATTTTCGTAGCTAAAAGTACCCCGTCGATTTTTTTGAATAATTTACTTGCTTTTAGCGACGAAACTTTTTTTCGTCGCCATTCGTCGCTAAAAACCCTACTTGCCTATATATATATATATATTGAAAAGGAGGGGTAGAGACATCTCCCATGATGGGACGTAATTAGATATCTTTTGCCTGATGACGGTTCATTATCCGTTGCCTTAACACGTTGATGGTCTGATTACATCAATGTCGAAGATAAATGTCTTGATTATTCCAACATTGAAAATTTTTATACTGATTAAACTGATTTTTATGACAAATAAGTAGATTAGGCACCAAGGAAAACATAGAAAGATGAGCATGATGGACAGAAACATTATGGCATACACCCAACTAGGAAGAATGGACACCCGCTCAGCCACTCTAAAACTCATGAGGCCACATCCTACACTGAGAAATTGAAATATCCTAGAATTGGATTTTTCACTTTGATAGTAATCATCTCTTTTATTAGAAAGTAGAAAACTGGTCCATTAACTATTTTATCTTGACCGTCCATTTGGCAGCCAACAATTCGATAGCCATGATCATTCGATCATAATAAACTTGAATTACTGATCATCCACAATAGGTCTTGTAATTTGGATGGTTTTAATTGTAGTGCATGTTGAACAAGCAAATGATGGACTAGGCAACACAACTATGAAAATGGTGGTCAATGGTCTAGTTAGGCAAATTTTAGAGACAAACATATTGTAAACCAATTTTGAAGATGAGGCTTAACCCATCCATAGGAGGGATCCAATGATTATATGTGTCGGCATGCCAATGGACACTGATTGGGCTACTCCAAAACGCACAACTTCATAAGTATATATTTGATATAGAAATCACAAATTTGAAAAAGTTTCAAATAAATAAATAAATAAATAAAAAGAAAAAGAAAGTGAGCTTTGTCTGAATTGGTAAAATTATTTCCATTAGAAGTATATCACAAGGAGATCAACCATCTAAATGATTGGCATTATTATTATTCATGATCAGTAAAATTCGTATTTTTATTAGAAGTACCAAGAAAATATATATCATATACAGAAAAATTGATATAGTCCTGTCAATGTGAAATATCATCCATAACTGCTTAGGGCCATTTCTGATTCCAACAAATAGCTAATAAAGAGATTTGACGTTACGGGACAATAAATAGATGAGAAATAGGAAAAAAGGGGACTTTCGTTTCCAAGGAATGGTCAGTAAAGAAATCTAACATTACAGGACGAAGACAACTAAGAAATAGAGACAAAAAAGGCCCATATCCTATTCCAATAATGAGATGGAGTTTAGGGTTTGTTAGGACATGAATCTTTTTTTTTTTTAATTAATTATTTATTTATTTATTTTACACTGGGTAAAACTACGTTTTTTTAATTTTTTTTTATATGGTCCACCATGTTGTATATACGTAAGATCAGCTCCATCTATCAGGTTTGATGCTCCACAATTAAGCCCTGCAACTAAAATCAGCCAGATTCAAAACTGAGGTGGGCCATACTACAGGGAACAATGTAGATGTGATGCCAAATATAAGTTGTTTTTTTCGGCCAATATAGTGTTGTGTATCGTTCATCAAACCGGTACATCAACTGAACTCAGTGCACTTGGAAGCAATTTTACATTGCTCCAACTGGTGTGGCCCATGACTTTTGCATCGGGCTGAAATTTTGCATGTACGGGAAACATAAACCACCAAATTGGCGAAGTGAAGTTTTCATATCAACGTGATGGGCTCCAAAGAGCTTTGGTGTTTTAGGTGCTGCGTGAAACAGGCGTTGTGCATGAATCTGGTCTAGTTTTTAGGGGTTTTTCAAGCCGAAATCCTCTACTACACCGTTTTACACATCGTGACGTGGGGTCAGCACGTAAAACACTCAAACCTTGTGGAGACCACCAGTTCTAAATGTAAAATCTACTCTGCCCATCAGGTTATGTCCTGATTCGAAGCCATCAGCCAAATCCACAACTCAAGTAGGCCCTACAATGGAAAAGATAAGGATAAGATGCCAACCATAAATTGCGCGTGGGTTAGAATTTCATCAAACCTGTTAATCATATACCAGCCATATACAAAACTTCATAAGGCCCCAAAGACCTTCCAACTGCATGCGTCCAATTGTCACTTTCCCTTGTGGTGTGACCCACATTACTTTGTGATGGGCCTGATTTTGGGATTTAGTGCTAATATGATATGGCACGAATGAATATCACTGTAGGTGCAACAGATTGATGTAGAGCGGGTCGCAGACAGTTTCATGGCCAAGATAGACCAGAAAAAGCCTGATCCAAGGCGGAAGTGATCCGAACCGTCAGAACCTTAAAATGGACATATCTCGTAAATCGAGCTGAGTTATCATTAGTACCATATATGATTTTGGGGTAGGACGAGCTATTTTAGCCACCCAACCCTGCAATACTAGGTTGTGCACACCGGATTTGCAAAATACCATCAGATAGACTGTCAAATTCCTGTTTTAATTTTGTTTTTAGTATTTATAGTGAGCTTTAACTTGATTATAACTCTTCATCCCTTGGACTTTAGGAGTTGCGCCCAACATTAAAAGTGCTTAGAATACTTGGGAGATCAACGTGGTGAAGCCAAATAGGACACTGACTACTTTTGGCTGAAACCCTTGAGCACAAGTAGGAATCACGACAGTTTATTAATAGTAAATCTGGGTGCGGTTAGGGAAGCCTAGAGGGGCCGAGTTCTTTGGGGCTCTGCCCTTGCCCCTGTCTCAGTTTTTTATTTTTGTATAGTTCTATATGATAGGCGCCCCTGGGAGATTTTATTCCTAGGGGCTCTTGAAATGTGTTTCTGGCTCCCTTTTGTTAATGAGAAGCCTCTGCGGTGGTTTTTATTAAAAAAAAAAAGTTTAATATTTAGTAAGTCGTGATTTTTAGGAGTTTTAATTATAGTTTAATTCCGAAACTTCTTCCATAGCTTAGTATCTCTATTTAAAGGGCTGTAAAGTCGTTTATTCCATTCATCAATCAATTTATGAATTTTCTAAAATCTTATTCCTATTTTCTTACTTTTTCCTTTGGATTCGAAGTAGTTATCCTTGAGTAGGGCCATACACGAGTCGAGCTAGCTCGACAAACCCGCTCAACTCGGCTAGAGTCAGCTCAGATTGGCTCAGCTTGAATGACCGATTCGAGTCGAGTCAAGCTATTTTTGTGAAGCTCGAGTTAAGTTCGAGTCAAATTCGAGCATGGGTCATTTCAACTCGACTCGAAGCTCAAAATCTAGCTTGACTCGACTCGATTAATAAATATAAATTTTTTAATTACACACACACACACACACACAACTTAAGTTTAAGTTTTTTTTTTTTTTTTGATAAAAAAAAAACAAAAAACAAAAAAACCCTAGCTAACCCGACTGACCCTACTTTTAAGGCTTTCCCTTTCTTCTCCTCTTTCTCTCTAGTACCCTACCCCACCCCACCCAGCCATTGCCCGCACGCCCGCCCGGCCAACATCCATCGGACCTCCAAGGCTTCCAGCATGCTGCTCGCATGCCCGCACGAAATTGTCTCCACTG
Organism: Magnolia changhungtana; assembly: GCA_030180095.1. Lineage (NCBI taxonomy): Eukaryota > Viridiplantae > Streptophyta > Magnoliopsida > Magnoliales > Magnoliaceae > Magnolia > Magnolia changhungtana. Next base: position 160,228 of record JASAUF010000023.1, read on the forward strand.
AACCTCTCTTTTTCTCACTCTCCTGACTCCTGGTCTCTACAAACGAACCCGCGCCCAATCGGCCAATCCCAATCGAAGGTGGAGGATAGTATTACTGAAAATGGAGGTTTTTGTAACACCCTGATCCTCGTAACCCGAGGACGATCGCTCAAGTATGGGAACCCGAGGGTTACGCCATGAAATGAAACTACTACTTAACTAATTACCTACACAATTGATAAGCACATGATGTAAACGCTGTATAAACTATAAAAAGGAGTTCAACATACGTGAATAAGAGTACGAAGTAAACCAAGATCCCATAGCAGGGGATTTTTAATTACAATTTCAAATAAGCAAAAGTCCAAAAATAAGAAAGCAGGTAAATCCTAATCATTAATTAAGCTCCACTAGCTCAACCGTATCAACATACTGTCCCTCTTCTCCATATTCCTCATCAGCCACATCAAGGGTCTCATCATGGGCGTCGTCTTCCTCCATCATACCTGTATCTATCTGGTGCAACCGCACAATTGGGTGAGTGAAAACTCAGTGGGAACTTCCCGCAAGGAATCATGCATATCATATCATTCCAAGACAGTTTAAATCAACATATTCAAATTACAAGGAGACTAATCATGAAATTATAGATGAATGTATGGGTGTATGAATGTATGTACAAGTCACAGATCTGGGGATGCACATCCAACTATCAAAATAAAGGGTCACTTAAGGCGAACTAGTCACCTGAAAAAATACTCATATGTACGCCCAAGGAGAACTAGCCGCCTGGAAAAAACTATATAATATAGATCGTCTGCGGTAGATTATCTACCTGGAAAAAGTCATGTAAGTGAGTGCTGTTGGGGGCCTTGCACAAAACCTTAGGATCTAGCCCTCCAAAACAAACCAGAATTATGGATAAAGCAATGAAATAAATCAAAGCATCAATCACACACCACACAAGAGATTTTTACGTGGAAAACCCTCAAAGAGGTAAAAACCACGGGACCTCGTCCAGATCAACAATCCACTATGAAGCAGAACGTTACAATCTTCTTCACTCACGCAGGAGTGGATAAACAATAAGAGAAATAGAGAAAACGGAGAGATCTAACCGATTACAAGGACATAGAAGCGCTGAGATGTAGATTGCAAAGTAGAGAACCTCCACGAGCAGAACCTCCCTTCTATAAGCTTCCTTTCTCTCTTTCTCCCTCTCTCTCACCTTTGATAGCCCTAAACCCTTTAGCAAATCCCTTGCAAAGCTTTAGGAAACCCTCTTGCTATTTTGTGATACCTAGAAAAAACCCCAGGCAACCCCTTTTATAGTTTTGGGAAACTCCTTTCCGCATCCCAGTTGCGAAAGGACACAAATCCGCAGTTTCGCGCAAAATCGCGGAACAATCTGCGTAACCTACGACTAGTCCTGGCCCTCCTACGACCGGGTCGTAGACCACCTACGGACTGGTCGTAGCTCTCTACGACCAATCCCGGCTACAAGTAAAAAAAAAGACACGAACTCATTTGGACTTTGAGTCGTGCCAGGGCTCGAACCTACGACCGGTCGAGCACCTCCCACGACCGGTCGTACCAGCCCTCGACCGGTCGAGCACGGGGCAAAAAACCCCATCAAATCTCTCCCTTTTTGACCCGGGAGGGATCCACCTTCTTCAAGCCAGCCAGGTTTCTACAAACCTCAAACTTGCCCTTGAGCAAAGCCTTGGTCATCATGTCTGACCCATTATCGTCCGTGTGGACCTTCTCAAGCTGTAACACCTTTTGTTCCAAAGTATCCCTGATCCAGTGATACCGAATCTCTATGTGCTTCGACTTGGAATGCTGACTTGGATTCTTGCTCAAGTGTATAGCACTCTGACTATCGCAATAGACCACGTGCTCCTCCTGCTTCAGGCTAAGTTCCTGTAGGAACCTCTTCATCCAAAGCATCTCTTTACATGCTTCTGTGATTGCAATGTATTCGGCCTCTATCGTCGATAATGCTACGACCTTCTGTAGCTTGCTCTGCCAAGAAACCGCTCCCCACAAACGTAAACATGAACCCGATGTAGACTTCTGGAATCTATGTCACACCGCCATATCGCATCGTGTAGCCCTCTAACACGGGTTTCCGTCACCATAGCATAGGCTCAACCTGGATGAGCCTCTTAGATACCGTAGTATCCATTTCACCCGCCCAATGTTCTTTGCCAGGATTGGCAAGGTACCGGCTGACAACACCAACCGCATATGCTATGTCTGGGCGTGTACACACCATAGCATACATCAAACTTCCTACAGCTGATGCGTAGGGTATCCTCTGCATCTCTTCCACTTCTTCCTTCGTCTTGGGACACTGCCTGTCGCTCAATCTGAAGTGACCATCTAGTGGAGTCTTGGCCAGAGCTTCATTTGCATTCATATTGAACCGCTCTAGGACTTTCTCAATATCCGCTCTTGTGTGACCCAAAGCTTCCCGCTTACATCACGGGTTATCTCCATTCTAGGATCTGTTTAGCGGGCCCAAGTCTTTCATCGCAAAAAGACTTGCCCAACTCTGTTTCGACTGTCAATCTTCTTGATGTCTTTTCCCATGATGAGCATATCATCAACGTATAATAGCGAGAACTAAGAAATCACCGTCGAGAACTTACGCGTGAACACACGGTGGTCAGGACTGGATTCTGTCATACCCATCTTTGTAACATGAGCGAATCGAACTTCTTGTACCATTGCCGTGGAGCTTGTTTCACTCATACAAGCTCTTCCTCGGCCTACACACCATATGCTCCTTGCCCTTGACTTGAACCCCTACGGTTGGTGCATGTAGATCTCTTCTTCCGAGGTCACCATGGAGAAAGCGGTTTTAACATCTAGCTGCTCTATCTCCGGATCCATGCTCGCCTTGACCCAAGCTGACACCGTATGGATGTCATCTTCACCACCCCTTGGTGAGAATATCTCCTCGAAGTCTATACCTTTCCTCGACCAAACCCTTTAACCACAAGTCGGCCTTGAACCTCATCGTGAATTCTTGCGCAATCTTCTTTCGAACACCCACTTGTTGCTCGAGCTTTCTTGCCCTTAGGCGGTTTCACCATATCATAGGTGTGGTTCTTATGCTGAGGATTCCATCTCCTCTTCCATAGCTTTCAACCACTCCTCCTTATGCTCGTCGGCTAGGGCCTCGAGAATAATCTTCGGCTCTCCCCATCGGTTAGCATAATGTACTCGTGCGGTGAGTACCTCTTGGACATGTTTGTACGTCCCTAGATGACCTCCTCACTGTGGCTCAACGGGTGGATCAAGTGGGGTTGCTCCCTGGTCCATCTTGAAGGAACTCCCTCGTCCTCGCACCTTCTTTGTACTCCCGTCATCGGGCACCACGGGAGGAGTAATCGGATCCATGTCCTCTAGCTCACGAACAGGTGGTTCTTCTCGGCTTACCAATGTCTTCGATACACCGATCTTCAAAGAAAATCACATCTGCTACGACGAGCTTCTTCTCGGTCGGATCCCATAACTGTAACCGAATTTTTCATCACCGTACCCTAAGAACACACACTTGCACTGATCTTCATATCGAGCTTGGACCTCTCGTCCTTTGGTACGTGAACGGATGTCCCTGCATCCAAACACCACGAGATGGTTTGTACGATGGATCTGTCCGGTCCACACCTTCTCGGTACTTCTCCATTCAACGGGGCGATGGAGACTGTTTATCAAATACACCGCTTTTGTGCGCATTGCTTCTCCCAGAACGTCTTGGGCAACTTCGCATGGGATAACATGCATCGATTCTCTCAACAATGGTGCGATTCATTCGCTCGGCTACACCATTATCTTTGGGGGTCTTGGGAACCGTCTGTTCATGCCGTATACCCTGGGACTTGCGGTACTCGTGAAAGTCGCCAATGTATTCACCACCATTGTCGATGCGGATGCACTTGATGATCTACTGTCTCTCTCTCGACCATAGCATGAAACAACTTAAACACACCAAAGACCTCGTCCTTGGATTTCAAAGCATAAACCCAAACCCTCCTAGATGCTTCATCTATAAAAGTGACAAAATACAATGCCCCACCTAAGGTTTTGTCCTCATAGGACCACAAACATCGAGAATAAACCAAATCTAATGCATGCACTTTATTAACATGAGAAGCGGTTTAATAAATGAAACTCTATGTTGTTTCCACGATAAACAATCAAGACGGAGTTTTGAGAGGCATACACATCACGTACGGAAGGAGGCGCTTCCTCGCTAGTGGTGAAGCCCTTTTCACTCATGTGGCCTGAACGCACTTTGTGCCACATGTCAATAGCCGAATCTTCATTGCGTTCAACCCACCCTTGCACATGCGACACTTGCCTTGTACGGGGTGCAACACTTCTTTCCTTTAGCCACGATCAACGAACCCTTGATGAGCTTCCATCGCCCACCTGACAAGCCAGGCTTTCATAGCCATCATCATCCGCCTTCCCGTCGACATTAAGTTGAGGCGAAGGTGCGGGATATGCCTCACATCCCACGAGAACCAATGTGCGACCCACATCGGTCTTCACACAAATATCACCGACTCCCACGATCTTTGATACGCGAGAATTTCCCATCTTCACGGTCCCATAGTCACGACTTGTAGCTTGTGAAGGAGTCCCTGTGTGGAGTCGCATGAAAAGAAGCTCCCGAATCATCACCCAGTCGGTGCCATGACTCGTGGCCGTGAGACATACATCGTGATCTGTAGAAAGAATAACTACCATGTCGCCATCTGAAGCGACCGCAGTGGAATCAGATTCTTCTTCCTTCCCTTTTCCTTTCTTGTCGTTTTTCTTACCACGACATTCATGCTTGTAGTGGCCCTTCTTGCCATAATTCCAGCATTCAACCTCTTTTCTATTACTCGACTTGTCTCTTGATTTATCTCGGGCCTTCCCGCCCTTCCTGTTCTTTCCTCTCCCCCGTTCCTGCGTCACAAACGCCTCTTGCTGAGTAGACCCCTGAGACTTTCTCCTTGTCTCCTCATTGAAGAGACAACTGGTTACCTGTTCCATGGATATCTTTCCATCTGGCGTGGAGTTACTTAGAGACACTACCAATGTCTCCCAACTGTCAGGCAATGAACTAAGCAATAGTAAAGCACTGCAATTCATCATCCAGGACCATCTTCATAGAGGTGAGTTGGTTCACTATATTGCTGACCTCATTCATATGCTCGACCCACAGAACCACCATCCTTGAACTTGAGATTCACAAGTCGCCTTATCAGAAAAATCTTATTGCAGAATTTGTCTTCCTCTCATCTGACCCTTGTAATTTTAGCCATAGGCTTGCGGCTGAGGTTTCTGTAGACACATGGTGGAACATAGAATCATCCAACCATTGTCTAATAAACCCCACCGCCTTTCGGTCCATCTTCTTTCAATCATCATCAGTCATATCCTTGGATTTTGCTGATATGCCTGAGATTGGAGAATATAGGTCCTTGCAATAAAGTAAGTCCTCCATCTTAGCCTTCCATATGGTCCAGTTAGAACCATTGGTGGTCGATCCTTGACCCACCTTCCATAATTCAAACCGATCCTACCCGTTCAATGAACTTAGCTTTGATACCACTTTGTTGGGGGCCTTGCACAAAACCTTAAGATCTAGCCCTCCAAAACAAACCAGAATTATGGATAAAGCAATGAAATAAATCAAAGCATCAATCACACACCACACAAGAGATTTTTACGTGGAAAACCCTCAAAGAGGTAAAAACCACGGGACATCGTCAGATCAACAATCCACTATGAAGCGAACGTTACAATCTTCTTCACTCACGCAGGAGTGGATAAACAATAAGAGAAATAGAGAAAACGGAGAGATCTAACCGATTACGAGGACATAGAAGCGCTGAGATGTAGATTGCAAAGTAGAGAACCTCCACGAGTAGAACCTCCCTTCTATAAGCTTCCTCTCTCTCTTTCTCCCTCTCTCTCACCTTTGATAGCCCTAAACCCTTTAGCAAATCCCTTGCAAAGCTTTAGGAAACCCTCTTGCTATTTTGTGATACCTAGAAAAAACCCTAGGCAACCCCTTTTATAGTTTTGGGAAACTCCTTTCCGCATCCCAGTTGCGAAAGGACTCAAATCAGCAGTTTCGCGCAAAATCGCGGAACAATCTGCGTAACCTACGACTAGTCCTGGCCCTCCTACGACTGGTCGTAGACCACCTACGACTGGTCGTAGCTCTCCTACGACCAATCCTGGCTACAGAAAAAACAAGACACGAACTCCTGGACTTTGAGTCGTGCCAGGGCTCGAACCTACGACCGGTCGAGCACCTCCCACGACCGGTCGTACCAGCCCTCGACCGGTCGAGCACGGGGCAAAAAACCCCATCAAGTGCACCCAAGGATATCTCCTAAAAAAATACACGGGGTTCGCCTGAGGAGTGTCTAATCCTGAAAAAGCCTCATGTAAAGAAAGAGTGCCCAAAGTGGCACAAATGCACATGCTCAGTGAGTTTAACTGAAGTGCTAGAGCCTTCAGGAATTCAATTAGAGTATGACTTACATTGAGCACTCAGAAAAGCTCATATGTCATGCGTGAATGTCATGTACCATGATGCTCATGCACATTCCATAGGATTAACAAGATTACTCTCATAAGCATGACTGAGACTTGTTGTCCTCTAATAAGATATCTAGCATTCAAACATGTACTCAATATAAACTCATAAACTTTCCCAAGGTCCAAAGGAAGGCCCACAATTATTACATTTCAAGCATATTAAATTGTTAACAAGTCTATTCAACATTTCTTATGAAAGATAGCATCTCATACATTAATTTAGTTTGTAAAATAGGATGAATTGGAATATCGTAACTCTTGTCATTACTAGTAGGGTTATGCCCAAAATCATGCAATTACCAAGCTATCAAAGACAATATAAAGCCAAATGATTATCAAGTGTGAGGTTTGAGTAAAGGAATTAATGTATTAATTCACACTCATCATATCCATATGGAAAACTAGAGAATTAACTTACTCTTAGTAGTGTTCAAATTATAAGATATCTATGTGAGGAGGAATGGAGCAAACTTAACATTAGAATGGGAAAACTAGAATTCTTAGCAAATAGAAAAGTACTTAAGCGACATCAAATGTGGTATAATGTGTGTGTTACAATTTTCATGAAATGGATTAGAGTCCCATAATCTAAGGTATCCCCACATGAATATCCATGTTAATTCATAGTAACAAGAAGCACAATTATTATTCACACAGTTATAATATCTCTATATAATTAAATTTAAACTACCTTGGACCTTAATGAAATGAAGAAGCCATGTGGGATATCCCTCACCTCACAAGTAGGGTCCACATTTCAACGTTTGATGGAACTTGTGTGTACACTCTAGGATCAAATCCTAGCTAGTAGGATAGAAATGACCCCACCATTGGCCAAAATTGGCTGGATTTGGGGGGCCAGTTGAGTCGACTCGGAGTGACTCGGCCACTTGACTCAGGCGAGTCACACGATTTCCACTCCATCTCCTTCTTCTTCCTTTCCTTCCATTTTCCTTTACCTTTTCTCCGCCTTCCTTATTCAGCAACCCGTCCAACAAGTTTCTGGACTTAGCAAGACCCACCGTGACTCGGTGAGTTTCAGCTGAGTCAACTTGGCAGCAGCCTTCCTTTCTTTCCACTCTTTTCCTTCCTTCTTCTTCTTCTTTAATCTATTTCTCTCTTCTTCATTCTCTCATCCACTCTCTCCTTCTCTTATTTTTCTCCATCTTAAATCCATCATCTGTTCAAGGCTACGGAGGCAACTCGATTCGGCGACAAACTTGCAACAGTGACTCAGTCCATACTCGGACCGTGACACAAACAGCGGTGCAGTGCGGCACCGGTGTGCTACCTCTCTTCCTTTCTCCTTCCTTATTTCTCTTCTCTTCTCTTCTCTAAATCCCGCTTTCACGACCAGACAGGGGTAGGGCTTGGTCCCGACTCGGACCGAGTCACCCAACGTGGCAAGATAGAGAACGACGCCTTCTCCCATTGCTATGGCTTTCTGATTTTTAGAAACAAAGCCCTAAAAGACAGCCCTTTTTATAGGCTTCTCTAATCCTCTTCTAGAGGATTCGAACGACGCTGCTAATCTATGGGATTAGTTAGGTGTGCGGTATAAAAATGGTTCGGCCAGAAGTTTAAATGGAATATCGGCTGTTACCTCTTTGCACGTTTATGATCAGATCACATGGAAGGACTTCAGTGACTATGGGCTGCTAGATGGACAGCTCAGATCAAACAGAGAGGCTCACTACAAGACGATGGGTATAGACAGATAATGGGAAAGATAATCCAACCATCAATGGCGGATCTCTTCCCGATGGCTAATCCTTTGATCGGGTCCTTTTGGACGGATTGGATGGGTCCAATGACCACTGTAGGACCCACTAAATGCAGCCAAAACCCTTCTGCTAGTGGTCGTTCTTCAACCGCAGCGACTTCTCGCGTGAAGGAGAATTTCTCGCCGAGTATCATATTCTCGCGAGATAGGTTGTTGCTCGCCCTAGAATAGACGTGGTTGATGTTTTAGAAGAGTTTTTAGAGGCTCACAGACGGCTGAGATGGATCCATGCTTAAAGAGGAAAGATTCCTTCCACCTTTTTGCTGGCTGGAAGGAATTTCTCAAATAGGGATGAAATAGAGGGGTGAGATGACTTGAAACGGAGGGTTTTATGAGTCGAGCCAAGCTGACTCAGATTGCTAGGTGGCCAGATCAACAGATGTGATTTCTGTTCAGAACCGGGTCACACACACGCACCGATTGTGGAACAATTCGTGTGTGTGCACACACGCATGTAAACGTGTAGAAACTCAAGGGTTTGGTCAGCTCTACCAGTGCGACACGATGGACGGCTTGGATCGTCAAAAGGTTCTTTGAAGGTGGGCCACGATCGACGTGCACGGTGGTGCTCGTTTGAATCGGGTTCGGGCGGGAAAACGGGAGAGATTTCTCCCTTTTTCGATTTTGCTCGGGTCAACGCCCGATTGACTAGGCTGTGCATCCAGTGCACCGCGGGTGTACACCATGCTGTGTACACGCGTTATAAAGGTGGCGTCCACAGATGACCAGAGTCGATATACACCGTCCAAACGTTTGTGGGAGGTCCACTAATCACCTTTGATTAGTAATTTGCATGTTCAAAAGGTCAGGGGGCCAAACTTCATGAGATTCGTTATTTGTGTCAAGTCTAGAAAATTCGGCGGTCGGATGGTTTCCAATCCTGATCTTAGTGGTCTTATTGGTTTCCAAAGTCAGTGGAATTACACTTCGGCAGTTTGTTTGACAGCCAAAGCATCTTGATCCTTGAATGGGCTACAAATCCAAATTCTTAGTTATTTAATTGTATTCTTGTCATTTTGATGGCCAGATTGTATTCGAGTTAATCATTATCAGTTAATAAAGTTCTAGGGTCTGTCTAGATGGGATTTAACGGTTGGCTTTGGAGTTTGGTGGTATATGTGTGATGATTAAGTAACAGACTGTTAGGTTGGACCTAGATGCATGGTGGGTTTGATCATCTGATTCCCGACTTGAAAGATGAACGGTTTAATCTGCTCCGTTTAGGATGGTTTACGATGTTATGCTAATACCCGAGTATGCGAAAGTACGGGGTGTTACAATCTACCCCCCTTAAAGAAAATCTCATCCTCGAGATTTGGTGATATGCATCCTAACGATTAACATGACAAGTGGTGAAATTACCTTAACTCCTCTATGTTCCAATTATGCTACCACATTTATTGACTTAAACAACCTGTATCTAGATTTCCAAATGTAGCCCTTATGTCTATAATTTAGTTGAGTAGTGTACATAAGTTCTAGAGAATTTGAGATCTATCTACCGGTAGTAGGGATTTATTTAAGTACTTAACGACATCACAACTTCATACATTCTTTATTAGGATTACAAGTTCATTTAGGTGATAACTAACCACAATATGATAGTTCCCCATTATCTAATACAAATTAAAATTTCTGTTTTCTTGTTCGCGTTTTATCACGAGCGGATGGTCGTAGTGGGTTTGAGCCTGATACATCAATCCTTCGCCTGCGCAGAACATGGGACTTACTGTATCATTTCCTAATCCTGGAAACTCTCGATCTTCGGCCTGATCAAGGTAGTGAATCATTAGAATTTGCTAGGATATGAAATTTGGATCAAACAACACAACTTCGCTTAAATATGGCTCCATCAACTCGTGATCCCGATTATTCTAAACTTCCAGGGAATATTATATGATCATCTAAATTAGCAATGAGAGTGCCCGAAATCTACATGAATAGACACAAACGGCCATTACGCTTCCACTGCGCACTCAAGTAAATGCACTACTTAAAAATTTTTGGACTAGAATTCCTACATGTAGACTTGAGTTTGAAATTTGCTAAATTTTATCCAAACTCTAAAATTTAGTCCTCATAAGCTCCACTTAGGGTCAAAATTTTACTTAAAATTCTATAACTTCACCTCAAATAAATTTTACATGGTGGAATTGTGGAAAATGTTATTTCTAACAAATTCAAATCCTAGATTTCTAAAAATGTTCCCTAGATGTCAAGTTCAAGGAATGCTTTTTGTTTTTTGTTTTTTGTTTTGTTTTTTTTTTTTTTTTTTTGAAAATTTTATATCCTAGATTTCAAAATTTCATTCCATGGGTGCTCTTGTATAATCTTCATTTCATCATAATGGCCCCCATTCTCCCATGGTATCTTAGTTTTAGTTTCTAAAACTCAACTAACTAAATCTAGAAATTCTAAAGGCGCCTAAAATTTTGCGTTTCTATGTTCAAAATTTCCCTAATTCTAAGGGAGTTCTAAATAAATTCGAATGGAGTTTCTAATAGTTTTCTAAGGGAACCTAATGTTTGGTTTCTGAGTTCAGACGACTAGTAGTTTAAAATGGGAATCTAAATTTAATTCCTACATTCAAACAATTAAACTTGAACTTTGCCACGGGGCTTAAAGTTTTGTGTTTCTATGTTCACCATTTTCCTAATTCCTTAGTAATTCCAATCAAGTTTGAATGGTCAACCTAATGATTTCAAGGGAACTTAAATTTAATTTCTAAGTTCAAATAACTAAACCTGAAATTCCCTAAAGGGGTCTACAATTCGTGTCTTGATGTTCAAAATTTCCTTAACTTTAAGGGAACTCTAAAAAAATTCAAATGTCTTCCCTAAAAATTTTCTATGGGGAACTAAGTTTGATTTCTATATTCATACAACCAAACGGGGTGGACATAATTTATTGGGCAGTTGAAATGAAAATATCCAATGATCATAGCATTCAATTGTCAAGCTTCAACTCAATGTTACAAAGGATAGTGGAAAGTCAACATTCAACTGCATACTTCAAGGTGGATAAGAAAATAGTGGTGAATGATATACAGGTATTTAGAAATTGTAAACATGTCATGTGCAATCTAAAACATCCATAATGATCCCTACTCTAGATATCATATAAATAATAATCATACCAAAATGAATCAACTAAAATGAAATTAACAGCTCACGCTTAATAATTATAGTTTCATAAGTCAGAGATTAGTAACATTCAATTAATGATATTTTCAGTTTATTATGCTCAAGAAAGATGTTATGACAGGATTCAAATTTTGTGGCAACATGGAATCAGTGTACCTACTCGAATTGAAAGTCAATTTTTTATAGGATGGCTGTCAGACTAGTAATGCTATTATGGATAGAAACATTGGATAGTTAAGGAACAAGATGTTTACAGCTGAGTGAAGTTGAAATAAGGATGTTGACATGAGTGAGTGTATATCTATGAAACATAATATGATCATGGGATCCAGTACTGGGAACCTAAATTTGGGTCTCTATGTTCAAATAAGTAAATCTAAAATTTTCAAAGGAGTTCAAAATTCTGCATCTCTATTTTCACAATTTTTCCTAACTTTAAGGGACTTCTAACTAAATTCAAATTGCAATCTTATCAATTCTCAAGGGAACTTAAGTTTAGATATCTACACTCTCCAACTTTCCTAATTCTAAGGGAGCTCCACATGCATCCAAGTGGTTAAATAATTTCAAATGGGGCCTAAGTCTTGTTTTATACGTTCTCGAGATTTCCTTAAGTCTAGGGGAGATTTACCTGAGTTCTAACATCTAATTCCATCTCCTAATTTAAGGCATTCAAGGTTGGTATTAGATTGTTTCCCATAGGCAAGGTTTGTCTAAACTCTCGCTCTGATACCAACTTGTAACACCCTGGTTCTCGAAACCTGAGGATAGTCGCTCCTTATAGAGAACCCATGGTATTACGATATAACATGGGCCATCATGCATCTAATTAATGGCCAATCTCAAAATCATTAAGTAATATAACTATTGCATAACCAAGAATATTGAGAGTAATGACAAGGTAGTTTAATACAAGTAAATATAGACAAAATGAAATCCCACAACAGGGGAAATATTTTTACAATTCAAACAAGACATAAAGTCTAAAATACAAAGTATGTAATATCTAAGATATTAATTGAGCTCCAATGGCTGAATCACATCGGCATAAAGGTCCTCATCGCCAATCTCCTACTCAGCCGCCCCTGGGATCTTGTCAAAAGGGTCTTCACCTGTCATCAAACCTGCGCCTATTTGGTGCAACCGCACAATTAGGTGAGTGAAAACTCAGTGGAAACTTTCCGCAAGGAATCATTCATATCATATCATTCCAAGACAGTTTAAATCAACACATTCAAATTACAAGGAGACTAATCATGAAATTATAAATGAATGTATGAGTGTATGAATGTATGTATAAGTCACAGATCTAGGGATGCACATCCAGCAGTCAAAATAAGGGGTCACCCAAGGCGAACTAGTCACCCGGCAAAATACTCATAGGTACGCCCAAGGAGAACTAGCCGCCCGGAAAAGACCATATAATATAGACCACTCGCGATAGATTATCTACCTAGAAAAAGCCATGTAAGTGAGTGCACCTAAGGATATCTCCTGAAAAAATACACAGGGTACGCCCGATGATTGTCTAATCCCGGAAAAGACTCATGTAAAGAAAGAGCGCCCAAAGTGGCACAAATGCACAAGCTCAGTGAATTTAACTGAAGTGCTAGAGCCTTCAGGAATTCAATTAGAGTGTGAGTTACATTGAGCACTCAGAAAAGCTCATATGTCATGCGTGAATGTCATATACCATGATGCTCATGCACATTCCATAGGATTAACATGATTACTCTCATAAGCATGATCGAGACTTGTAGTCCTCTAATAACATATCTAGCATTCAAATATGTACTCAATATAAACTCATAAACTTTCCCAAGGTCCAAAGGAAGGCCCACAATTATTGCATTTCAAGCATATTAAATTGTTAACAAGTCTATTCAACATTTCTTATGAAAGATAGCATCTCATACATTAATTTAGTTTGTAAAATAGGATGAAATGGAATATCGTAACTCTTATCATTACTAGTAGGGTTATGCCCAAAATCATGCAATTACCAAGCTATTAAAGACAATATAAAGCCAAATGATTATCAAGTGTGAGGTTTGAGTAAAGGAATTAATGTATTAATTCACGCTCATCATATCCATATGGAAAAATAGAGAATTAACTTGCTCTTAGTAGTGTTCAAATTATAACGAATCTAACTATGTGAGGAGGAATGGAGCAAACTTAACATTAGAATGGGAAAACTAGAATTCTTAGCAAATAGAAAAGAACTTAAGCGACTTCAAATGTGGTATAATGTGTGTGTTAAAATTTTCATGAAATGGATTAGAGTCCCATAATCTAAGGTATCCCCACATGAATATCCATGTTAATTCATAGTAACAAGAAGCACGATTACTATTCACACAGTTATAATATCTCTATATAATTAAATTTAAACTACCTTAGAACTTAATGAAATGAAGAAACCATGTGGGATATCCCTCACCTCACAAGTCGGGTCCACATTTCAACGTTTGATGGAACTTGCGTGTACACTCTAGGATCAAATCCTAGCTAGTAGGATGGAAATGACCCCACCATTGGCCAAAATTGGCTGGATTAGGGGGGCCAGTTGAGTCGACTCGAAGTGACTCGGTGACTTGACTCAGGCGAGTCACACGATTTTCACTCCATCTCCTTTCTTCTTCCTTTCCTTCCATTTTCCTTTACCTTTTCTCTGCCTTCCTTATTCAAAGAACCCGTCCAACAAGTTTCGGACTCAAGAAGACCCACCACGACTCAAATGAGTTTCAGTGAGTAAACTTGGCAAACAACCTTCCTTTCTTTCCACTCTTTTCCTTCATTCTTCTTCTTCTTCTTTAATCTATTTCTCTCTTCTTCATTCTCTCATCCACTCTCTCCTTCTCTTATTTTTCTCCATCTTAAATTCATCATCTGTTCAAGGCTACGGAGGCAACTCGATTCGACGACAAACTTGCAACAGTGACTCGGTCTCGACTCGGACCGCGACACAAACAGCGGTGCAGTGCGGCACCGGCGTGCTGCTTCTCTTCATTTCTCCTTCCTTATTTCTCTTCTCTTCTCTAAATCCCGTTTTCACAACCAGACAGGGGTTGGGCTTAGTCCCGACTCAGACCGAGTCACCCAACGTGGCAAGATAGAGAACGGCGCCTTCTCCCATCGCTATGGCTTTCTGATTTTTAGAAAGAAACCCCTAAAAGACAACCCTTTTTATAGGCTTCGCTAATCCTCTTCTAGAGGATTCGAACGACGCTGCTAATCTATGGGATTAGTTAGGTGTGCGGTATAAAAATGGTTCGGCCAGAAGTTAAAATGGAATATCGGCTGTTACCTCTATGCAAATTTATGATCAGATCACATGGAAGGACTTCAGTGACTATGGGCTGCCAGATGGACAACTCAGATCAAACAGAGAGGCCCACTACAAGACGATGAGTATAGACAGATAAAGGGGAAGATGATCCGGCCATCAATGGCAGATCTCTTCCCGATGGCTAATCATTTGATCGATCCTTTTGGACAGATTGGATGGGTCCAATGACCACTGTAGGACCCACTAAATGTAGCCAAAACACTTCTGCTAGTGACCGTTCTTCAGCCGCAGCGATTTCTCGCGTGAAGGAGAATTTCTCGTCGAGTATCATATTCTCGCGAGATAGGTTGTGCTCGCCCTAGAATAGATGTGGTTGATGTTTCAGAAGAGTTTTTAGAGGCTCACTGACGGCTGAGATGGATCCATGCTTAAAGAGGAAAGATTCCTTCCACCTTTTTGCTGGCTAGAAGGAATTTCTCAAATAGGGATGAAATAGAGGGGTAAGATGACTTGGAACGGAGGGTTTAGATGAGTCGAGCCAAGCTAACTCAGATTACCAGGTGGCCAGATCGACGGATGTGATTTCCATTCAGAACTGGGTCACACACACACACACACACACCGATTGTGGAACAATTCGTGTGTGTGCACACACGCATGTAAACATTTAGAAACTCTAGGGTTTGGTCAGCTCTACCAGTGCGACACGATGGACGGCTTGGATCGTCAAAATGATCTTTGAAGGTGGGCCACGATCGACGTGCACTGTGGTGCCCGTTTGAATCGGGTTCGAGTGGGAAAACGGGAGAGATTTCTCCCTTTTTCGATTTTGCTCGGGTCAACGCCCGATTGACTAGGCTATGCATCCAGTGCACAGCGGGTGTACACCTGCTGTGTACACGTGTTATAAAGGTGGGGTCTATGGATGACCGAAGTCGATATACACCGTCCAAACGTTTGTGGGAGGTCCACTAATCACCTTTGATTAGTAATTTGCATGTTCAAAAGGTCAGGGGACTAAAATTCATGAGATTCGTTATTTGTGTCAAGTCTAGAAAATCCGGCAGTCGGATGGTTTCCAATCCTGATCTTAGTGGTCTTATTGGTTTCCAAAGTCAGTGGAATTACACTTCGACGGTTTGTTTGATAGCCAGAGCATCTTGATCCTTGAATGGGCTACAAATCCAGATTCTTAGTTATTTAGTTGTATTCTTGCCATTTTGATGGCCAGATTGTATTCGAGTTAATCATTAGCAGTTAATAAAGTTCTAGGGTCTGTCTAGATGGGATTTAACGGTTGGCTTTGGAGTTTGGTGGTATATGTGTGATGATTAAGTAACAAACTCTTAGGTTAGACCCAGATGCATGGTGGGTTTGATCATCTGATTCTCTACTTGAAAGATGAACGGTTTAATCTGCTCTGTTTAGGATGGTTTACGATGTTATGTTAATACTCGAGTACGCGAAAGTACGGGGTGTTACAGTTTTGGTCGGCCATCAAAGTAGGCCAATAGCATCGGACAGTTCTGATCGAAGGTGGAAAATAGCATACACTTGTAACACTTCTAAAATAGTCAGGTAGGTCACCATGTATCTTCCTCATTTTTAATTTTCCTTCATTCTTCATTTTTGTTTGTTAGGATGGCCCACTTGAGACATGTTGTTGGCCACTCATCTATTGATGGATCAATACTTCTTGGATCGGTTCATTGATGTATGAGATGAGCTAGCCGTCCATCCACTAGTGGACCACCATTGGATTGGGCCACTTCATGTATGTATTGTATCCTTGATGATATGAACAAGCTCGAGCTTGACTCGACTCAAACTCGACTCGACAACTCTAGCAAACAAGCCAAGCTTTAGTATTGAGCTCAAGCTCGAACTCGAGTACAATATGGACGAGTCGAGCTAAGCTTAGCCTACTTCGACTCGACTCGGCTCGATGTACAGCCCTATCCTTGAGGAAGATGGTGATCGGCCTCATCACATTCATCCCTGCATCACAAATATTCTTTGACGGACTCCT
Source organism: Magnolia changhungtana (assembly GCA_030180095.1). Taxonomy (NCBI): domain Eukaryota; kingdom Viridiplantae; phylum Streptophyta; class Magnoliopsida; order Magnoliales; family Magnoliaceae; genus Magnolia; species Magnolia changhungtana. Next base: position 177,069 of record JASAUF010000023.1, read on the forward strand.
TGCCTAAATTTTTGGTGCGACTGCAGCTACAATTGCCAGCGGGATAGCCCACGGTTAGCCATCTTCCAATCCGGAGGTATATGGGTATGGTCCATAGCACCCCACAGGTTACATTAAAACAATGGTAACGACCAGTCAATCGTGGGCCCCACTGGTAAAAACTGGAAACAAGAGTGGCCTGAGATTGAGATATGTATGGCCTATTTATAGTCACCATCTCCCACCTATTGTCCATAGATACATTTTGAGAGAGAGAGAGAGATGACTCTGTATCTGTTGCTTCAGCTCTACTGCCTAACAACAATAGTAGAAGCACTAGGATCACAACCTCCAGTAACAATGAAAGTCAGCTGCCCCCAAAAATGCGGGAATGTTAACATTCCCTACCCGTTTGGCATCGGCAATAGCTGTAACATTGGTCTAGGAGGCTTCAATATCTCCTATAACCACACTTTTCACCCTCCAAAACCATTTTTGGGTACCATTGAGGTTCTCAACTGCAGGGTGTAATGAGAGTTTCAAACTATGTAAGCTACCAGTGCTACAACGAGACAAGAGAAGCATTACCTAACTTCAAAAATTGGATCAAATTGGGTAGAAACTCGCTCACCTTCTCAGAAACCCATAACAAATCACGGCCGTCGGTTGCGATACCCTTGGCATCATCTACGGCCCCAACTTCATCGGTGGTTTTGCAGTGACACTAAGAGCGTGATCGATGGCTCTTGCTCCGGGGTAGGATGTTGTCAAAATGATATCCCAAAGAGTTCCGAGATGGATCTTAATAGCGTCTATAAACATAAGAAAGTCTTGAGTTTCCATCCCTGTAGCTTGGCTTTTTTGGGGGAGCAAAATGCTTTCAGCTTCAAAGCATTGAATGTGGAAGATATCAATTTCTGGGATAGAAGCAAAAGGGTTCCGGTGGTGCTTAACTGGGCCATTGGAAATAAATCATGCGAGACCGCACAGAGCGAATTGGCCACCTTTGCTTGCATGAGTGAGAATAGAACCTGCTACAACTCGACTAATGGTCTTAGTTACCGGTGCAATTGCGTTGAAGGTTTCAGGGGGAATCCGTATCTCCGTGGAGGGTGCCAAGGTATGATGTTCCTTTCTAAGTCTATTTTTTATCCCATGCAAATGGTTGTGATGGTGCCCATCGATCGGATTGGACAAGTGCAATGTCCCCCACATCTAGAGCTGGGAACGAGATGACTCGGCTGGGTAGACTCTCATACCACTCGTTCAGACCCAACTCAATCTGCTTCGATATGTGAGTCAGATCCAAATTGAGTAGACTTCACCCGATCCATATTCAAACCAAGTCGAATTCAGGTCACACAGTAACTCAACTTGACTTAACCCGAAATTGACTCAGTACTGACTCGACTCGATCCTAAACCTGAATCGACTCAAGTTTGGGTAGTGTGTGTACACCTAAATCTAATTTAACCAACCTGCCGCACCTGACCCAACTCGGTCCCTATGACCAGGTCGACTCGATCCAGGTTAGTCCAGGCCAGACTTAGACTCGGATCAGGTTAGGCATGCTGAACTCGGTACCAAGTTGGGTCAAGTTCGGGTAGGCCTATTTCAAAACTAGATCAGTTCGGGTCAGCCCTAACTCTGTCCGACTCAACTCAATTCCTAGCTATGAGACTCGACCCGAGTTTGCATGTGTGCATGTGCGTGTGTGAGTATGTATCTCGTTCATCACGGTCTTGCGGTCCTACCAGTTAAATTTCGGTGACCTGCGACCATCGGGTAGTGTTTGCGTCATCCTTGAGTTCGGTCATGTAAACCTGACTCGAATTGACCCGAGACCTATGCCATTGCGACCGTATCATTGCCGCGGTTCCAACGCCGTGTCTCATGCATAAATCCGATATGCAGATCAAAAGTTGTGTACATTTCATTGTATGACCCTTAATCATGTGGCCCACTTAAGTGTCATGCATGTGGACCCCACTCCTCTTGGCACAAGTTTCCATGCAACACTATACACACCAGTAAAATTTCATAGCTAACACTACCCACCTCAGGCATACCACCCAAAAGCCTACTCTACCCTACAACCTTGTTTTCTCCTCCCATAGGTAATTATTTCTTTTCTTACAAACAAATGATTTCTCTCTCTCTCTCTCTCTCTATCTCCTTATCTCTCTCCCTCCTTCTCATTCTCTCCATGGCCAGCAAATCCCCCATTTTCTCCAGCCCCTTCTTTCCCTAATCTCTCTAAATCCATCCATTTCAATATCATCTCATCCATTGATTTCCCTTCCTTGGAGCTAGAGGAGCAAGGAGACCTAGATTTTTGTAAGGATCAAGGTGGGTGCTCTTAGATCCTTCTTCATTTCTTTCTTAGGAGCTTGTGGGACCCATCAAGTGGTGATGGAGGTCCCTCATGTCTCCATGGTTGAGGCCAATGGCCCTTTTTCCTTGCATGCATGATCCATGGATGGGGCCATTCTCCATGGACCCCATCATGGCATTTTCCTTTGATGCATGTCATTTTCCTCTCTTATGGCTGGATTATTTTTATTTTTTATTATTTTATTCTTGATTTCTTGATGTGTGTGGTCCACATAGTGGCCCCAGAATATCCAGACCGTCCAAGCAAAGTGGACGCCCATGGCTGTCATTCCTTAGATATTGGCACTCTATTTGCTCCATTTTGGACACATGCAATGGGTTTCATGGAGGGGGCATGGTCTGGATGTTTGTGGGGCCCACTGGGGTGGTCCATACCACAATTTCCATGGATTGATTTTCTCTTTTAATAGTGATTATAATTATTTTAATTCAGTATTATGTTACTGTCCAAAAGCCATCTGGACAGATTTTTGAGCTGTCTTGAGCTCAGTTTTGGGGATGATTGGTGGGGTGTTTGGTCCCATTTGATATATACCTCTTAAAGGTGGGGATCCCACCTAGATGTTCCCCAAATTTCACCCTCATCCGTCCCTATTTGATCACCCAAAAGGGTGGGCCAAGAAGGTTGGACGGTCCAGATTTTTCTGGACTGTCTAGCCATTCCGCTGCTGTAAAAACATAAATATCAGCTTGTTTTTGAAGTACTGAGCCACCTTTGTGGACCCCACCTTGTTGTATACTTGTGTAGGGATGTTGGTCCTATATTTTCTTAAAATTTGGCAGACCTGGGCTCACTCTAATGGGGTGTAAAAATCAGGGACAACAGCATTGTTTCAGCAGTAGAATTTTTTTTGAAATACCTTGTTGTCCATAAATTTTAAGAGTTAAATAAAATACTTCTACTATCCCAAAAATTCTAAAATTTTGCAGAGAGGTGTCCCACCCATGTTAGGGCCTACCTGAAAATTGTAGGGCCAATGGACCCAATTTAGGCATCTAAAAGGGTGCCCCAATATACTGGGCTGCCAGAAATTTCTGCTGTGCAGTTCAGCAGCATAGTTTCATAAAAATAAATTTTTAAAAAATATTTTCTCAAACGTTGGGCCATATTTCTGGGTCCCACCTTTTTTAAGGCTTGATGAGGGACCTTGGGTCCAAATTTCAGGAATTTTGGAGGCCCAAAACCCACTCATTTGATGGCCCAAATTCAGGACAGTTATATTCCAGCAATATTTCACCCTAGACAGATTGTATTCTTTAAATTAATTAAAATATTTTTGAGAATCCAAAAATTATGAAAATTTACAGGGAGGTGGTCCACTCATGGTGGGACCTACCTACCAAAATTCAAGCCCAATAGACACCTGTGCGCACCGTGACGAGGACCGGACTGGCCCACCACGTTGGAGCGTCCAGGCCAGTACAACTTTCTGGACAGATTGTTTCATTTAAATTAATTAAATTATTTCTAGATGTCCAAAAATTCTAAAATTTTGTGAGATTGTGTTCCACCTATGGAAGGACCATCTTGCAAATTTTTAGGGCCATCAAGTCCCTGGACTGACTGTGGTATGGCCTATAAATTAGGTCATTTTGGGCCAAATACCCAGGCTCATATGACTAACCACCATGGGGTGCCCCTACTTTGGGCTGTTGGGCCTACATTCTAACCACATGGCCCACTTGAAGTAAGTGTTGTATATCCCCCTTCTTATCTGGGGGGACCCATTGTGATATGTGTGGGTCACCATGGGTCAGTAACCCATTTAAATTAAATAAATTTCGGGACTCCAGCAGGCCCAAGAAGTGGGTGGCCCGAATTTGTGCATAGTTGATCTTTTGGAGTCATGGCGACCCACCAGATTTTAGGGAGTGTTGCACACACTCTTTGCCCTCTTTCCTTAGACATTTTGGACTTAATTAGTACCCCCTTGAGGCCCACCTTTGTGGTGGTTTATGGGCTACCCTTAACCAGATTTTTGATAACTTTATAGGCCCAATGGGCTTAAAACTATCCCTTGAGCCCAAGATTGTACAAGGGCTGACCTTATTGATTCATGGGCCCAATGGGTCATCTACAAGCTGATCATGTGTATTTATTAGCCTTGATGCCCTCATAAAATGCTTAATGGTGGGCTGACTTGCAAGGCCCACATAAATGTATATTGTGGAGGGCCTTGCCAAGTCTTTGGGCTGGTGTGGCAAGGCCCACACTGTCAGTATAGGCCTTGCCCATGTGTATTCTTGGGCTTACGGGCTGCCTTCAAGTCCACCATAATGTATGAATTGGATGGCTTTTGTTTGGGCCATTTCTTTGGGCCCATTATGTGATATATTACATGAATGTTTGTGTTAGCAAGTAGGCCTTCTGGGCTCAGTTCTTTTGGATAGGCCAATTGATCTTGGGCCTATACTCTTCTATCTATTGCGATGGGCTTAGAGGCAATAATACACAAGAGGTTGGGCCCTTGGCTGCCCACTAAACTGACACTGTACTTGGGCCAAAAGTGAGGCCCAACTCACTTGTGTTAAATATGAAACTTGCTCATGTAAATGAATTACTGGGCTGCCCATGAAGCCCACCACAATATATGGATTTATGACCTTTATGGTTGGGCCCAAATCTTGCTTAAGGGCCCACCATGCTACCTAAGTATTGGGCTTTGTGTATGGCCTACTAGGCCATGAATTGCTTAGGCCTTGGGCCTTATTTCAGACTCGAGTAGTGGTGAGCTATCTCTTGGAAACCAGTTGAGGTTGGATGTCCTCCTGGGTGGTCCTAAGGTAGGCTCATTGGTTCTTCTATGGATTGTTAAAGGCCCACCATAGACCCTAGGCCATTTGTTTAAGGCTCAATGTGTATATATGTGGAACCTACCTTAACACATGTTTGGTCCAGGCTGTCCAAGCCTTGGATCGCCCGATCATGGAGGCACTCTCTGCCTTAGGTTGCTGTTGGATTCACAATCCAGTAGCAGACCCACTTGATCTTTTCTTGATGTATACACACCCTCCATCTGGTGGGGCCCCCGGTGAATATTATTGGCCTTCATGAGATCATTCCCACTTATTTGACTAATTTATGGGCTTTAGCAGGCCCAAGAAGCTGAGTGGGCCGAACATTTATCAATGAGCCTCAAATGTACATTATTATAGTTGAAACTTTATTGGACATGGGACCCACCATATTGAGAACTTATGTACATGTTGCATGCTTATGTTTTCTTATAATCTTTGGGCTTAATCAGTGCATTCTTTTGGGTCACCTTTAGTGTTCATATGAGGACCCCATCTTAGATCAGATTTTTGGGACATCCCTTAAGCCTAAAGTGGGCTGGGACGTCCTAACTTGTCCCAACCATACATTGGGCCGACTTCCACCATTTTGATGGACTTGTGGGCTGAGGTAAGGATAGTATTAGACTCTTGGTTGTCCACTTAAATTGCTAGTTATTGGACTGATGAGTGAGGCTCATTTCATCTAAACTTAAACTTATTTTGTCATATATTGTGTACGCAGGCTACCCACCAAGTCCAACTCAATGCATGGATTCTATGGCCATTAGAAATTGAGCCTTGGTCTTAATTCTCCTCTAAGGGCTCATGTTGTTAAAATTGGTATTATATCTTTTTATGACCTATTATGAGGGATATATGTATATGGTTACGTGTGTTCTTATCTTGAATGTAGGGCCTTCTTTGTATCCATATAGTTCGTAGTTGAGATGCCTCTTGGGGAATGGTGGTTAAATGTCCCCATTATGGACCCCTCTAGGCCCGATTGTATCTAAATGTTATTAGATGCTCATCTTAAACTCTGACTAGACTCACTTTTGTGTTACTTAGACACGTAATTGTATGCTTAGTCTCGTGGGCTACCCCAAGTAAATGGGCCCCCACTAGAGGTGGAATTTCTTATGGATATTGTCTAAATACCTAGTCTTGGTCCCTTCTTAGATAGAAGGAGTGTACTACTTTGTATATCGCCACTTAATGCATCTAGACCCATCTTCATGGCCCATATGCATCATTGTATGCTTGGATGACACCGTGTGTGTGGTTATGATTGTGTCATTGGGCATTGCATGTTGCCTTCTTGAGGGACGTAGTATTCCCTCTTGAGCATGTTGGATGCTTGGAATTGATGCATAGTTGATGGTGTGATTCATGCATCTGGCATTGCATAACATATGAGCATTATCACCATTGCTTCATCAAGGTTGTAGCCTCCACAGATACATCGTGGATAGCCATGTTTGGACACCGAAAATGTTACTTGAGCATACCGGGTGCATAGGATGCCCATGGGTGAAACTTCTAAAACTTCCATAGTACCAAAGATCCGCTCCAACGTCGTGACCAAGTGGAATATAAGAGCGCACGAGCGCCTTATACCGTTAGGCCATGACTCTCACTGTCGTGTAGTCGGTTGGATAGGAGTGTAGCCCTACTCGCCTGATGTAAGGGGGCATTGCTAGGCTGAGTCTGACCAGCTTATGAATGGGTTCGCTACCTTCAGTCATTACTGGTGATTAGCTTCTGCGGGCAGGGTAGTGAGGTTTCTTATGCTCGTTTAACTGTGCGGGGTCTGTAGAGCGGCGGTCATCCAACAGTGTAATGGACCCCGGTGATTTTCTTATTATGGAAGATATGTGGATTAGATATGAGCACCGACATTACTTCGCATTGCATTTGCATCAGCTGTGTAAGCCTCATAATGCATTACAGTACTCATTGCATTACAGTACTCATCGCATTACAATACTCATTGCATTATAGTACTCATTGCATTATAGTACTCATCGCATTATAGTACTCATTGTATTATAATACTCATTGCATTATATAGCCTTGGTATGGCTTCCTGCATGATCGTACTACCTTGGTATAGTTTCTTACATTCATGATAGCCTTGGTAAGGCTAGTGGTATTGGTATTGATCATGACTCTCTTCTGCATTCTCTATCTTTTTCTGAGCACTATTATCACGCACTTACACTACCCTCTAAGCTTCTATAAGCTTATACACGATTGATGTGTGTAGGAGATCCTAGGCAGGTGTCGCAGTGGCAGAGTTTGGATTAGAGCTAAGCTTGAGGACCCAGTGTTGCAAACTTCCTTTCTTCCTTCTATTATCTTATGTATTTCCTTTTGGACCTTATGGATACTTGGAAAAGTTCAAATTCATAGTGAATTTTGTGATGTGTGCCTTGGTTATTCTCAGATTTACTTGATGTGATCTTAGGTATGCTCGTATTGGTAATGATTATACTATTATGAAAATCCTCCTTGTAGGATCCCAGGATCGGAACCTACCTCAGGAGCTGAGAATGGGGTACTACGGAGGCTGTTGTGGTCAGAACCGGCCATCGGATTCCTTTTGAATCCAATTACCGAGTCTAGGGCGTGACAAAAGTTCGTATCAGAGCATAACAAGTAATTTTGGAATAACTTGGGATAGTATCACATATTTGCTGTGAGCTTAGACTAGTAGTGTCCCGAGTGCATTTTCCTCGTTCCATTTGAGCCTTCAAGAATTCTAATTCCTAAGTGTCTATCACCTTTGTTCTTTCTGTAGACCATGTCGTCTAGTCAAGGTGCCCATGATTGTGACGCCCTTGGCCGTGGTGCCCATAGACATGGTTCTCATTCTGCTCTAGTGATCCAAGTGACTTTTTCTCCACCACCTGAGATTCACATTTCCTCTCTAGAGCCTGCTGTACCTATTCCTGAGGATTCCACCGTACCTGTGCCTCCGCCAGAGGCCAGTGCTACCCCTGCTTATCTGACGATTCCTGTAGGAGCTGAGCATCTCCAGCAGTTGATGCAGGTCATCACTGATGTTCTTCAGACCCGTCAGCCTGTTCCTGAGATACCCGGACAGGCGGAACAGGAGCGTGCGAGTCCCCTTTTGTGAGATTCGACTCTGCAGCGTGCTCCGTTAGCGGTATTTCTACTTCAGGGAGAGGCCGAGTGGACCAGATCGCAGAGGGTTCGTGATTAGAGAAGAGGCCAGAAGGGGCAGACCCCCTTCGGTAGCTCCCATTAGCGTCGACAGCGACAGAGGTGCGTAGCCTATCGAGCCGCCAGAGCATCAACATCACATGCAGTAGCTTCTTCATCATCATTAGTACCGCCGGTTGCTTCATCTTCCAGCCCCTTTTCTGGAGTTTGCTTCAGTTGTGGGTAGACGAGACACCATAGGCGCGAGTGTCCCCATCAATAGGATGGACCTTCGCAGCGACCGCAGTTGCAGCAGAGACCGCATATGCAGAGTAGACAGACACCTCCCTAGCCACCTCAGGCTTGATTTTGCACCACTCATCAGGACCCTTAGTTATTAAGGGAGTTGTTATGGGTATTCTCCTTGTCTCCGTAAGTAAGTCTTACGTTTTTGTGCATCGCACCCTTTTTGTATCCAAGGGCTTTTGTTAACTCAGATTGCCATTAGAGTATGCCATAAAGGATTGTCAGTATCGACATTTTTGGGAAGATCGCTATGTTAGGCCGATGATATTATCGTGTTCTGTTTTGGTTGGTGAGATGTTCTTACCCGCTGAATAGTTTTGTATTGCCAATGTTAAGCTGATTTTGTTATCAAGGCAGTATTCCTAGTTGGGGATGGTAGGCCAAATTGCTAATTTTGTGGCTGAGTGTGACGCTTGCCAGCGTGTCAAGGCTGATCCTCTGAGACCCCCCTAGTACCTTGCAGCCGTTGAGTGTTCCAAAGTAGAAGTGGGAGAGTGTATTAATGGATTTCTTCGCAGGTTAGCCGAGATTAGGGAGCATTATCCCTATCTGTTCAATGATTGATTGCTTGTATTGCCTTATCTTGTGATTGATGATTGTGATATATATATATATATATGATGTTATGCATTTTATTATCTCGATTTTATCAATTTCGAGGATGAAATTTCTTTGTAGGTGGGGAGGATTGTAAGACCCGACCTGAGTCAGCATGTGTGCATGCGCGTGTGTGAGTATGCATCTTGTTCATCATGGTCTCACGGTCCTACCGGTTAAATTTTGGTGACCCGCGACCATCGGGTAGTGTTTGCGTCATCCTTGAGTTCGGTCATGTAAACCCAACTCAGATTGACCAGAGACCTATGCCATTACGACAGTATCATCACCGTGGTTCCAACGCCATATCTCGCGCATAAATCCGATATGTAGATCAAAAGTTATGTACATTTCATTGTATGACCCTTAATCATGTGGCCCACTTAAGTGTCATGCATGTGGACCCCACTCCTCTTGGGACAAGTTCCCATGCAACACTATACCACCACTAAAATTCCATAGCTAACACTACCCACCCCACACACACCACCCAAAAGCCTACTCTATCCTACAACCTTGTTTTCTCCTCCCATAGGTAATTATTTCTTTTCTTACAAACAAATGATTTCTCTCTCTCTCTCTCTCTCTCTCTCTCTCTTTCTATCTCCTTATCTCTCTCCCTCCTTCTCATTCTCTCCATGGCCAGCAAATCCCCCATTTTCTCCAGCCCCTTCTTTCCCTAATCTCTCTAAATCCATCCATTTCAATATCATCTCATCCATTGATTTCCCTTCCTTAAAGCTGGAGGAGCAAGGAGACCTAGATTTTTGTAAGGATCAAGGTGGGTGCTCTTAGATCCTTCTTCATTTCTTTCTTAGGAGCTTGTAGGACCCATCAAGTGGTGATGGAGGTCCCTCATGTCTCCATGGTTGAGGCCAATGGCCCTTTTTCCTTGCATGCATGATCCATGGATGGGGCCATTCTCCATGGACCCCATCATGGCATTTTCCTTTGATGCATGTCATTTTCCTCTCTGGTGACTGGATTATTTTTATTTTCCATTATTCTATTCTTAATTTCCTGATGTGTGTGGTCCACATAGTGGCCCCAGAATATCTAGACCGTCCAAGCAATGTCGATGCCAATGGCTGTCATTCCTTGGACATTAGCACTCTATTTGTTCTATTTTGGGCACATGCAATGGGTTTCATGGAGGGGGTATGGTCTGGATATTTGTAGGGCCCACTGGGGTGGTCCATACCACAATTTCCATGGATTGATTTCCTATTTTTATAGTGATTATAATTATTTTAATTCAGTATTATGTTGTTGTCCAAAAGCCATCTGGACAGATTTTTGAGCTGTCTTGAGCTCAGTTTTGGGGATGATTGGTGAGGTGTTTGGTCCCATTTGATATATACCTCTTAAAGTTAGGGATCCCACCTAGATGTTCCCCAAATTTCACCCTCATCCGTCCCTGTTTGATCACCCAAAAGGGTGGGCCAAGAAGGTTGGACGGTCCAGATTTTTTTGGACTGTCTAGCCATTCTGCTGCTGTAAAAACATAAATATCAGCTTGTTTTTGAAGTAGTGGGCCACCTTTGTGGACCCCACCTTGTTGTATACTTGTGTAGGGATGTTGGTCCTACATTTTCTTAAAATTTGGCAGACTGGGCCCACTCTAATGGGGTGCACAAATCAAAGGCAGCAGCATTGTTTCAGCAGTAGATTTTTTTTTGAAATACCTTGCTGTCCATAAATTGTAGGAGTTAAATAAAATACTTTTACTATCCCAAAAATTATAAAATTTTGCAGAGAGGTGTCCCACCCGTGGTAGGGCCTATATGAAAAAGTTTAGGGCCAATGGACCCCATTTTGGCATCCAAAAGGGTGGGCCAATATAGTGGGCTGCCAGAAATTTCTGCTGTGCAGTCCAGCAGCATAGTTTCATAAAAATAAATTTTTTAAAAAACTTTTCTTAGAAGGTGGGCCATATTTCCAGGTCCCACCTTGTTGAAGGATTGATGAGGGACCTTGGGTCCAAATTTCAGGAATTTTGGAGGCCCAAAACCCACTCATTTGATGGCCCAAATTCAGGACAGTTATATTCCAGCAATATTTCACCCTAGATAGATTGTATTCTTTAAATTAATTAAAATACTTATGAGTATCCAAAAATTATGAATGTTTACAGGGAGGTGGTCCACTTATGGTAGGATCTATCTACTAAATTTCAGGGCCAATGGAGCCCTGTGCACACCGTGACAAGGGCCGGACTAGCCTACCATGTTGGGGTGTCCAGGCCAGTCCGATCTTCTAGACATATTATTTCATTTAAATTAATTAAATTATTTCTAGATGTCCAAAAATTCTAAAATTTTGTGGGGTTGTGTTCTACCTATGGAAGGACCATCCTGCAAATTTTCAAGGCCATCAGGCCCCTAGACTGACCATGGTATGGCCTGTAAATTGGGTCAGTTTTGGGCTAAATACCCAGGCCCATATGACTAACCACCATGGGGTGCCCCTACCTTGGGCTGTTGGGCCTACATTCTAATGGCATGGCCCACTTAAAGTAAGTGTTGTATATTCCCCTTCATATCTGGGGGGACCCACTGTGATATGTGTGGGTCACCATGGGTCAGTAACCCATTTAAATTAAATAAATTTTGGACTCCAGCAAGCCCAGGAAGTGGGTGGGCTGGAATTCCAGCAAGGGGCCCAAATTTATGCATAATTGATCTTTTGGAGCCGTGGCGGCTCATTAGATTTTAGGGAGTGTTGCACACACTCTTTGCCCTCCTTCTGTAGACATTTTGCGCTTAATTAGTACCCCCTTGAGGCCCACCTTTGTGGTGGTTTGTAGGCTAGCCTTAACCAGAATTTTTGATAGCTTTATAGGGCCAATGGGCTTGAAATTAACCCTTGAGTCCAAGATTGTGCAAGGGCTAACCTTATTGATTCATCGGCCCAATAGGTCGTCTACAAGCTGATCATGTGCATTTATTAGCCTTGATGCCCTCATAAAATGCTTAATGGTGGGCTGACTTGCAAGGCCCACATAAATGTATATTGTGGAGGGCCTTGCCAAGTCTTTGGGCTGGTTTGGCAAGGCCCACACTATCAGTATAGGCCTTGCCCATGTGTATTCTTGGGCTTACGGGCTGCCTTCAAGTCCACCATAATGTATGAATTAGATGGCTTTTGTTTGGGCCATTTCTTTTGGGCCCATTATGTGATATATTATATGCATGTTTGTGTTAGCAAGTAGGCCTTGTGGACTCAGTTCTTTTGGATAGGCCCATTGATCTTGGGCCTATACTCTTTTATCTATTGTGATGGGCTTATGGGCAATAATACACAAGAGGTTAGGCCCTTGGCTGCCCACTAAACTGACTTTATACTTGGGCCAAAAGTGAGGCCCAACTCACTTGTGTTAAATATGAAACTTGCCCATGTAAATGAATTATTGGGCTGCCCATGAAGCCCACCACAATATATGTATTTTTGACCTTTATGGTTGGGCCCAAATCTTGCTTATGGGCCCACCATGCTACCTAAGTATTGGGCTTAGTGTATGGCCCACTAGGCCATGGATTGCTTAGGCCTTGAGCCTTATTTCATACTCGAGTAGTGGCGGGCTACCTCTTGGAAACCAGTTGAGGTTAGATGTCCTCCTGGGTGGTCTTAAGGTAGGCCCATGGGTTCTTCTATGGATGGTTAAAGGCCCACCATAGACCCTAGGCCATTTGTTTAAGGCTCAATGTGTATATATGTGGAAACTACCTTAGCACATGTTTGGTCCAGGCTGTCCAAGCCTTGGATCGCCTGATCATGGAGGCACTCTCTGCCTTGGGTTGCTGTTGGATTCACAATCTAGTAGCAGGCCCACTTGATCTTTTCTTGATGTATACACACCCTCCATCTGGTAGAGCCCCCTTGTGAATATTGTTGGCCTTCTTGAGATCATTCCCACTTATTTGACTAATTTCTGGGCTTTAGCAGGCCCAAGAAGCTGAGTGGGCTGAACGTTTATCAAGGAGCCTCAAATGTACATTGTTATGGTTGAAACTTTATTGGACATGAGACCCACCATATTGAGAACTTGTGTATGTGTTGCATGCTTGTGTTTTCTTATAATCTTTGGGCTTAATCAATGCATTCTTTTAGGTCACCTTTAGTGATCACATAAGGACCCCATCTTAGATCAAATTTTTGGGACATCCTAGCTTGGCCCAACCATACATTAGGCCGACTTCCACCATTTTAATGGACTTGTGGGCTGAGGTAAGGATAGTATTGGGCTCTTGGTTGCCCACTTAAATTGCAAGTTATTGGGCTGATGTAGTGGGGCTCATTTCATCCAAACTTAAACTTATTTAGTCGTATATTATGTACGCAGGCTACCCACCAAGTTCAACTCAATGCATGGATTCTATGGCCATTGGGAATTGAGCCTTGGGCCTTAACTCTCCTCTTAGGGTCCATGTTATTAAAATTGCTATTATATCTTTTTATGGCCTATTATGAGGGATATATGTATATCGTTACCTGTGTTCTTATCTTGAATGTAGGGCTTTGTGCCTTGTATCCATATAGTTCATGGTTGAGATGCCTCTTGGGGAATGGTGGTTAAATGTCCCCATTATGGACCCCTCTAGGCCCGATTGTATCTAAATGTGATTAGATGTTCATCTTAAACTCTGGCTAGACTCACTTCTATGTTACTTAGACACGTAGTTATATGCTTAGTCTCGTGGGCTACTCCAGGTAAATGGGCCCCCACTAGAGGCGAGATTTCTTATGGATATTATCTAAATACCTAGTCTTGGTCCATTCTTGGATAGGAGGAGTGTACTACTTTGTATATCACCGTATAATGCGTCTAGACCAATCTTCATGGCCCATGTGCATCATTGTATGCTTGGATGACACTATGTGTGTGGTTATGATTGTGCCATTAAGCATTGCATGTTGCCTTCCTGAGGGATGTAGTATTCCCTCTTGAGCATGTTGGATGCTTGGAATTGATGCATAGTTGATGGTGTGATTCATGCATCTAGCATTGCATAACATATGAGCATTATCACCCTCGCTTCATCAAGGTGTAGCCTCCATAGATACATCGTGGATAGTCATGTTTGGACACCGAAAATGTTACTTGAGCATACCGGGTACATAGGATGCCCATGGGTGAAATTCCCAACACTTCCATGGTACCAAGGATCTGCTCCAACGCCGTGACTGAGTGGAATATATTAGCGCACGAGGGCCTTATACCGTTAGGCCGCGACTCCCACTGTCGTGTAGTCAGTTGGATAGGGGTGTGGCCTTACTCGCCTGATGTAAGGGGGCATTGCTAGGCTGAGTCTGACCAGCTCGTGAATGGGTCCGCTACCTTCAGGCCTTGCTGGTGATTGGCTATCCGCGGGCAGGGTAGTGAGGTCTCTTATGCTCGTTTGACTGTGCGGGGTCTATAGAGCGGTGGTCATCCATCAGTGTAATGGACCCCGGTGATTTCCTTATGATGGAAATCTACTTGATATGTGGATTAGATATGAGCACTGACATTACTTCACATTGCATTTGTATCGGCTGTGCAAGCCTCATAATGCATTACAGTACTCATCGCATTACAGTATTCATCGATTACAATACTCATTGCATTACAATACTCATCGCATTATAGTACTCATTGTATTACAGTACTCATTGCATTATATAGCCTTGGTATGGCTTCCTGCATGATCGTACTGCCTTGGTATAGTTTCTTGCATTCATGATAGCCTTGGTAAGGCTAGTGGTATTGGTATTGATCATGACTCCCTTCTGCGTTCTCTATCTTCTTCTAAGCACTATTATCACACACTTACACCACCCTCTAAGCTTCTATAAGCTTATGCACGATTGATGCGTGTAGAAGATCCTAGGTAGGCGTCGCAGTGGCAGAGTTTGGATTAGAGCTAAGCTTGAGGACCCAGTGTTGTAGACTTCCTTTCTTCCTTCTATTATCATATGTATATCCTTTTAGACCATATAGATACTTGTAATAGTTCAAATTCATAGTGGATTTTGTGATGTGTGCCTTTGTTATTTTCAGATTTACTTGATGTGATCTTGGGTATGCTCGTATTGGTAATGATTATACTGTTATGAAAATCCTACTCTTAGGATCCCAGGATCGGAACCTGCCTCAAGAGCCGAGAATGGGGTATTACGGAGGCTGTTGCGGCTAGAACCGGCCATCGGGTTCCTTGTGAATCTGGTTACCGAGTCTGGGGCGTGACACTAGCTCTACCCACATCAATATTAAATTAACTATTGAAATTTGTGGTTTTTGAAAAAATAATTTAAATTTTCAAAATTTTGGGAATTTGCAACTAAAACAATTTTTGAGAATTTCAAATAGAAAAGTGTGGTGCGTGCTTTTATCCCACATCAGACATGATAGGAGAAATTTTTGGGTTTATATGTGGATGCTCGTGTAGTATTCTTAATTGGAGCTTTGAAGATTGAGATGCATGGGTCGCGTGTTCCAGTGAGTAGCATTGGAACACACGCACGCACACAAGGGCTCGACAGGGGCACGGGCATGGGCAGTGTGACCGTAGTGGTACTAGTTGGCGCACTTTGCACTTCTAGTAACGGTCCACTCCCTGGTGCCTATATAAACTGGACCATTCAAGCCCAAAATAAATCAACTCAAACTTAAATCTCTCTCATCCATCAGATTCTCCATAGCATCTCATTTTAAAATACTGTTAAAAATACATCAATTGTTTGATTCTGCTAGACGATCTGTTGTGTTGAATTGTTCCTAAGTGGATCCACCATGATTGGTGCATGCCAGATCCAGACAGGCTTGCCTAATCCTTGAAACAATTCGCCAGTAACCCATCAACAATTGATAAGCGGGTGAATCACATTTTAAGGACATTGTATCATTTTACATGATTCAGCCTAGTGAAACGAAACAATCAAATTTTATTTTATTTCATTTTTATTTTTCGGTATATCCAACCTTTTTCTAACATTAACTTGGGTCCATCAGATGGTGCCCATCCATAATGGCCCATCTTGTGGATAAAAAGGCATTTAGTTTCTATGCATCAATCTGAAAGGTATCAATTTTTGGAATTTCAATGGTGCTCGAAACTGGGCCATCGGATTTCAGATGTACCAGTGGCTCAAATCAACCTCTATACGAATAACTATTTCCATAGTTAGCCTAGCGGCCTCTGCAATTGCTCTCAAGGTCCTGCCACAGCCTGTGGCTGGAAGTTCCTGCTCTTGGAAGCTACATGGGGCCCACTGTGATGTTTGTGAGAAATCCTACCCATCCACCCATATTTCCATCACATTTTAGGACAGGGGACAAAAATCGGATCTAAAACTTAAGTTGGTGGCACAAGAAGAGGCGGGGAAAGAGATGACTACCATTGGAATTTTCCTTGAACCTACCTTGATGTTTATCTGCCATCCAAACCATTCATAAAGTCATTTCCACTTGGACGAATTGGAAACACAAAAGCTTAATACAAAAGTCTTGTGATCCTATGAATGTTTAAACAATGGTCGTTCAATCCCTACTTTTTCCTCTCACGTGGGTCACTTGAGTTTTGGATCCTCCTCTGTTTTGGTCACATGTTGACGCAGGGATGAACGTGATGAGGATAACTGCTCCGAATCCACGGAGCTTCTCTAGACTCCTCACAGAGACTTCTCGAATCCACGAGGAAAGAAAGCAGAAAATAGAAATAAATTCTAAGAAATTTGAAAATGATTAATTGATGACTAAAAACGAGTTCACAACCCTTTAAATAGGGGTACCAAGCAATAGGAAAGAAATCAAAATCAAACTACAACTAAAACTCCTAGAATCCGCGACTTACTATAAATAGTAAACTTACTATTTATAGACGGTCGTGATGTCTACTAGTGCGCAAGGTTTTCGGCCAAAAATAGTAAGTGTCCTATTTGGCTTCACCAAACCGTTCTCCTAATTATTCTAAGCTCTTTTCACGTTGGGCACAACTCCTAAAGCCCGACGAATGAAGAGTTATAATCAAAGTAAAACTTACTACTAATAGTAAAAACGAAATTAAAACAGGGAAACGACCGTCGATCCAGGGGTTTTTCGCAATTTCGGGCTGCGCAACGCAGCATAGCAGGGTTGGTTGGCTAAAGTAGCTTGTTTTAACCCAAAATCATATATTTTACGTCAGATAACTCATTCCGGATTGCGAGATATGCCCGGTCTAAGGTCCGACGGTCCAGATCACTTCTGTCGTCGACCGAGCCTCTTCTGATCCATCTTGGCTATGAAACTGTCCACGACCCGCTATACATCACATGTGCTAGCAAAATGCATGGACGGGTGGATTTTTCACAAACATTGTGGTGGCACCAAGTTGCTTATGAGCATGGGAACTTCTTGGGCTAGGCTGTGGCGTGAAATCCACATCCAAAGTTTAGGGGCGAATCCTTCATCTCCTGGAGTGTGCCAAGGCATGGTGTTTTCTTTCTGGGGCACTGTTTCAGGCTGAAAATGAGGTAGATTGGACAAGTCGACAAACCATATATTCTTTACAGTCAGCCCTTCACCTAGAAAAAAATAACACTGAAACGGTTATTCTTACCGTTTGATCAATAACTTTTAAAGTCTACGTTTGGATATTAGTTAAACAGTCCAAAATGCGGACCCAATCTCAGATTGCAAATATATATATATATATATATATATATATATATATATATATATATATATATATATATATATATTCCTAATTATCACTTTGATTCAACGATCCTAATTAACCATACCATTAGTGTGATGTAGATTAATATAGGTCTGTGGTACAAAGCACAATATTTAGTCAATAAGAACAATCATGATTGTCTTTTCATTCAGTGGCCTAGAATAAAACAAACAACAAAGTAGCATACCATCTTCTCAGCAACATGAGGGTTTGATGTCTCAAGCAACAAGGCAATTATCATTGGTTCAGCTTCTGTCTGATGGTTGGAGATCAACACAACATTATCACCCTATGAATCTAAGTGTAGAAGTATTGATCATATCTGTTAGAGCCGGGAAAAAAAAATATATTTGGTGGAAAAATTGAAATATATTTGTACTTCATTTCAATTGAGAATTTAAACGTATGTTATATAAGAAATAGCAAGGGGTTTTCTTTATCTCCAAACTATCCAAAATCCATAGACATTTCAGTGTAGTCTTTCATAAAAATAACAAGGATATTCCATAAATGTTGATTCAAAAGAAGAAAAGAAGAAAATGTTTATATAGTTCTTAGAGTTAGTGATGATGCATGACGTCCTACAAGTTTGAGTTAGTGAGGATAATCTTTCTTCTACGTTTTGTTCCATAGATATTCCTTTTGACTCTTGGTCATTCCCACATTAGTTGATTAAAGAAACAGAGAATAAAAGTAAAACCCCAAAGTTCTTCTGTTCTCAATTTCTTTCATTGGATTAGCGTATTCCTGATTTTACAATGGCAAAACTATTTCCTACAAAGGAGAACAAAGTAACTCACCAGTGCAAAGTTCTTTGATTCATGTTGAAGAACCATTTAAGAATAGGGATGAGAAACCTTTGACAAGGAAGTGATCAAAGATTCAACAATGGCAGCTAATTTTAGCTTGAATTGAAAATTTAACCAAACCGAGAGCACAATTTCGAAAAACCAAACAAGAAAGCTCGAAAGCAAAGCAGAGCAAGGAAACAATTTCTCAAATCTTTGGGCTAAGTCATGAGTTTTATGAAACTCACTAAGTCGACTGAAACCAGAAGATAGATTTCCAACTCAGCTAATGAATTGAATTATGAATGTTCTGTTTATCCATGAAAAACAATGAACATGATAAGCATTGGAAACAAGGAAGCATCCTCAAACACTGTAATTGCATTCCTATAAACTACTAGAAAGTAACATAATCAAAATTTGAAGACCAATCATTCATATGAGCGTCTTTAAATGGTAAAAAGTTTTCATAAAGGTTTTAATGCCAAATACCTGCGATGCAAAATCAGAGAGAAAAACAATGAAGAGAGACAAAATGAGGATATTAGCAGTGAAAGCAAACTTTATATGGTAACTGGATTGCAGAAAATTATAATAATTTTAGAGAATTAGTTGTTACATGTATTAATATTTCATAGCATTAAATAACAGATTATGCGGAAAATGGCATTAGATTATAAACCCATTACCAAACCCATGATTTAAATCAGACCCATTAATCAAATTTCATAAAAAATCAAACAACCTCTTGAAAAAGAAAACCATATTGAAATATTGAAAACCCAAATCAGAATCCATTGTTGTATATCACCTCCAACACTTAAAACTTACAAATTTCCACACATATGGAGCTTGATCACATATGGAGCTTCTACCAGAAGCAACAAACAAATCCCTGCGCTGCAAAAATGACATTAGCAAATCATTATTCTTTACATAACCCTCCTTCATACTATATGCATTTTTATATTTAATAACTTTCCTTCTCCATTCGTAAGTCTCGAAGCACTTTCCAACATCCATACAAAATTGTTGGATATCTGCACATGGAGTACTTGAACAAAATTTCAAATGTTCTTCAAAATCAGTACAACGAAATTTAAATGAAATTATCTGGCAAAAGCTAATATCCTGATTAAATTAATAACGAGTTCCACATGTAGCAGAATTTATACTTCGTAACTTATTAATTAGTAAGCTAAGTTGTACCTTAGAGCTGGTCACATGGGCAGCACGCACTCTAGGTGGTTTTGATTTACCATACGCTGTCCACCAAACTTCTACTTTAGTTCATTCATCCATGACAACTGCTAACAAACAAATCCTCGACCATTAGAATCCTTTTTTTTTTCTAATTTGAAATGATGAAATGTAGATGAACATGGTTAAGCACAATGTGACTTGTAGTCACACGAATCCAAACTGTTCATCAGGTGGGCCCTGCTGTGTAGATGTTATTGCCAAAAACTCACCAACTAGTTAGAGCATCATTCCAAAAAGGGCTGTTGTATTTTTCTGAACCATCTAAAGTTGGTTTCACTATCTAAACGATAGAATAAAGCATTACTAGCATGCAGAATGCAAGGTGGTGGAAAGATTAAGCAAACAAGAAAACTCACCATCGTCGTATAAAAAACATAGAGCTTCTCACCTATTAGAATGTGAACTGTCTTTGGCTTCTCCCTTAAAGAGCTTGTTAACAATGCGAATATTAGCAAAGGTTCCCCTCGCCATCATCTCTTGTTCATCTTCTTTTAAAAAAGAAAAAGAAAAAAAGAAAGTAAGTTATGGATATAACAGCCTAGTTCTCTAGAAGCATAAAAGATTTAGTGGCATATTGCTCTGAAACCATGAAAGAACCAAAAGTAATAAGTAGATGAGTTGTTCATAATTCATGCTAATCGCAGTTCAATTCAGTTTCAGACTCCTAAAAAGCTTCTCAATTCAAGATTCCAAGAAACTCAACAATTCTGCGCCACAACCATAGAGCACACAAATAAACATCTAGGATAGATCACAATAATTGCAATAACCTAGTTTTAAAAAGATAAAATCTTCTAAATTGGTACCTCTACTATCTGCATAACATTGTGGTTTGCAGCTAAATCATCTACCACAATTAGCATAATGGCGCTAAATGCTAATGGGTATAGCATGTGCCAAAAAAAATAAAATAATAACAAACAAACAAACAATCAAGGCCTTCAAAGGAGCTTGGAATATCGCCAGTCAGGCCGTTAAAGCTGAGGTCTCTGTATGGATAAAGCACAATGATAGATAATGAACCTGTAACAAAAATGTTTTTTGTGGCACGTTTTGCAGACGAGCATTAGTACATCCAACTATTAATATTTTTCTAGATGCACCAAACAGCTCCAATCCAGTGAATGTGCACACCGGTGATGCATACTCGATTTCATTCTCATTCTGGAATACATCTAAACATGCCTTAAAATACAATACATAAATGCAGGGGAGAGTAATGGGATATTAACATACAATACACAAATGCAAGTGAGTAATGGTGCATTTTACTACATTACCAGCAGTGACCCCTAAGAAAATTTTGAAACCAACCTGTTCAAAAGCATCAAAAGAGCCAGTATCATTGCCCATCCATACTACTAGAGAATACTGAAGAATTGGTTGAAAAAAAAAAAGGAACCATTTTCAGAGAAGCGTAAAAAGAATGCACAACTAGGTAAACCACATTACCAAATGACCCTTGCATGTTGCAAGCCAGCAATCATGTTATAAACTTAACAGACTCTCACCCATGACTGCAAAGAAGTGGATGCACAAAAGACCCCACTCTTGGTAAACCATCAGAACCAGCCCTCGTGGTTAATTGTCTTGTATCACCGAGGAGCGAAATGGCCTAATTTTTTAGGCAAAAAAAATTGAACTTCGCTTCTAACCAGATGGAAAGATGACACGTCCCAAATTTGCACTTGTTCCTGCAGGATTTGACAATTCCAGACACTACATTGAGACAATGCAGCAAACTTCTGGTTTTAGTAACTGCATATAGATCCTACAAAATTGCAACATGGGAGTATGGGGCATTTTCACCATCCTACAAAATCTAATAGTAGCATATAGATTTAAATACAAATTGCTTCCATGCAAAGGAGACTCATACATCAAAACTGAAGCCAATTCAATACATGAGATATAGCAAGTACAAGAGAGAGGAAGCAATAAAAGAAGATTGTGCCAGGCTTACTTAGAAAAGCATGATAAAAAATTAGAAAAAGAAAATAGCAACATAGACACAGTTAGGCCCAACCGCTATAAGTGAATTCAAGAGTTTACATTAAACTATTTAACTTCATCATTTCTGAAATCTTATCTGTAGGAAGATTTGAATAACACCCTTTGCTTTAGTTGAAAAACTTCATGGAACTTCTGTCCACCATCTTGTAACAATGGAGGTGACATGTCTAATTCTAAATCCAAATGCAGGCCTGATTCTACAGTATACTTGAATATTCCCTAAAGAAAAATATAACGAAGTCACCTCAAACTGATTGAAAGTTTTTAATAGTTCAATTGCTAGCTCATCCAAAGTTCACAAATGCAATTAAATTTAGTGCCACATCCAAACTCACCCTCATATATCATCAAACATCTCCGAATTCAAGAGAAGGTTCATAAAGCATCTTAGTTCATGAGTTACATAGAAAACAAGTCAGAGTAGAAAAAAGAGAAAAGAAAAAATAAATCAAAGATGACCAGTGATTTGATTGCTCTACCATTAGAAGTGAAAATAGGTGATTGTATTCCATTAGGAGCTGATTTACTTCTTCCACGCAAACTGTGCTAAAATCTACTACATATGTTATGCTCGGAAAACACCCAATTATTCCAATCTCAAATACAATGATCTTCCGTGCTCCCAGTTTATACAACCTCTGAGAATTACACCCCAAGAAGAAGAAAAAAAAAAAGGTGATTTCCTTAATTGGTGAGCATAAATCAACGATTAAAGCATTCTATGTGCATTAGTAATAATGTTTACTAGCAATCAATATCATGGGTTTATTACCATTTAACTCTTTTAAATCTTTCATTTACTTGTAACCTGTATATAACCTGTATATAAACTGATCCCTCTCCGCTAAGGATTCCCTACTTTCTTTCAATCCTATCAACGTAAGACGAGAACCAATCATGCATTATTGTTAATGGACATTTTAGATCAATTGATTGGATTATCCATGTGTTCTAATGAAACTAAGGATGTTGGATCATAGTTCTTTAGATTTTAATAGATATTCATGGTTTCAGCTAGTTTTACCTTCAAATGTTGATATAATTTATGCACCAGCAATCCAGCAAATCTTTGAGGAGAAAAGTATTTGCTAGTATTATGGTAATCTGGCTGTAGATAGTTATTGAGGTAGTCATTGCTTCGAATTGAGATGATTAAAATGGCACTACACCAAAATCCCAAACAACCACTTAGACTAGTTATTGCAAGGTCAGAATATGTATATACATATAAGGTCAAATTACATCAGACAATAAACACTCTTCCTGACTTGAAAAGATAATTGTAGCCTTTCACATAAGTTCTTGATTCTGTTAGAAGCTAACCTTGCAATCTATGAAAATAAAACAAGTTCAGAGCATGTAAACAAAGAGATAAAGATGTGGGTGTGTGCTTGTAGATTGTAGAAAGAGAGGGAGATCAATAAGCAACAATCAAAAGTTAAGCACAAGATCAAATCATAGGTCATACGTAGAATCTGAGCATATCAGTAGCTGTAAGAATCTAAGAGTATTAGATGTAATTGGTAATCATCAAATGGACTCTAAAATGAAAATTAAGGAATGAAACACATTGAAAGAATAAATTTTCATTAGTCAGAGGTTAAAACTAACAATTTCCCAAATAATCTTAATTTGAGGCCCCAAATGTGTAATCTCATGTTAGGCCCAGAGCCATAGGGCCAAAAAAATCAAGCTGACCTATTATTCAAGTGGGCCACAATGAAGGAAACTGTTGGGAGAGAGACAACCACAATGAAAGAACAATTGTTAAAGAACAAAGAATTACAATCTAATTATGTGGTTAAAAAAAATGTTAAAACATGTCATGTACTTAAATGAAGAGCATCACAAACTGCAAACTGCTACCATTTTGCAACCATGCTGATGCATGCCCATATATTCCATGAACCAAACTACACCCTGTTATAGAGACCACATCAATGCCACATTCGAATGAAAGGAAGTCCTATAAGGAATTAATCAAGGTGGTAAGAAATACTATGAAGGCTTGTTCACTTACCAAGGATAGGGCCCTACAATTGATTGGCAAAACAGAACTCATAAAGCCAATCCCAAATAGCTGGGACAAGGTTGTGATCATGATGTGCTGCAATCTAAATCAGATGAATACATGTGATATTGTTTGTCTATGAATTTTATTTTTACTTTCTATACATTTATCTGTATGAGGGGTTATGAGAGACTGTTTACTACCAGTGGATGCAAAAGATCCCCACATATTCTACTTTTAACTTATTAAATAATAAAGATTAACTAGAAACATAAAAGCAGAATATACTAGAAAACATAGAAGTGCCATAGATACCGAATGATCTTCCTTGGTATGATTAATATGAGAAAAGCTAAGCATTAATCACCATTTATAGAAAATGGGTTAATACCATTCCCTGTTCCTTTATGAAACAGATCAGTGTTTACTTTTTGCAAAGGGTCAAAGATTTCATTAACAGAAATGAGTAACCTTTCCCTCAATATTTTTACACAGAAATCTCAAAAGAACTTAGCTCGGATATCTATGAACTGACAAATCGGAGCACTGTAATTTCAACATCGTTCATCGAAATGCCATCGGATTTTTACGTCTCTGTCCCAACAGAAATAATAAGAACCAGAAATTAATAATAAAAACCATGATTTCTTCAAAATACCTGAATTAGGACTCTCAACGGAAACCCTAGAATCTCATACAAAGTTTCGATTTTCTAGCAATGCCGCTGCTGTTCAGATATCTCAAAAGGAAACCTCCAAGAGCTCGGATTTTCTCGATTATCCCAACATGAAACTTGCCAAAACCCTAGAGATCTCTAGAATCCATCATTTTCCTCCGTTATCGCACGAGTTCTTGCATCGGGAGCAGCAGAGCTAGCTGAAAACCCTGCAAAGGGCCCAAAAACTTCAATCCGTTGACATTTTGAGCAAGATGTTGAGGAAATTGCATGGAAAAAGAAGGAAATCGCAGCTCGTTCGAATGGAATGAATTTCCACAGTATTTCCTGAATATGAGATGTTAGGGTTTGAAGAGGAGAAGGAGATTGGAGTTTTGGTGTTGAAGAGGAAGAAGAGCAGGACGAGACTGGAGATTTGAAGAGAGAGAGAGAGAGAGAGAGAGAGAGAGAGAGAGAGAGAGAAGGGGAAGCAAAATAGCCCTAATAACGTGGAAAGATGATACAGATTTTGAAAAATGTGCCGCACTTGAAAATGGTTTAGAACCGTGTGCACTTGGAAACGGTTTAATACTGTACCTGAACCAAAGCACCAGCCATTTCTAATAAACAAATTTGGTGTAGTGTGACTTATAACCATTGCTTGTGATGGCTGGTTTGTACAGATATCAACGAGTGCAAGAAGGATCACCAGAAGACACTTTGTCAACATGACTGTATAAATTCGCCAAGGAAGCTATTACTGCTCCTGCCGAAAGGGCTACCGACTCCACAGTGATAACAAATACTGCATTAAAGACACAAATGAATTTTCGGTACTCGCGGTGGTTTTAGGTAATCCCTCAACTGGCTAGCTGACTAGGAACATGGTGGAGTCAACTCAGATTGGATTAATATCGGTTGACCGAATAAGAGTAAATTATTCAGTTCTATTTCAAAAAAAAAAAAAAAAAAAAAGTTTGTTTTTGAGCTCCCTTTTCTTTATTTATTATTTTGAGTTGTTCTCAAGTTTCATGATTTTCCAGGCATCACTTTATAGTTATTATTATTAATAATGAAAACCCATCCCTGTTTTGGCCTTATTAGAGAGAATCTCGCAAATGAGAGGAATAAACAAGAACTTTAGAAGTCAGCACTAATATTTTAGGTTTGACTTTATCTTATCACCATTTATTAGTTTTCACTAACCTCTCACACCATATTTTTAAAATGACAAAACTGTCCAATAATCATTTGTAACCGTCCAATTGTTCCAAAAAACATCCAACTCACCTTAATGAGGAACAAGAGACATGATATACAGGAATTTTCCATTCTAAAGGTTGGACCACTTGATTAATAATGGTTCAGATCTATCAAAAGTGACTTCATAAAAATCATAATCATCAAAATCTCAAGTAGGCCACACTACAGGAAACAGTTGGTACGTACCACACCCACCATTAGTTTATATGCCATCCAATACATTCATCTAATGTGCCTCATTAGATGAAAGAATTCACAAAATCACGGTATTGGTAAAAATCAGGTGAGCTATAAAATGTGAAATTAGTGGTTTTAGGTATAATTGTATAGGTTTGCCAACTTGAGTGTTGAATCAACCTCCTTAGAATCATGTTTAAAAAAAAAGTGAGTGTACATGACGGATGGCGTAGATTTTATCACCAAGTCGTTGACGCATGTTGGTGAAAGTAACCCTGGTAGGTATGGTAAATATATAGGCCCTGTACCAAAGTGTCTTCTTGCTTGAAATGGCATGATGAATGAAAAGAGTTATAAGAGGTTGCTTATGACATTTGATATGCAGGCACAAACGAGGCGTACATGATGTGACATACTTTAACTGAAGTAGAACTGACTAGATTTTATATCCCACACTATTCAATTTATAAATCTAAGATTACATTGGTTGAACAATTACTATTCGTAAGGGTGCTTCCATTTACTATTCGTCATTCTAGATGGCTCCTTGGATCGGGCAACCTTAGTTTCTAGTTTCACAATTGGTCAGGAAATAGGATCCTGGCAGGTGCCACTGTTTCTTCTATCCATTCCCTCTTATTGCAAGCCTCCGTCAGTGATTTTCATCCAATTTTGGGCAGATGGAAACCAGCAGATATTCAGGACTTGATCTCTCCTTCAGCTATGCAAACCCTACTGGCCTCTATGGTTCCTTTCTCTAATCGCCCAGTGTTGAGGGTCAAATATTGCATAACAGACCCCAGTTATTGCCTGGATTTATGAACATGATACTGTTTAACACCTTATTTTAATCGTGTTTGTGTTGCAAGGTGTATTTACAAGCTTGAACTGAAAATAGGTATTAAAAATATGATTTTAGCGCTCAAGATTCACCAAGGCAAGTTACGAGACCCCAGAGGACCAAGATCGACAAATTTACATGTCAGAAATCTGAGGAAACTGATAAACTGAAGCTCAAGTAGCCCGAAAGACATCCAGAATACAAGATCACAAGGTTCCCACCATCCGTTCAGATCAAAACTCCATACATGGCCTGAGGACCATAAATGAACCGTACACGTCGAATTTCAGCTCCTAGATCATTGTGAAAGTGGCCCAACGGATAGATCACCTAATAAACTCTGATTTGGGGCCCGCATGATATCTGGATATGCCTCAATTTTGGTATCAACTGTTTAAATGAGATAATAAAGGAGATGGACGGATTGGATTTTACATATACATCAAGGTGGGGGCCATTTTATGTGAGTAGAGTGCAGAGGAACCGTGCACTCGCCGTGCATCGAACAGACGAAGTCAGTCAGCAGGCGCTGACCCGACGTCCATTTTAAAACAGAAACGGTGTTTTTGTTGTCACAACAATGTCTTGCGAGTGACCCCTGGTGGGCCACCATCATCACATTTTTTGAAGATCCACACCGTTCATCAAGTTCACAAGGTCAAACCGACCGTACTCTAGCTTGTTTACTGATTTTCTTGGATACTGCATGTATATGAAGGCTTCGACGGAGGTTGGATGGCGCCAAGTAAACATCCATGAAACACCACAGTTTGAATCCAAAATGGAGCAAGACTGAATGGTTTTTCATGGGAAAACGAATAGACGGTCTGGATTTCTCAAAAGATAATGGAAGTGGGTCCCACAGAGAGTCTAGCATGAATCCGTTGGCGAGCTCTGTTTACGCACGACCGGAAAGTCCAGATTTTCTGGGCAGTTGTGGCCCATCACCAGTTATCGGACGACTGATCTCAACCGTCCATCGTGTACCTCATCGAAAAACATCTCAAGTAACGTTATCTGTTTGGAAAGGAAGCGAGGAAAGTGAGCCATTTGCGACTCACCTTCTTAACTGCGTAAAAGAACCTGCGCAGGAGAGTCCTGTTTGGCCACGAACTGTGGAAGTTCCACACAGGAGTTCTCGACCGCCCTTGGCACCTATAAAACACATAGAGAGAGAAGAGAGAGAGAGAGAGAGAGAGAGAGAGAGAGAGAGAGAGAGAGAGAGAGAGAGAGAGAGAGAACGTGAGGAAGGGGCATCTTGGCTTCGGTTGGAACGTGAGACAGAGAATAGAGTTTGTTTTCTTTTCTTTTATTTTTATTTTTATTTTGTTTTGTTTAAGGGATCCAGCCCATTCATGTTGGGCTGAACCTCTTAGCTAGGGCTAAGAGGTGAAGCTTGTAACATGATGGGAGAACTATTTGCTTAAGCTTTTTGTTTACACTGAATTTATGTTGATTTTAGTTTAATTAAGGGAATATTTTTAGTTATTAATGGTCTGTTGTGACTAAAATTACAATGGGTCTGTAATGGCTTTAAGCATGTTCTTTTCCTTTTTATGTGTATGACGTCAGGAAGCCCTGTTGTTCACCATCGTCTCCTGGGCATGGTCGGATGACGGTACCCTTCCTAACCTTCATGCATTGTTGATTGGTTGGTAATTAGTTTAATTATGTTATTTACTTTGTCTCCTGGGCATGGTTTGGTGATGGAATCCATTCTAATTCATATACCTTTCATCTCTTTAAAAACTATATCAAGTAAGTTCAGTTTGATTTCCATGGTTACATTCTTAAACTGGATGAAGATAGGACTCTAAGTCCAGTTGATTTCTTGATGCAGGCATAAGATCTCCCTGATCTCTACAAGTAGATCCTCTGATTCTTTAGTTTCCTTTCTCTGAATTCTTTAAGTTTTAAATTAAATATTTCACCATTATTCCCTTAAATTCATTCGATTTAGATTTCATCTTAGCCTACTTCTAGTTCTGATTAATTTCAGATTACGTACAGGTTCCAGTCCCTTGGGATTCAACCTCGGTCTCACCGAGTTTATTACTACATCACAACCCTGCACTTGGGGAGTGAAAAAGTTTTTGGCGCCGTTGCCGGGGACCGACGGTTACGTTTTTTGAAATTTAATTGGTTTTAGAATTAGTTTAAGAATAGGATTTTTTCTAACTTTAGTTTTAGGGTTTTTATTCTAATTGATTTTTAAAAACTAACTTACTTTCCTGTTTTGTAGGATTTTGTTAGATCTTCTTAATTGGTAACTTCGTCCTAATGTCTTTACTTCCTCTATTCTTTATATTAGATTTTATCTTTTAGAAACTAATTTCCTTTGTTTTCTTTTACAGGATCTTAACATAGGAACTTTTAATGTGGTAACATCATTCTAACTTCTCCTCTTACTTTTTGTACTGCTGTCGGAATTTTTCTTTTATTTTCTATAGGATTAGATTCAGAGTTAAGGTTTCACCATGTATATGAATGAGTGGGCACGTCAGTATGTTGAGATAGCTTATGGAAAACAGCCTAGGCCTCAAAATTTTTTTGAAATTATCTTCGAGAACCAATCGGAATATGATGCTCCACTAATTAAGAAGTCTTTCGGTGATTATCTGCGAGAGAACAATTGCATTCCACGAGTTAAGAAAATAGTACGTGATTATTGGAATGATGACGCGTATCAATTCTTGACCGATGACCCGTATGATTTTGATCAGTGGAAACAAAAATATTTCAAAGTTGAGTCAGTAAAACATCATGGTAATAACCCTTGTGGATCAGCCATGTTTGAATATCCACTAGAAACGATCCAAGAGGAGTTATCTTCAAGTTACACAGACTATGTTACTGATATGAGGAAATTAATAGAAGCACTTGAATCACGCCTTGATAGGCTAATGGAGGCTAGTTCATCTCAGCCACAACCTAATCCAAAAATACAATGCGAGGAAAGTGATCATCACTCGCTCTTGAAAAACTTTGGAATTTGGAGTGAAGAGTTGAATTACATTAACGAGCATGTGGTTCAATTTCCTGATGAGTCGATTTCAATGACTGTTCAAAAGAATGGGGAAGAGACATGGCTGTCTTTCAAATATAATGATGATGACACATTTCAATCACATGACACACTAGATGTCAATGATGAAGAAGAGGTTAGTTTATGCAAACCTCAACCCATTCTTGGTGTAGAATGTGAGGAAAGTGATCTCATCCCAAGTGTGCACTGCACTGAACTAGAATATGATGAGTATTGGGATGATGATCATGAATGTGCAGCCACAGTTCCCCTGAAATTAACCTCAAGTTTAGTCCAGGACAATGATCCAGAAGTACAAGAAGGGAATGATCAAAATGAGCTACTTTACTCACCTGACATGTCTGATCTAAAAGTGGATGAGCTCCTTACAACCAACCCTTTTATCTCTTGTGAGATATGTTTGGACCACTCCCCTGAATTAAATGATGATATGATTCAGGAAATGGACAAGTTACTCGATATGACTCTGGAATTGGAAACCACCCAGTTGAGGTCACCATTTGAACTGTTGAATGTTAACGATTCAATGCCTCTTTTGAGTAGTATCAATGAACAGAGTCCTTACATCAATACTTCGTCTCATGACCCTCAAATTGTTTGCGCAGGGTTGAAGCAAGAGAGTATGCCTCCATCTACTTGTAAAGACGATGGAATCCTTGAACAGATCATCACACACTTCAATGTGAAGAATGAGTCACTCTCAACTCCCAGACAAGCTCATTTGGGATTTAACTCCTTCCGGCAAGTTCTTAGTTTCTTCTGCTTGGAATGGCATCAGTGGTTATGGAACAAATTCCTTCCCCCCAAGCTGACTATCTTCGCTTGGAAAACTTCCTGCAGGGCGGTCCCGGTCGATGCGGTGGTCCAGAAGCTTGGGGTGACTATTGCCTCAAAATGCGAATGTTGCCATACTCCTCCTGTCAGTTCGGTGCAAGTTAATGGATCCTCGTATGATCTCCCTTCCATTCAGACGCAAGTTGACAATGCCCAGTCCAGCATCTCCCCTGCTTCGCTGATACACAACATTCAGCCATCTATCCCAGGGATTCTTAGCTCTCCTGGTGTGGTTGAGACCCTTGACCATCTATTTTTCTATGGGATAATGGCCAAGCGAGTCTGGGAATTCTTTAGTAGACTATTTGATGTTCCTCTTGTCCTGAATCAGCCTTTCCATACTAGGCTCTCTCTATGGACTTTGTCAGCTAATCTTAAATCCTGCTCATCTATCCTTTTGGGTCTCCTTCCAAGCCTCATCGTTTGGGAGCTTTGGATCAGCCGAAATGCTGCCAGATTCGAGGGGCAGAGTATGGCTGCCAGCAAGATCATCTTCAATGTCAATCGATGGATGCATGAGATTGGATCTTCTATTCCAGTCTCAGCCGGCCAATCTATGACCGAAATTGTTATCCTCAACGCCCTTCAGATTGACAACCCCTCCCCAAATCCATTCAGTAAACCGACTATCGTCAGATGGTCCAAACCCCCCAAAGATTGGCTAAAGCTAAACGTTGATGGATCTTCAAGAGGCAACCCGAGTGAAAGCGGTGGTGGAGCGTGTCAGGATCAATCCGAAAAACTGATTTTTGCATTTCACAGGTACTATGGGTCTTCTTCTAACACAATGGCCGAAGCCCGGGCAATACTTGACGTGTAAGACCCGTATCCTAGTCTGTACTGTTCCATCGACTCCCGCGATCCTTCCCATCGAAGTCCGGCAACCTAATACCTATGATCGACGTTTGTGCATGACCCTAAGTCATATCCTGTAGATTTGAGTCGGCTTAATCCGAGACTTGTACCATTGCAACCGCACAGTCGTCGCGGTTCCAACGCCGCTTCTTGCATACTGATCGGATACCCTGGCAGAGAGTTGTGGGCCGCGATTATTTTGAAGAAAAAGCCGCACGTTTGCAATCCAAAGAGAATCTTTACAACATGTCCCATCAATCCATCAATCAATCAATCAATTAATGCTTTCTTTTTCCACAAGTTATGCAACCACCAAGTCAACTCCCTCTCACCCTCTCTCTTACACACCCATACATGTCAAGTACACCATCACCTCACCCTTCACTCACATTCATCATTCTCTCTCCTTACATCCCATCTCTCCCTCTCGTTTCTCAAAACAAATTCCAAGCAATACCAAAGAAGAGAAAAGAGAGTGCACGTCCATGGTTTTTCATGAGAGAAAAGAGTGAGTTGTGTAGCCCACTTTCCCACCCCAAAATCCTTCATCTTAGCCGTTCACTTCTCATCATCCACCATCAAAGTGAGATACAAGGAGATCGGCTTTTCATTGGACCAAGAAGATCGAACAGTGGATGCTTCTATAGGCTAGTTTTCATGTTTTTATGATGGACCAAGTGAGGCCTACCGATCAATGGTATGGATCTCACTTTGGACCTTAAGATGTGGCCGATGGTCCACCTTGATCCTCATGATCATTCCATGATGGGGCCATTCTCCATGGACCCCATCATGATGTTTATTTTCCTTGCATGGATAGAGTCATATAGACCCTCCATTTTGGTGGAGAAAGGATCTCCACCATTGATTTTAATTAGTGGGCCCATATGAAATGGGACCCACTTGATGTATGTTTTAAATCATGCAAGGGAGGGCCCATAATGTCGGGGTCCTTCCATCACACGTGTCTCTCTCTCTCTCCGTCCTTTTTTCATTTTTTTTGTGAAGATGTGATTGTGTGGCCCACTTAATGAGCTATGAGATGTCCAAACCGTTCATCAAATAGACCTCACCTTGATGTGTGCCTTATGCACACCATCCAACCATTTGGTGGCCCACCCTAGTAGCACGTCTATGGGTGGGGCCCACCTTAAATGTGTTATATGCAATCGTCCAGCATCCCTGGGTGCTGGACGAGCTACACAGTGAAGAGTGAGCTGACAGTGGGTGTACTAACGTTAGTAGTAAAAACAAAGTTTTGGGAAGGGCTGTCCATGTAGGCCCCACCTCAATGTATAAATTCAATCCATGCCATCCATCCTTTTCCCCATACCATTTTAGGCGTTGAGCCGAAAAATGGGGCCAATCCGACTTTCGGGTGAGCCATAGCATAACAAACAACGTGTGTACCGTTGAAATTGTTGTGCAGCATGTCAACAACGCAGTGAGCCTAGATCCAATCTCAGGCCTCACCCACAAACGATAAACAGGAAGAAATATAAACTAGAAACAGATCAAAGCAATCCAAAACAAACCACAAGACAAGATATACATGGAAAAACCCCAATCTAGGGTAAAAAAACCACGGATGTAAACTTCTACTATGAAGAACGAAGATTACAAGGCAATATACTAACCTCTCCCTAGGAAATACAGAGAAAATCCCTTGCCCACACCTTAGAAATATTTCCCAATATTCACCTTAATCGTAGAATAGCCATGGGGACCCCAATTTATAGTTTTGGCAACTTCCCTTTCCGCATCCCAGTTACGAAAGGACTTGCGACATGAAATCTGCGAAACTCGTTTTCGCATCCCAGTTGCGAAAGGACTTGCAACACGAAATCCGTGCATGTGGCTCCACTTCTCAACAATCTCCCACTTGGAGACACATCGTCATAAACCTTTGTCTTCTTCATCCAGAGTGCACCACCTCCCCGTCTTCAAGCCTGAAGACCAATCAAAGATGAACGGAGCTTCAGCTTCTCTCGTGTGACCGCCTTGGTCAACATATCCGCAGGATTCTCACTTGTATGAATCTTCTCCAGAGCAATCGATCCATCTTCCAGTAGCGAATCTATGAAGTGATATCTGATGGTAATATGCTTAGTCCTTGAATGAAAGGCTGAATTCTTGGCCAAGTGTATTGCACTCTGACCGTCACTGTATAGTTTGCAATCTGCTTGCTTCTTACCCAACTCTTCTATGAAACCTTGCATCCACACCATCTCTTTACATGCTTCTGTAGCCGCAACATATTCTGCTTCTATTGTACTGATAGATACTATCTTCTGTAACTGAGAGACCCAACTGACTGCAGTACTACCCAGAGTAAAGACATAACCTGTAGTGCTTCCCCTGCTGTCAATATCTCCTGCCAAATCTGAATCCACGTAGGCTTGTAGCTTAATTTTCGATCCACCATAGCACAGCCCTACATCCTTAGTACCTACCAAATATCTAAGGATCCACTTCACAGCTTCCCAATGTTCCTTCCCGGGGTTGTTCATGAACCTGCTAACAACCCTCATTGTTTGAGCAATGTCTGGCCTCGTGCTCACCATAACATACATGAGACTCCCAATAGCTGACGCGTATGGGACTTTAGCCATGTAGTCCCGTTCCTCCTGCGTCTTTGCCCCTTGCTCCTTAGATAGCTTAAAGTGGTTGGCTAATGGAGTGCTAACCGGCTTAGCACCTCTTATATTGAATCGGTCAAGTACCTTAGCTATGTACTCTGCCTGTGACAAAACTAGTTTCTTATTTTCCCTGTCATGTTTTATCCTCATGCCTAGGATTTGTTTTGCAACTCCTAAATCCTTCATGAAAAATTCTCTAGACAGTTGTCTTTTGAGATCTGAAATGTCCTTCATGCTTGAACCGGCCACAAGCATGTCATCAACGTTCAGAAGAAGAATGATGTATGACGTATCAAACTTCTTCAAGTAACAACAGTGGTCTGCATGACATCTCCTAAAGCCGTTTCCCGATATAAAACTGACGAACTTCTTGTACCACTGCCTCGGGGCCTGCTTTAGGCCATATAAACTCTTATTTAGTCTGCACACCTTGTTCTCCTTTCCTGGTGCCACGTATCCTATCGGTTGATGCATATATATTTCTTCTTCAAGGTCCCTATGAAGAAAGGCTATCTTAACATCTAGTTGCTGTAGATGTAAGTCCTCTGTAGCCACTATACTTAAGACCATGCGAATCGTAGATATTTTCACCACGGGTGAAAATATTTCAGTGAAATCGATACCTGCCTTTTGTTGAAACCCTTTCACAACCAGTCTAGCCTTGTACCATTTCGAACCATCGTGCTCCTCCTTCAATCTGTAAACCTACTTGTTATGAAGAGCTTTCTTACCCTTAGGTAGAGTGACTAGCTCCCATGTACGATTAGACTCAAGAGAGTCCATCTCCTCATCCATGGCCTACTCCCACTTAACCCGTGTATCTGACTATAATGCCTCTTCAAAACACTCTGACTCACTATTATCTGTCAGCAGTAGATAATATAAGGAGGGTGAATATTAGACTGTGGGTCTCCTCTCCCGAGTAGACCTCCTCACAACCGGTGTATGTGGCTCTACCTCGTAATGCTCCTGTGCATGATCATCCTGTGAATTCCTTTTCTTCGACCTTATTTTCCTACACACTGTCCTTATGCATCACTTTTTCATTAAAGACTACGTCCTTGCTTCTGATGATTTTTCTATTTTCTGCATCCCAAAACTTATAGCCAAAATCATGCTGCCCGTAGCCTATAAACGTGCACCTCTTGGACTTCGTATCCAGCTTGTTTCTGTGCTCTGCATCAATATGAACATATAAAATGCAATCGAACACTCTAAGATGTACAAGGTTCACACTACGTGAAAAATGGAAAAAAATGACGGATTTAGAGACGGTTCTGGACCGTCTCTAAAATTGCTTGGTTTAAAGACGCTTTAGAGAAGGTCGTAAACCGTCTCTAAACTTTTAGACGGCCCTTGACCGTCCTTAATATTGTCTTAAAATTTTAAACGTCCATAAATCATTTAAGACGGTCAAAAACCGTCGTTAACTGAGGATAAAAGACGGCCATTGACCGTCTAAAATAAGAGACGGTCTCTGACCGTCTTATGTGCAGCCATTTGAGACGGTCAAGGACCGTCCTTATTAGAGACGGTCATTGGCCGTCTCTTACTAGCAATCTGAGACTGTCAAGGACCGTCTCAATTAGAGACGGTCATTGGCCGTCGTTTTTTCTTGTAATGTAGACTGTTAAAAAGAGTCTATATTAGAGACGGTCCTCACTGTCTCCATTTGAGATCACAAAGACCGTTTCTATTAGAGACGGTCCTTAGCCGTCTTATAGTGGTCATTTGAGATCACAAAGATCGTCAGATTAGAGACGGTCAAATCTGCGTCTCTAATGCTTTCGGGTAACAATTTCAAAACAAAAAAATTAATGAATTTTAAAAAAAAAAAAAAGTTTAAAAGCTTAGAAAAATAATTAACAATGTTTAAGGAAAAAATTTAGATTTTGAAAAAAAAATGTAATTTTATAAAAATCTAGATTTTGAAAAAAAAAAATTAAGAACTTTGAATAATGTTGATAATTTGGAAAAAAAAAAAAAGAAGAAGATTTCGATAAAAAATGATATTTTGAAAAAGAAAATTTATAAAATTAAACAAAATTGTGAAAAAATTGACAAATTGTAAAAAAAAAAAAATATACATTTAAAAAAAAAAAAAAAGATTTTGTATTTTGACAAGAAAAATTAAAAAGTTATATAACAAGATTTCGATTAAAAAAAAATGATATTTTGAAAAAGAAAATTTATAAAATTAAACAAAATTGTGAAAAAATTGACAAATTGTAAAAAAAAATATATATTTTTTAAAAAAGAAAAATAGATTTTGTATTTTGACAAGAAAAATTAAAAAGTTATATAACAAGATTTCGATAAAAAAAATCATATTTTGGAAAAGAAAATTTTAAAAATTAAACAAAATTGTGAAAAAATTGATAAATTGTAAAAAAATATATTTTTTTAAAAAAAGAAAACTAGATTTTGTATTTTGACAAGAAAAATTGAAATGTTATATAACAAAAGTGAGATTTTGAAAAAGAAAATTTAAAAAATGAAACAAAATTGTGAAAAAAATTGACTAATTGTAAAAAATATATTTTTAAAAAAGAAAGCTAGATTTTTTATTTTGACAAGAAAAATTGAGAAGTTAGATAACAAAAGTGAGATTTGGATGATTTATCAGATATCCTTCCTACTCTATGTTTCTCCAACCCATTTTTGGGGCGGGTATAAAAATTATGTAGATTTAAATCTTAAGTGGACCACACCACTAGAAAGAATGATAATATAATATCTCACAATTAAAAATTATAAAGAGCCCATCGTAAGGTTTTAGTAATGTTTATTTGCAATCCAACCTGTTGATAATGTAAAGAAGATCTAGATGAAGGTAAACTACAAAGATCAAATTGATCCAAAACTTTTGTGGCCCTCAAAAGGTTTTTAATAGTTATTCATCATTGTTTTGATTGGTATGGCCCACCTGAGATTATTGAGTTCTTATGATTTGAAATCACATCCTAAAATACGATGGAAAAATATATGGACGGTGTCGATATACATAAAATATATTAAGGTGGGCCCTACATGGTTAGAGTAACACCTATGAAGGAGTTACCTAAATAGTGAAATGGTATTATAAGGTCACCTCATGGGAACTTCCCATAAGGTTAATTTGTGTGCGCCCCACCATGATGTGTGTAGAACATCAACACCATGCATTTGATATGTCCCCTTGAAGTCCAAAAATCAGTCATATACGAAACTTAGGTGGGCTATAGCATCTAAAACTATGTGAAGACATCCCTAAAACATATAAAAGCATTTGGTGGGGCCCACATGAATTTTGGATGTGTATGAAACTTGGTCTAACTCCTCATCCAAGTGGGACACACATAATGAATTGGCTGGATCTATGAAGCATATCTAGGTGGGCCCAATAAATGATTATGAATGTTTTAATGGGAGGGTAACCCTCTCAACTATAGTATGTGGTGTGGCCCACCCAAGTCATGAATTGACTTTATTTTTAAGCTCTAAAATGTACCGCCCCATAGAATCTTATTAGAGACTGACGATGCTTAAGGGGCTCCATGGGGCCCATTTCAATATATTTGTTTTATCTAAGTCAGTCCATAAATTTTGAAAATTATTTCAAAGTGCATGAGCTCAAAAAGTAGAAAATATTAAAAGTCTAAGTGGACCACACCATAAGAAATAATGAAAAATAAATTGATAACATTAGTATGTGGTGTGGTCCACCTACAGCTTCGATTTGACTCATTTCTTGGATCAACCCTAAAAATGAGCCGTTAAAATTAATGGGCAGAGTGGATAATTAACATACATAATGGTGAGCCCCACAAGTCAAAAAATAATGAAAATTCGGGATCAACCCACACTGTTCATCCATTTTTCGAGATAATTTTAGAGAACTATCTAAAAAATGATTCATATCCAAAGATTAATTAAATGAACCACACCACAAATAAGGGAAACAAATTGGCTACTCCCCCTGACACCATCCAATGGCTTATGGTTGGTGCTATATGGGCCCCACCATGATGTATGTGTTCAATCCATTCTGTCCATCTATTTTGATTAAAAAAATAATATTTTGAAAAAAAATATAAAAAATTAAACAAAATTGTGAAAAAATTGACAAATTGTAAAAAAATATATATTTAAAAAAGAAAATTAGATTTTGTATTTTGACAAGAAAAATTAAAAAGTTATATTACAAGATTTCGATAAAAAAATGATATTTTGAAAAAGAAAATTTAAAAAATTAAACAAATTTGTGAAAATTTTGATAAATTGAAAAAAATATATATATCTTTTTGAAAAAGAAAACTAGATTTTGTATTTTGACAAGAAAATTTGAAAAGTTATAGATAACAAAAGTGAGATTTAAAAAACGATATTTTAAAAAAGAAATTTTAAGAAATTAAAAAAATTGTGAAAAAATTGACAAATTATAAAAAAAAATATATTTTTTAAAAAAGAAAACTAGATTTTGTATTTTGACAAGAAAAATTGAAAAGTTAGATAACAAAAGTGAGATTTAAAAAAATGATATTTTGAAAAAGAAAATTGTGAAAAAATTGTGAAAAAATTGACAAATTGTAAAAAAATATATATTTTAAAAAAGAAAACTAGATTTTGTATTTTGTCGAGAAAAATTGAAAAGTTAGATAATAAAAGTGAGATTTCGATTTTTTTTTAAAAAATGATATTGTGAAAAATAAAATTTTAAAAATTAAACAAAATTGTGAAAAATTTGACAAATTGTAAAAAAGTATATTTTTTAAAAAAGAAAACTAGATTTTGTATTCTGACAAGAAAAATTGGAAAGTACTTAGATAACAAAAGTTAGATTTTGATGATGTATTGTATATCCTTGCGCCCATACGTTTCTCCAACCCATTTTTGAAGTAGGGTATAAAAAATTGTGTAGATTTAAATCTTAAGTGGATCACACCATTGGAAAGAATGATAGTATAGTACCTCGCCATTAAAAATTATAAAGAGCCCATTGTAAGGTTTTAGTAACGTTTACCGCAATCCAACTTGTTGATAATGTAAAGAAGATCTAGATGAAGGTAAACTACAAAGATTAAATTGATCCAAAACTTTTGTGGCCTTCAAAAGGCTTTTATGGTTATTAATCATATTGTTTTGATTGGTATGGCCCACCTAAGATTATTTAGTTCTTATGATTTGAAATCACATCCTAAAATATGATGAAAAAATATATGGACGATGTCGATATACATAAAATTTATCAAGGTGGGCCCTACATGGTTAGAGTAACACCCATGAAGGAGTTACCTAAAATAATGAAATGGTACTATAAGGTCACCTCATGGGAACTTCCCATGAGGTTAATGTGTGCGCCCACCATGATGTGTGTACAACATCAACACCATGCATTTGATGTGTCCCCTTTAAGTCGAAAAATCGAGTTATATACGAAACTCAGGTGGGCCATAAGCATCTAAAACTATGTGTGGCCCACCCAAGTCATGGATTGACTTTATTTTTAAGCTCGTGGCCTACCATGGAATGGTGCATCTGATGTTTGTGTTTTCTTTTCATTCATATATTTTTGATATTATGAACAACCTTTAACTGTTTTTGGACAATCTGATCAGTCTAGATTAAAGAGTGAATAACTTCAGATGTTTAAATCAAAATTCACTCAAATTGTTGATCAATCTTGTTTGCCCAATATCTTTTTCATATGTAACATGATCGAGGTTAGTAACTAGTCAAATTGGGGGTAATGATCAGTAAAATAAAGTGAATGGACCAGACATGTAAAATGGGTCAAATATTCTAGTCAAAATTGTGACCCAACTTATTGACACCCTGAAACTCTAAGAATTAATGTAAGTTTTGTAGGGCCCATCATGATGTGTGTCGAACATCAACGGTGTGCATTTAATAGAAGTTTTGGATTAAGCTGATGTTTGTGTTTTCCCTTCATATCTTTTTGATATTATGAACATGTTGGATGACAAACATTACCGTGGGCCCACCATAATGTATGGCCCTACGACCATTTTTTTTAAAAAACTTTTGAATCAGTTGGATTTCAAATAAACATTACGATGGGCCTTAGGATAGTTTCAATGGTGGGAATCACCATCCCGTTGTTTTTTATGGTAGGGTCTACTACAGATTTTTATCTGTCTCATTTTTTGGCTCGTGATTTAAAATGATATCTCAAAATGGATGGACGGTGTGGATTTAACAAATACATAAGTTTTTATATTTTTTAAATATTATATATATGGAAAAGGTTCTATTCGTCGAGCTCATGGGAACTCCCCATAAGGTCGAGCTGTGTGGGCCCCATCATGATGTGTGTCAAAAATCAACACCATGCATTTGATGGGTCCTCTTTAAATTATGGGATATCCTCAAAATCAGCCATATCTGAGAACTCGAGGTGGGCCATACCATCTAAAATCATGTGAAGACATGCCTAAAACATATAAAAGCACTTGGTGGGGCCCCACCTGAAATTTGGATGCATCTGAAACTTGGTATGACCCCTCATCCAAGTGGCACACACATAATAGATGGGCTAGATTTGTGAACCACATCTCTGTGGGCCCAAAAATAATTATGAATGTTTTAATGGAGGGTAACCCCTCTCAACTTTTGTGTTCGATGGTCTCAGAGGCCCCACCATGATGTATGTGTTTCATCCATGCCGTCCATCTATTTTTATAGATCATTTTATGATATTACAAAAAAAAAATGAGTTATATCCCAATCTCAAGTGGACCACATTACAGGAAAAAGTGTTGAATGAATGTCGACCATTAAAAACTTTTTGGGAGCCATAAAAATATTGGATCAAGCTGATCTTTGTTTTTTCCCTTCATCTGGGCCTTGATGACCGAATCAAAGATTGGATGTCAGATAAACAGTACAGTGGGCCTTAGGAGGATTTAAATGATGGATATCCAATCACTGTTGTTTTCCTGTGGTGTGGTCCACCTAAGATTTATATCCCTTTTATTTTTAACACTAAGTTTTAAAATTATATTTAAAAATGGATGAACGGATCGGATGAACGGATGAAACACATACATCATGGTGGGGCCCACAGCCCACCGAACACCAGCCAAGGGGCTGGTGTCAGCGGGAGTAGCCGATTCGTTCTACCTACCCCAAAACTACTCCCCCGTGCCCTCTCCCACAACTCCAAAACCCACCCCAAATTTTCTCCCGCGCGCGCCCTTCCCTCCCAAAACCCAAACCCTCTCTCCCTCTCTCTCAACCTCACTCTATACCTCTTCGTCTCTCACTCCCGCTCACCCTCTCTCTCTCTCTCTCTCGGTCCCTCTCTTTCTGTCTCTCTGTCTCTCTCTGTCTCTCGGTGCTCTCTCTCTCGCGCATCCTCTCTCTGTCTCTCTCGGTGGACCGTGATCGGGGCTCCAACTCAAACAGGTATCTCTCTCTCTCTCTCAATCTCTGTCAATCTCAATACCGATTGAAATGATTTGGGGATTTATGGATTTGTGGATTTGGGGATTTGTGGATTTGGGGATTTAGGGATTTGGGGATTTAGGGATTTAGGGATTTGGGGATTTGGGGATTTACGAATTTGGGGATTTAGGGATTTGGGGATTTGGGGATTTGTGGATTTGGGGATTTAGGGATTTGGGGATTTGGGGATTTACGAATTTGGGGATTTGGGGATTTACAGATTTGGAGATTTCTATCTCCAATGTTTTATGCGGTCCACCTTGATGTATGTGTTGTATATCCATGCCATCTCTGTTTTGCCAGCCCATTTTAGGTAATGGCCCTGAAAATGTGACTGAAGATGGTTCCAAAGAACCCATCCAGTCTTATAATTAATCCCCAAATCGGATCCGTCCATCCAGTCTTTTGTACTGTGGATGGGAAATGGTTCCAAAGAACCCATTCATCGAATGGTTTTAGCTCTTTGATCAACGACTGTAAATAAGAGTAGTTTATGGTCAAGATTGGGTGTAGAAATTGAAGCAAAGTATGATAATATAATTCTCTTACAAATAAGAAGTAGACGATGGTTTACGTTCAAGTATTAATCCTAGATAGGACCTTTTGTAGGACCAGGTATTTTGCCCTTGGAATATTCAAATATAAAAGATGTGATTTGGTCCTTGGAGAATGATTTTAGTACCGTCTATGGAGGTTGTTTGGTAGCATGGGTCTCTTCGGGGTCCGTACAATAATTTGGTCGAGGAACTTTAGGATACCTTAGAAGCATATGTATCGTATTTTCAAAACATTGCATTCTTTTAATTAAAATTTAAGCTTCTTTTAATTAAAATTGATGACTTAAATTTTCGATCTTATGGAATTTAAATATTATGGTTAACTGTTTGTATTTTAACTTAAAATTTAGGTCGAGTAGTTACAATAGTCAAAGATGATTAAAAATTCAGGATTTTACCCCTCACTTTTTTCTTTTGCTTTAAAAGACTTTTCAAGAATTTCTAATTCAAGTTGGATTTTAAATTCTAAATTTTAAGAAAAAAAAATTTTAATACTTTAATAATAGGAAATATACACTCTGATAACTTTCTTAAAAAGCTCTCTCTCATTAATTGATATGATCATCCTTTCATTACTTTTCATAATGGTGGCGGTGAGAGCAATTGGGTGGGTAGCTTCAGTATGTTTCACTATGATGTTCACGTGAAATCCCCTAGCTATCAAATAGGTCACCCCATGTTAGGCCAAGGGTGCAAAAATCAACCCTATTCAGGATTCAAATGGACAACATGGTTGAAAATAATATACATTGTATGATTTTTTGGACACGGGCCTAAATGGTTGGGTGAAATTTAATGATTGGAGTGGATTTCATATAATCATTATGTTAGGCCCCATAAAAATGAAGGGTGAGCATCTGTCT
The DNA here is from genome assembly GCA_030180095.1 of Magnolia changhungtana. Lineage (NCBI taxonomy): Eukaryota > Viridiplantae > Streptophyta > Magnoliopsida > Magnoliales > Magnoliaceae > Magnolia > Magnolia changhungtana. Next base: position 220,238 of record JASAUF010000023.1, read on the forward strand.
CCCAACTATTTCCTTTGGTGTGGCTCATTAGAATGATAGATCAACTTCGATTTTTGCTTCTAAATACTGAATATCTAACGGACAAAGTGGATCTCAAGTAAACATTACGGTGGGGCCCATTAAAAAAAAAAAAGAGCTACATCCCATGTAAATGATTTTTTCTTAGTACTCTTTGTACAGTTACAAAGGATGCACGAGGATTTGATTTTTGGTGGGGCCCACCATGATGTTTATGTAACATCTACTTTGACCATTAGATGCATGCATAATCGACTTAGAATGACTTATGATTCAAGTGGACCACACAGAAGAAAATAATTGGGAGAGAGGCATCCATCCCTAATTTTTACGAGGCCCACTATGATGATTACATGAAATCTACTCAATTCATTAAATGGCACAAAAATATGTAGAGTTAGGACTTAAAAATCAAGCCCATCCTTTATTCAGGTGGGCCATATCAAGGGAAACAATTTGGAGGGTTATCATTATTTTGTACACTTTTTCCAATCATGTGGTCCTATAACCTAAACCCGAACCCATTCTCAAATTGGAGATTCGTTTTGATTCCTATGATCAGATTGCTTTTCTTTTGTTTTGGCTGGCTGGATGATTTTCATTTCAGAAGTTGTGGAAAGTCCTTGTTTGTAGGTTTCTTGGATTTAGGTGTTGATGACTTATGTTTTTATTTTAGGAAACAAACTTAGTTTCTAATTTGGTTGTAGTACTATACCCACAATGAGAATCAAATATAATGAGGCTATGTTCTTTTTTTCTTTTTCTTTTTTTAGAGGTTGAGACATTTGGCCAATACAAGGCTTTAAATCGGTGTATTGGTATTGTATCTTTCACCACCAAAACGGCCCCGTATGGCTCCATATTGCCCCTGTTTTGGTACGATACATCCTTACCATTCATGGGTAATACATCCTTACTATGCTAAACAATTCTTTAACTGAATAAAAAATTACATATTGTGGCGACACAAGATTGGATAATAAAAGTGTATTTTTAGGAATAAATGGCACCATACACTTTGTTGCTATACATCATATACTACATCCGTGGGTTTTTTATTTTTATTTTTTTTATTTTTATATCATTGGATCTGGTTGTAGCAAATACTTAAGAGTTGATAGTTTAGTATGGTTTTGAACTCGTTCCAAGATCCCCACCCTCATGTGCGCTTGGTTGCTATTAATGCAAATGGGCAATTGTCTACAGATTTGGGGCCAAACCTTCAAATTCAGTATCATCTACCGAGTCATCGTCACACTGTCTAAAGCTTCAAAAGGGAATTGGCTTGACTTGCACTTCAACGAAGATAAGGTAAATGCCAAATTTCCATTTCCACTTTCTTATTGTAATTACTATGAACAAGAAATAGGAGAAGTCAGGCCCTGTTTTAATTTTTCATTTCCTTATCTTGTGAACACAACACACAATCATGTGCTTGTGAACACAACACACAATCTTTGTTATTGCTTGTGATAATAGTGGAAATTTTGGAATTTTATAGGATAGCTATAAGATCGGCCATGCTTTATGGGATTAAATGTTGGGCGACCAAGGAAGAACGCATTCATAGGATGAGTGTAAATTTGAAATAAGGATATTCGACCACTTGCTTCAAATGGAGGGAATTTGCACAAAGATTTGGTTAGGGAGACTACGATGGTGAACTAGCAGTGAACAAATATGAGAGTTACAAAGGTGAAAAGAAACATAAGGCGGTCGGTAAGATAAGATAGATTGACAGTACTTGTTTCAATTTTCTTAGATGAATGATGAATGTATTTGGGAATGTAAATGAAAATAAAAAACTTATAATATATATATATATATATATGTTATCAATGGAGGATACCTTATTTAGGGGGACATGAAATTCTTGTAGCTTATGGTATGGTGCCCCATATTGGTTGTATGTTACTAGTATGTAGTAGATAATACTAGGTTCAATAGTAGATAATACTAGAAAATCCCTAAACCTAAACCTACACCTAATCCTAATCTACTCCTTAACCCGAATCCAAACCTAAACCTATAATTATAACTTAAAACTATTCTCAAATATCAAAACCTATAACCTAAACCCGAAACCAAACCCGAACCCGAATTCCTAAACCTTAACCTAAACACATAACCTATAACCTATAACCTAAGCCTATACCAAAACCTAAAACCTAAAGCTAAAGCTAAACCTATAACTTAAACCTAAACTCAAATCCCTAAACCTTAACCTAAACCTACAACCTATACTTAAACTTATAACCTTAACCCTAAACCTACACCTAAACCTACACCTAATCCTAATCTCAACTCCCTAACCTAAACCTAAACCTAAACTTGAAAACCCAAAACTAAACCCAAACCCGAACCCAGAACCCGAACCCGATCCCGATTTCTTAAACCTAAATTGAAGACCTTAACCTAAACCTATTCTCAAATCCCCAAAACACCGTAACCTAAACCTAAACCTATAACCTATAACCTAAGTCCGAACCTATTCTCAAATCCCATAACCTATAACCTAAACCTAAATCAAAACCTATAACCAAAACCAAAACCTACACCTAATCCTAATCTCAACTCCCTAACCTAAACCTAAACCTAAGTTTGAAAACCCAAACCTAAACCCGATCCCGAACAGGAACCCAATTTCCTAAACCTAAACCTTAACATATTCTCAATTCCCTAAACCTATAGCTTATAAGACCTAAAACCATAACCTTAACCTAAACCTATAACCTTAAAACTAAACCTTAACCAATAACCTACAACCTAAACCTAAACCTAAAACCCAAATGTATTATCAAATCCCTAAACTTAAACCTACACCTAATCCTAATCTCAACTCCCTAACCTAAACCTAAACCTAAACTTGAAAACCCAAACCTAAACCCGATCCCAGAACCAGAACCAGGAACCCGATTCCCTAAACCTAAACCTTAACCTATTTTCAATTCCACTAAACCTATAGCTTATAACCTAAACCTTAACCTAAACCTAAACTTAAACCTTAACCTAAACCTAAACCTAAACCAAAACCTATGACCTAAAACCTAAATGTATTCTCAAATCTCTAAACCTAAACCTACACCTAATCCTAATTTCAACTCTCTAACCTAAACCTAAACCTAAACTTGAAAACCCAAACCTAAACCCGAACCCGAACCCGATTTCTAAACCTTAACCTAAACCTACACCTAATCCTAATCTCAACTCCCTAACCTAAACCTAAACCTAAACTTGAAAACCCAAACCTAAACCCGATCCGAACCCGAACCCGAACCCGATTCCTAAACCTAAACCTTAACCTATTTTGATTCCCTAAACCTATAGCTTATAACCTAAACCTTAACCTAAACCTAAACTTAAACCTTAACCTAAACCTAAACCTAAACCAAAACCTATGACCTAAAACCTAAATGTATTCTCAAATCTCTAAACCTAAACCTACACCTAATCCTAATTTCAACTCTCTAACCTAAACCTAAACCTAAACTTGAAAACCCAAACCTAAACCCGAACCCGAGACCCGATTTCCTAAACCTAAACCTTAACCTAAACCTACACCTAATCCTAATCTCAACTCCCTAACCTAAATCTAAACCTAAGTTTGAAAACCCAAACCTAAACCCGATCTCGGCAACCTAACCCAATTTCCTAAACCTAAACCTTAACATATTCTCAATTCCCTAAACCTATAGCTTATAAGACCTAAAACCTTAACCTTAACCTAAACCTATAACCTTAAAACTAAACCTTAACCAATAACCTACAACCTAAACCTAAACCTAAAACCCGAATGTATTATCAAATCCCTAAACTTAAACCTACACCTAATCCTAATCTCAACTCCCAACCTAAACCTAAACCTAAACTTGAAAACCCAAACCTAAACCCGATCCCGAACCCGAACCCGATTCCCTAAACCTAAACCTTAACCTATTTTCAATTCCCTAAAACTATAGCTTATAACCTAAACCTTAACCTAAACCTAAACTTAAACCTTAACCTAAACCTAAACCTAAACCAAAACCTATGACCTAAAACCTAAATGTATTCTCAAATCTCTAAACCTAAACCTACACCTAATCCTAATTTCAACTCTCTAACCTAAACCTAAACCTAAACTTGAAAACCCAAACCTAAACCCGAACCCGAACCCGATTTCCTAAACCTTAACCTAAACCTACACCTAATCCTAATCTCAACTCCCTAACCTAAACCTAAACCTAAGTTTGAAAACCCAAACCTAAACCCGATCCCGAACCGGAACCCAATTTCCTAAAGCTAAACCTTAACATATTCTCAATTCCCTAAACCTATAGCTTATAAGACCTAAAACCTTAACCTTAACCTAAACCTAACCTTAAAACTAAACCTTAACCAATAACCTACAACCTAAACCTAAACCTAAAACCCGAATGTATTATCAAATCCCTAAACTTAAACCTACACCTAATCCTAATCTCAACTCCCTAACCTAAACCTAAACCTAAACTTGAAAACCCAAACCTAAACCCGATCCCGAACCCGAACCCGATTCCCTAAACCTAAACCTTAACCTATTTTCAATTCCCTAAACCTATAGCTTATAACCTAAACCTTAACCTAAACCTAAACTTAAACCTTAACCTAAACCTAAACCAAAACCTATGACCTAAAACCTAAATGTATTCTCAAATCTCTAAACCTAAACCTACACCTAATCCTAATTTCAACTCTCTAACCTAAACCTAAACCTAAACTTGAAAACCCAAACCTAAACCCGAACCCGAACCCGATTTCCTAAACCTTAACCTAAACCTACACCTAATCCTAATCTCAACTCCCTAACCTCAACCTAAACCTAAGTTTGAAAACCCAAACCTAAACCCGATCCGAACCAGGAACCCAATTTCTAAAGCTAAACCTTAACATATTCTCAATTCCCTAAACCTATAGCTTATAAGACCTAAAACCTTAACCTTAACCTAAACCTAACCTTAAAACTAAACCTTAACCAATAACCTACAACCTAAACCTAAACCTAAAACCCGAATGTATTATCAAATCCCTAAACTTAAACCTACACCTAATCTAATCTCAACTCCCTAACCTAAACCTAAACCTAAACTTGAAAACCCAAACCTAAACCCGATCCCGAACCCGAACCCGATTCCCTAAACCTAAACCTTAACCTATTTTCAATTCCCTAAACCTATAGCTTATAACCTAAACCTTAACCTAAACCTAAACTTAAACTTTAACCTAAACCTAAACCAAAACCTATGACCTAAAACCTAAATGTATTCTCAAATCTCTAAACCTAAACCTACACCTAATCCTAATTTCAACTCTCTAACCTAAACCTAAACCTAAACTTGAAAACCCAAACCTAAACCCGAACCCGAACCCAATTTCCTAAACCTAAACCTTAAGCTATTCTCAAATCCCTAAACTTGAACCTACACCTAATCCTAATCTAAACTCCTAACTTTAAACCTAAACTTAAACTTGAAAACCCAAACCTAAAAACCAATCCCAGGAGCCCAAAACCGATTTCCTAAAACTAAACCTTAACCTATTCTCAAATCCCTAAACTTAAACCTACACTTAATCCCAATCTAAACTCCCTAACCTAAACCGAAACCTAAACTTGAAAACCCAAACCTAAACCCAATCCCGAACCCGAACCCGAATTCCTAAACCTAAACCTTAACCTATTTTTAAATCCCTAAACCTAAACCTACACCTAATCCTAATCTCAACTCCCTAACCTAAACCTAAACCTAAATTTGAAAACCCAAACCTAAAGCCGATCCCAGATCTCGAACACGAACCCGATTTCCTAAACCTAAACCTTAACATATTCTCATTCCCTAAACCTATAGCTTATAAGACCTAAAACCTTAACCTTAACCTTAACCTAGACCTAAACCTATAACCTTAAAACCAAAACCTATGACCTAAAACCTTAACCTATAACCTATAACCTAAACTTATAACCTATAACCTAACCTTAACCTAAACCTAAAACCTAAACCTTAACCAATAACCTATAAGTTAAACCAAAAAGCTAAACTTCAAACCTAAATGTATTCTCAAATCCCTAAACTTAAACCTACACCTAATCCTAATTTCAACTCCTAACCTAAACCTAAACCTAAACTTGAAAACACAAACCTAAACCCGATCCCGAACCCGAGCCCGATTCCCTAAACCTAAACCTACACCTAATCCTAATCTAAACTCCCTAACCTAAACCTAAACCTAAACTTGAAAACCCAAACCCAAACCCGATCCCAAACCCGAACCCGATTTCCTAAACCTAAACCTAAACCTAAACTTGAAAACCCAAACCTAAACCCGATCCAGAACCCAGAACCCGACTAAACCTATAGCTTATAACCTAAACTTAAACCTAAACCTTAACCTAAACCTATAACCTTAACCTAAACCAAAACCTATGACCTAAAACCTAAATGTATTCTCAAATCTCTAAACCTAAACCTACGCTAATCCTAATCTCAACTCCCTAACCTAAACCTAAACCTAAACTTGAAAACCCAAACCTAAAACCCTATCCTAAACTGAACCCGATTTCCTAAACCTAAATCTTAACCTATTGTCAAATCCCTAAACCTAAACCTACACCTAATCCTAATCTAAACTCCCTAACCTAAACCTAAACCTAAACTTGAAAACCCAAACCTAAACCAAATCCACGAACCCGAATCCAAATTCTTAAACCTAAACCTAAACCTTAACCTATTTTCAAATCCCTAAACCTAAACCTAAACCTACATCTAATCCCAATCTCAACTCCCTAACCTAAACTTAAACCTAAACTTGAAAACCCAAACCTAAACCCGAACCCGAACCCGATTTCCTAAACCTAAACCTTAACATATTCTCATTCCCTAAACCTATAGCTTATAACCTAAACTTAAACCTTAACCTTAACTTAAACTTAAACACCGAACCTATAACCTATAACCTAAATATATTTTCAAATCCCTAAACCTATATATACACCTAATCCTAATCTCAACTCCCCTAACCTAAACCTAAACTTGAAAACCCAAACCTAAACCCGATCCCGAACCCGAACCCGAACCCGATTTCTTAAACCTAAACCTTAACCTATTCTCAAATCTCTAAACCTAAACCTAAACCTAAACCTAATCCTAATCTAAACTCCCTAACCTAAACCTTAACTTGAAAACCCAAACCTAAACCCAATCCCGAACAGAACCCGAATTCTTAAACCTAAACCTTAACCTATTCTCAAATCCCTAAACCTACACCTACACACCAATCCTAATCTCAACTCCTAACCTAAACTTGAAAACCCAAACTTGAACCCGATCCCAGAACCCGCACCCGATTTCCTAAACCTAAACCTACACCTAATCCTAATCTCAACTCCCTAACCTAAACCTAAACCTAAACCTAAACTTGAAAACACAAACCTAAACCCGATCCTCGAACCCGAACCCGATTTCCTAAACCTAAACCTTAACCTATTGTCAATTCCCCAAACCTATAGCTTATAACCTAAATCTAAACCTAAACCCTTAACTTAAACCTAAACCTAAACCTATAACTTATAACCTAAATATATTCTCAAATCCCTAAACCTACACCTACACCTAATCCTAATCTCAACTCCCTAACCTAAACCCAAACCTAAACTTGAAAACCCAAACTTAAACTCCGATCCCGAACTCCGAACCCGATTTCCTAAACCTAAACCTTAACATATTCTCAATTCCCTAAACCTATAACTTATAACCTAAACCTTAACCTAAACCTAAACCTTAACCTATTCTCAAATTCCTAAACCCACACCTACACCTAATCCTAATTTAAACTCCCTAACCTAAACCTAAACCTAAACCTAAAATTGAAAATCCAAACCTAAACCCGATCTCGAACCCAAACCCGATTTCCTAAACCTAAACCTAATCCTAATCTAAACTCCCTAACCTAAACCTAAACCTAAACCTAAACTTGAAAACCCAAACCTAAACCCAATCCAGAACTCGAACCCGAATTCTTAAACCTAAACCTTAACATATTCTCAAATCCCTAAACCGCACCTACACCTAATCATAATCTCAACTCCCTAACATAAACCTAAACCTAAACTTGAAAACCCAAACCTAAATCCGATCCCGAACCCGAACCCGATTTCCTAAACCTAAACCTTAACCTATTCTCAATTCCCTAAACGTATAGCTTATAACCTAACCTAAACCTAAACTTATTTATATGTATTATGCGTGGATGAATGTAATGTGAATAAGATTGTTTGTGTTTGGATGGATGTAGTTTATGTTTGGATGGATTTACGTAGTTTGGGTTTAGATGGATGTGAATGTGATGAAATGTATATAAGATTGTTTTTTTACTTATGAAGTTAAACTTATGTGTATTATGCGTGGATGAATGTAATGTGGATAAGATTGTGTTTAGATGAATTTACGTAGTTTGGGTTTAGATGGACGTGAATATGAATGTGAATGTGATAAAATATATTGTATATCAGGTGTATATCAGGAAGATTGTGTTTAGATGGATATACGTAGTTTGGGTTTAGATGGATGTGAATGTGATGAAATATATTGTATAACAGGTGTATATCAGGAAGATTGTGTGTTTGGATGGATTTACGTAGTTGGGGTTTAGATGAATGTGAATATGAATGTGAATGTGATGAAATATATTGTATAACAGGTGTATATCAGGAAGATTGTGTGTTTGGATGGATGTGAATGTGAATGCGATGAAATATATTGTATAACAGGTGTATATCAGGAAGAAGACTAAAGCAGTCCCTTTGGGGTTTAGATGGATGTGAATGTGAATGTGATGAAATATTTTGTATAACAGGTGTATATCAGGAAGATTTTAAATTTGGATGGATGTGAATGTAAATGTGAATGTGATGAAATATATTGTATAACAGGTGTATAACAGGTTAAATGTGGTCCTTCAAGGGTCATAAGAGACGGCCCAAAGCAGTCCCTTTAAAGGACGGTCCATGATCGTCCTTTTAAAGGACGGTCTATAACCGTCCTTTGAAGGCTCAAATGAGACGGTCCATGACAGTCCTTTTAAAGGACAGTCTATGACCGTCCGTTTAAAGGACGGTCTATCGCCATCCTTTGAAGGCCCATAAGTGACGGTCCATGACAGTCCTTTTAAAGGACGGTCCATGGCCGTCCTCTTTGGGCTCATAAGAGACGGTCCATGACAGTACATTTTAAAGACGGTTCATGACCGTCCTTTTTTAGGACGGTCCATGACCGTCTTTTTTTCGTCAATAAGAATGACGGTTTTCAACCGTCCTTTAAAAAATAAGACACGTCAAAATTTGACGGCCTATGCGACGGTCCATGACCATCCTTTTTGGTCATTTAAGACGGTTTTGGACCATCCTTTTTTCGCTGTTTTGGCGTAGTGTCACTTCCTTCCCAGTCCACACTTCTTCTGGTAGCCCACCATCCAATGGTGTTGAGGGACTTCTATTGATGAGATATGCGGCGTTATTCACAGCATCTGCCTAAAATGTCTTGGGCAACCCAACATGTAACCTCATGCTCCTAGCGCGCTCAATGATGATCCTATTAATGCGCTCAGCCACACCATTCTATTGTGGTGTACCTGGAATCATTTTTTGATGTTTGATTCCACTTGCTGCACAATACTCTCCCCCATTATCAGATCTAAGACATTTTACTGTTTTACTTGTCACATTTTCTACCATAACTTTTCACTTCTTAAATACATCAAATACATCAGATTTGTGCTTTAAGAAATAAATCCACAGTTTTCTACTAGCATCATCAATAAAGGAAACAAAATAACGTGAGCCACCAGCAGATGATACCTGTGCCGGTCCCCACACATCAGTGTATACAAGCTCCAACAGATGCGTCTTTGGAGCACATCCCATCTTCTTGAAACTTACCCTCTTCTATTTGCCATACACGCAGTCCTCGCAGAATTTCAAGTTAATAGACTTCAGCCCTAGTAGTTTCCCTTTTGACAATAGCACTTTCATCCCTTTCTCACTCATATGTCCCAACTTCTGATGCCATAACTGCTCATTCACTCCAGTTGATGAGATTACGAGTGAACTATACGATCCTGAAATCACATATAAAGTAACTTATTTGTTGCCTCGAGATATCACCAAGGCACCTTTTGTGATCTTCCAAGAATCATTGGTGAATGTCGTTACATAACCGGTATCAGCCAACTACCCTACTGAGATCAGATTCCTTCTCAAACTCGGTACATGTCTGACATCCTTCAATTTCAATGTTGTTCCATCTTTCTGAATTATATGAACGTCTCCCTTTCCAACAATACTGCACGGCTCATCATCACCCAGGTACACTCTCCCAAAGTCACCTGATACATAGTTACGCAGAATTTCCTTACATGAAGTGGCATGAAACTAAGCACCCGAGTCTATAACCTAAGACTCATTCCTCGCATCAAGAGACAAGATCAACGCTTCTGTGTCACTCTCCTCAGATAGATTCACTGAATCTTTCCCTCCTTGAGAGCTTCCTTGTTTCTTAAGCGCTCTGCAATCATGTTTCATGTGCACCTTCTTGCCGCAATGCCAACACCCATCTTTATCTTTCGGTCCCTTGGACTTCTTCCTCGACTTAGAACGCCCGTGTTTATTGTGTCATTTGTTCAGCGATCTTCCTCTTCCTTCAACGTTTAGAGCATTCCCTAAATCCCCTGAAACTCCTGATGCCTTTCTTCTAGATTTTTCGCTGAGAATTAGACCGACCACATCATCAAATTTCAGCTTTGTCGACCCTGAAGAATTGCTCACAATAATCACCAAACCATCCCATTGTCTGGCAAATTAGATAAGATCAATAACGCTCTGACCTCATCCTCAAAAATAATGCCAATGGATTTCAACTGGCTCGTGACTGTATTGAACTCGTTTAGCTGTTCAGCCACGCTCCCACCATCTGACATCTTCATATTGAATAGCTGTTTCATAAGATGAACCTTGTTGGATGCTGAGGGTTTTTCATACATGGTGGTTAGGGCTTCTATTAATTCTTTTGTCGTTTTTACCTTGGATATATTGAAGGTGACTCTCTTAGCCAAAGAGAGTCAGATCGTTCCTAAAGCCTTCTTATCCATTAAAAACCATTCATCATTTGTCATCTTTTCTGGTTTCTTCTCTTTTCCTCCTAAAGGAATATAGAGGTCCTTCTGATACTGATAATCTTCCATCTGCATCATTCAGAAGGCAAAGTTTGAACCATCAAACTTCTCAATTCTAGTTTTCCCATCTTCTGCCATCGCTCCCAATAGACCTAAACTAATAGCTTTGATACCAGTTGTTTCGCAGCATGCCAACAACGCAGTGAGCCTAGATCCAATCTCAGGCCTCACCCACAAACAATAAACAGGAAGAAATATAAACTAGAAATAGATCAAAGCAATCCAAAAAAAAAACCACAAGACAAGATATAGGTGGGAAAACCCCAATCTAGGGTAAAAAAACCACAGATGCAAACTTCCACTATGAAGAATGAAGATTACAAGGCAATATACTAACCTCTCCCTTGGAAGTATAGAGAAAATCCCTTGTCCACACCTTAGAAATATTTCTTAATATTCACCTTAACCCTAGAATAGCCCTAGGGACCCCAATTTATAGTTTTGGCAACTTCCCTTTCCACATCCCAGTTGCGAAAGGACTTGCGACATGAAATCCATGAAACTCCTTTCCGCATCCCAGTTGCGAAAGGACTTGTGACATGAAATCCACGAAACTCATTTCTGCATCCCAGTTGCGAAAGGACTTGCGACACGAAATACGCGCATGTGGCTCCACTTCTCAGCAGAAATACCCCTTGTCATTTCTATACACCAAAATATATCGGATATTGGGCTTGTTTGGCTTGTCTTGAGCCATGGGGGCCATTGGTCGGGGTGGATTCACCTAATGCAGGCCCCGCATATGAAAAAGCTAAAAAAAACCCACTTTTCAAATAATAATAATAAATTAGGCAGCGCTTACTGCGTCTGGTGGGCGGGCAGGGACTACGGTCCCAGCCGTGGGCCCCACCATAATGTGTGTCCATCATCAACACCATCCATTTTGTAGCCCCTTAGTGTAGCGGGCCGCCCTCCAAATTTCAGCCGCATACATGGCTCAAGTGGCCCACATCATAGGAAACAGTGGTGATTGAACGGTTGCCATTGAACCTTTTTTGGGTAGCAGAAGTTTTTGATCAGATATGAAATTTGTTTTTCCTTTCCATCCAGGTTCGTGTGACCCTATTAATGGGTTGGATTGCAAATAAACATTGTGGTGGGCCCCACATGGAACCCACCATGAGCTGTGTTTTATTCACACCGTCCACGACTGTGGACAGTGGAGCCTACATTGATGTATGTGTTTTATTCACACCGTCCACCCCTAGACGGTGGAACCCCACCTTGCCTATGTGTTTTATCCATGCCGTCCAACCACTTTAGCTAGACTACTGGACAGCCAGGTGACCCCACCATGAGGCATGTGATTTATCCATGCTGTCCATCCCTATGGGACCCACCATGATGCATACGTTGTATCCAAACTGTCCAACCATTTTGAAATGTTATTTTACAGCATGGGTAAAATGATGAGTCAGATCTATAATTTAAGCATACCTCACCATTGAAAATAGTAGGGACAGTGATATCGCCCGTTCAAAACTTCTCAAGGGCCACGTTAGTTCCGATCAAGTTGATGTTTTTGCTCTTACTTCATCTACCTCTATGTTAACTTATGAATAGGTTAGATCTCAAAAATACATAAGGGTGGGCTCGATTGATATACATGAAGCCCATTTGTTTCGGCCCATTTGATTCGGTTCATTGATACGACCCATTTGATGAGGCCCGATGTAGTGTATTTGGGGCCCTGGGTTGAGGCCCATTGTGTTGTATTAGGGCCCGTGGGTTGAGGCCCATTGTGATGAATTGGGGCCCATAGGTTTAGGCCCATTGTGTTGTATTAGGGCCCGTGGGTTGAGGCCCATTGTGATGAATTTGGAGCCCATGGGTTGAGGCCCATTATGATGAATTAAGGCCCGTGGGTTGAGGCCCATTGTGATATATTCAAAGGCCCATGGGATATGGCCCATTGCAATATACATAAGGCCCATTGATGTGGCCCATTTGATGTATCTGAGGCCTATGGGTCGAGGCCCAATGAGATATATATAGGACCATTGCAATGTGTAATTTGACCATGGTATATACAATGATGTTTTATGGTGGGCCATGCCTTGGGAGCAATGTTGGTTTGACGTCCACATTGTAAGATTAATGTTGGTTAAATATCTACATTATAACTCTCCCCAGGGCCCATTGATAGGCCCATACTTGTTATGTGTTAACCATTTAGGCCCATCCTCGTTGGAAGGATAGTTCATTACCATATAACATGCTTAGTATAACTCCATGATTCATGCCCATACGCATCATATGTATACTTGATATGAGGAATGTTTGATCATATCATACGTTATTGGGCAGACTATTTACTGGACTCCTTATGAGACGGAGTGCCTACATTATCTCATCGTACGCGCAGGATTGCTGCATAACTGGATAGTGTGACTCATACATCTCGCATATATGTGACTTGATCATTGTACGCCCTAGTGACATCAGGGTCATGGCCTCTACAAACACATCGTGAATGGCCAGATGGGATACGGGAAATGCTTGGTTCTAGCACTGTGGGCACTTAGGATGTCCTTGAGTGAAAATCTCAGAACTTCCTTGGTACCAGGAGATGCTCTAACGTCTAGACCAAGTGGAATATGAGCGTCGGTGCCTATACCATGAGGCCGTGTCTCCCGCTGTGTCGTGGTCGGTTGGAAGGGGGTGTGGCCTTATTTACCCGAGCAAGGGGGCTATAAGCTAAGCTGAGTATGACCAGCTCATAAATGGGTCCACTATCGATGAGCCGAGTAGGTATTAGCAGACTGCTGGCTAGGCAGATAGTGAGATCTCTTCCACTCAATAGGCTGTGCAGCTAGGCAAGAGGCAGTCGGTGTGGAGTGTAATAGACCACAGTGATTTTTTCAGAGAGCAACCGTACTAATATGTGGACTTATTAAGCAGGAATTGCATATCCATTCATTTATTCATTCACTATCCACTCGGGCTGGTGGTGCGTAACTATTTGTTACGTTCGCATGGCCAGGATTTCAGTTGGGCGCGCGACTAACCTGAGATCGAAAGTTTACCACATTGAGTCTAACTATCCAAATTTAGGTATGGGACTGGTTTGGATAGAAGTCCCCTGTGGTGGACCCCATAGCCTGCGATACTATGTACTATCATCCCAACTTCACATTCCAGCATGGTCCTTGCATTCGTACCGCATATTAAATTGCATCCGCAGTACTTAGCATTTTGGGTTACTATTTTTTACACTTGTACAGCCTAGACGGACTTAGCAAGATTTGCATATTGCATTGCATCATCGGCATCTGATATTTAGCTTGTACATTTGCATAATTGATCCACATTGTGTATTCTGTTATTGTATGATTCATGGACCTACCAGTATATTTCTGTGTACTCTAATATCGTATGATTCCTGTTCTTGTCAGTATTTCTACTTATCCCAATGATGTATGACTTATGGGCTTTATTGTATACTTAGCACTTACCTTACACACACTTTCACCACCCTCTAAGCTTTCTATAAGCTTATGCATGATAGATGCATGCAGGTGGCGTTAGATTGTAGCAGCGTTGAGCTTGGAGCGTGCAGCTGTCTTCTGAAGCTTTGATATATGTATTTCCCTTTCAGCATTGTATTCAATTGATTATATTAGTGAATATGTGATGATGATGTTGCCTTTGTGAATTGGGTATACTTGTGGTTATGCTCCATTACAAAAAAAAAAAAAAATTTTTAAAATTTATTCTGAAAATCCTCCTTATAGGATCCTAGGATCGGAATCTGGTGCGTGCTGCACTGAGAGCCGAGAATGGGGTACTACGGAGGCTGTCGGCACCGAATTCGGCGATCGGGAATTTTGTGAGCCCGGTTTTCGAGTTTGGGGCGTGACATGACGGGCTGAACATTTGCTCCCACATGGGTCTAACCAACATTGTGGATTTCGACTCCAAAATTATAGTGTCAGTAGTGGAGGACTTTTCTTTTTAAATTCCTTGGAAGATCTGGTATATTCTGGGAGAAATCCATTCCAAAATTCAAGGCCTTAACCTGGCTTTCTCGTATATCTTCTGCGAAGGCAATGCTGTGGCGGATGCTCTTGCGAGAATGTCTAGTGAAGGATGCCCGGACACTACCTTCACTAGCCGGGCCTCGCTCCTTAGTCACATCAGAGGTGAGCTTGTGCTTGACAATGCGGGGCTGGGTAGGATTAGATCTCTTTAATCTTTTCCGCCCTGCCCCTCTCTTGAGTTTCGACCTCGCTGTGATCCTAGCTGTGTTCCTTAAGGGAACCATTTGGGCTTTTTTTTTTTGTTTTATGTGTAGTACATGATAGGCGTGGTCCTCTTTCTTTTTTTAGGGACCCTCCCGAAAAGGCTATAAATTCTGTTTTTTTAATGAAATTCTCAGTTATTCTAAAAAAAAAAAAAAGACTGGTTGAACAATTCTAACATCTGATTCACAGACACTTGTTTTTGGAAATAAGACCATTGGATGTTTTTTTTTTTCATGTTAATCATGCAATTGATGTCCAATATCAATCCAATTTTCAAATAATCAAAGCATCTTAATCATTGGTTCATAATACATCTACACCAATTTCCATAATCTAGAGAGTCCGTTTTGTTTTGTTTTGTTTTTACACATACCCACACCATACGGGCACTCAATCCCTGGTCTCATTGTTGAAATAGAGATGTCCCTATGTCAAATGCTCAATGAATTCCTGTGCCGTTGCTTCTCTTTGGTACATGTCATTGTCAATCAGACCTGCTCAAAGTGCGGATTTGGGTACTATCCCCACCAGGACCTAGCTAAAGACAGACGGTCTTGTTAGTGGATTTGTAAAGCCCACCATGATAAATTTGTTTTATCCAAGCCATCTGTCCATTTTGAAAGATCATTTTAAGGCATGATCCCAAGAGGCAGATCGATGGCTCGAGTGGACCACACTACAAAAGGCAATGGTGACAATGTACCCACCATTGAAACATTCCTAGGGCTCACTGTGATGTTTATTTGCCATCTAACCTATTCATAAGGTCACATAGACCATGGTGAAAGGAAAACATAAATATCAACTTGATCCAAAACCTCTATGGCCCCCAGGAAGCTTTCAATGATAGGCATTCAACCCCACTGTTTATTGTGGTGTGGTCCAATTGAGAATTTGATCTGCCTCAATTTTGGGCTCATAGCCTCAAATGAATTTTGAAAATGGATGACGACATGAATAAAACAAATATGTTAAGATAAGCACCACAGAGCCCCTCCCAGGACCGTCCATCTCTAGTTTGGTCCTGGTGGGATAGTACCCTATCACAAAACATGCTGATTTCTCTCTCAAATATGTATTAGATCCACATTGTCCATTAATATTTTCAAATCATTCTAGAGAAGGAGCCAAAACATGACGCACATCAAAAGCGATCAAGTGGATCACACTCCTAGTGCCAACCATGAGTTTTATTTGTCATCTGACCCGTGTTTTTATCAATGAATATATGGTTTCGTTTGAAAAAAAAAGAAAAGGTCGCACAGACCTGGATGAAGGGAAAATACAAATCAGCTTGATCAAAACCTTATATAGCCCCAAGAAGTTTTCAATGGTAGGCATCATTTTGTATTGTTTCCTATGGTGTGGTCTACTTGAGCTTTGAATCGGCCTTTTTTTTAAGATTATATCCTAGAATGATATGAAAAATAGATGAATGGAATGGATATGAGAAATACATCATGATGGGTCCCAGTTAAATTTCAAACCTTTTTGTAATGCCCGCCCAAAATACTTGTATCTTCCCCTTTCTCATCAACAAAGTTGGGTGGTGAGCATTTCTGCTCCCACCTTTTGTTTAAAAAAAAATTAAAATTTTAAAAAAATTTCAAACCTCGAGAATATGTGGTGCGGTCGGAGAGAAGAAAACTAGAAGTGTTGATACATGGAACTTCTATGGGCTCATCATGATCTATGTATAAGATCCACACTAATCCACACTATTCACCTAATTTTCTATATTATTTTAGGGCATGAGACAAAAAAAAAAAAAAAAAGATCAAGGCTCAATTGAGCTACACTTATAGGATATAGTGGGAATTGGGCGCTTGCCATTTAAAACTTTTTACTACCACAGAAAGCTCTTTCTGATCAATCTGATATTTGTTTTGTCCCTTCATCCAGTTTAGCGTGACATTGAAAACTTTTTACTTCATAGTGGATTGTTGATCTGGACGAGGTCCCGTGGTTTTTACCTCTTTGAGGGTTTTCCACGTAAAAATCTCGTGTTGTGTGGTTGATGCTTTGATTTATTTCATTGCATTATTATTCCATAATTCTGGTTTGATCTGGGAGGCTAGATCCTAAGGTTTTCTGCAAGGCTCCCAACAAAGTGGTATCAAAGCCAGGTTCATTGAACAGATAGGATCTGTTTTGAATTATGAAAGGTGGCTCATCAAGGATGATCAGCCTCAATGGTTCTAACCGGACCATATGAAAGGCTAAGATAGAGGACTTGTTTATTGCAAGGACTTATATTCTCTAATTTTAGGCATATCAACAAAATTCAAGGATAAGTCTGATGATGATTGGAAGAAGATGGACCGAAAGGCGGTGGGGTTTATTAGACAATGATTGGACGATTCCGTATTCCACCATGCATCTACAAAGACCTCAGTCGCTAGCCTATAGCTGAAATTAGAAGGGCTGTATGAGAGGAAGACAACCGGTAATAAGATTTTTTTGATAAGGCGACTTGTGAATCTCAAGTTCAAAGATGGTGGTTCTGTGGCCGAGCACATGAATGAGGTCAGCAATATAGTGAACCAGCTCTCTGCTATGAAGATGGTCCTAGATGATGAATTACAGACTTTGCTATTGCTTAGTTTATTGCCTGACAGTTGAGAGACATTGGTAGTGTCTCTAAGTAATTCTGCGCCAAACGGAAAGATATCCATGGAACAGGTTACTAGCTGTCTCTTCAATGAGGAGACAATGAGGAAGTCTTAGGGGTCTACTCAGCAAGAGGCCCTTATGACACAAGAATGGGGGAGGAGAAAAAACAGGAAGGGCAGGAAGGCCCGAAATAAATCAACAGGCAAGTCGAGTAATAGAAAGGATGTTGATTCTTAGAATTGTAGCAAGAAGGGCAACTACAAGCATGATTGTCGTGGTAAGAAGAACGACAAGAAAGGAAAAGGAAAGGAGAAGGAAGATGATTCAGATTCCACTGCAGTCGCTTCAGATGGCGACGTTGTAGTTATTCTTTTAACAGATCATGACATATGTCTCACAGCTACGAGTCAGGACACCAACTAGGTGATAGACTCAGGAGCCTCTTTTCATGCGACTACACGTAGGGACTTCTTCACAAGCTACAAGTTAGGTGACTTTGAGACCGTGAAGATGAGAAATTCTGGCATATCGAAGATTGTAGGGGTCGGTGATATTTGTGTGAAGACCGATGTGGGCTGCACATTGGTTCTCAGGGATGTGAGGCATATCTTAGACATTCGCCTTAACTTGATGTTGACGGAAAGGTTGGATGATGATGGCTATGAAAGTCGATTTGCTGGTGGGCGATGGAAGCTCATCAAGGGTTCGTTAATCGCGGCTATTGGAAAGAAGTGTTGCACCCTTTATAAGGTAAGTGTCAGTGTGTGTAAGGGTAGGTTGAATGCAACGGAAGATTCAGCTATTGACTTGTGGCACAGGCGTCTAGGCTACATGAGTGAAAAAGGCTTCAGGTCCTAGCCAAGAAGCGGCTCCTTCCAGACATAACAGGTACATCTCTCAAAACCTGTATTAATTGTTTATCAGGGAAACAACATAGAGTTTCATTTATTAAAAATGCTTCCACGTTAATAAAGTGCATGCATTAGATTTGGTTTATTCCGATATTTGTGGTCTTATGAGGACAAAAACCTTGGGTGGGGCATTTTATTTTATCACTTTTATAGATGATGCATTTAGGAGGGTTTGAGTTTATGCTTTGAAATCCAAGGATGAGGTCTTTGGTTTGTTTAAATTGTTTCATGCTATGGTCGAGAGAGACACAAGTAGATCATTGAAGTGCATCCGCACTGATAATGGTGATGAATACATTGGCGACTTTCATGAGTATTGTAAGTCCCTGGGTATACAACACGAACAGACGGTTCCCAAGACCCCCCAACATAATGATGTAGCTAAGCGAATGAATCACACCATTGTAGAGAGAATCAGATGCATGTTATCCCATGTGAAGTTGCCCAAGACGTTCTGGGGAGAAGCAATGCACACGATAGTGTATTTGATAAACAGGTCTCCATCAGCCCCGTTGAATGGAAAAGTACCTGAGAAGGTGTGGACTGGACAGGATCCATCGTATAGTCATCTCAAGGTGTTTAGATGTAGGGCATTCGTTCACATACCAAAGGATGAGAGGTCCAAGCTCAATATGAAGATCAGGCAGTGTGTGTTCTTAGGGTACGGTAATAAAAAGTTCGGTTACAAATTGAGGGATCCGACCTAGTGGAAGCTCGTAAGGAGCAGAGATGTGGTTTTCTTTAAAGATCAG
Organism: Magnolia changhungtana; assembly: GCA_030180095.1. Lineage (NCBI taxonomy): Eukaryota > Viridiplantae > Streptophyta > Magnoliopsida > Magnoliales > Magnoliaceae > Magnolia > Magnolia changhungtana. The sequence continues at coordinate 240,017 of JASAUF010000023.1, forward strand.
TGTATAGAAGACATTGGTAAGCCAAAGAAGAACCAGTCTAGTTCAAGTAAGCTGGAGGACATGGATCCGATTATTCCTCCCATGGTGCCTGATGATGGGGGAGTACAACAAGGTGCAGAGGACGAGGGAGTTCCTTCAGAAGATGGACCAGGGAAGAAGCCCCCACTTGATCTATCGGTTAAGCCACATGTGAGGAGGTCATTTAGGGACAGACAACCGTCCAAGAGGTACTCACCTCATGAGTACATTATGTTGACTGATGGGGGAGAGCCAAAAGACTATTCTGAGGCCCTAGCCAATGAGCATAAGGGGGAGTGGTTGAAAGCTATGCAAGAGGAGATGAAATTCTTACATAAGAACCACACCTATGACATGGTGAAACTGCCTAAGGGCGAGAAAGCTCTGAGCAACAAGTGGGTGTTAAGAAAGAAGATTGATCAGAAGAATTCACAGACAAGGTTCAAGGCCAGACTTGTAGTGAAAGGGTTCGGTTAGAGGAAAGGTATAGACTTCGAGGAGATATTCTCACCAGTGGTGAAGATGACATCTATACGGGTGTTGCTTGGGTTGGTGGCTAGCATGGATCTAGAGATAGAGTAGTTAGATGTTAAACTGTCTTCCTCCATGGTAACCTGGAAGAAGAGATCTACATGCACCAACCTGAGGGGTTCGAAGTCAAGGGCAAAGATCTATATAGGCTGAGGAAGAGCTTGTATGGGCTGAAACAAACTCCATGACAATGGTACAAGAAGTTCGACTCATTTATGTTGAAGCATGGGTATGACAGAACGGATTCAGACCACTGTGTGTTCACGCGCAAGTTCTCATATGGTGATTTCTTAGTTCTGCTGTTATTCGTTGATGACATGCTCATCATGGGAAAAGACATCAAGAAGATCGATAAGCTAAAACAGGAGTTAGGTAAGTCGTTTGCGATGAAAGACTTGGGCCCGGCTAAACAGATCTTACGAATGGAGATAACCCGTGACAGAAGCAGTAGGAAGCTTTGACTGTTATAAGAGCAGTATATTAAGAAAGTCCTAGAGCGGCTCAATATGAATGCAGCAAAGTCGGTCAGTACTCCACTGAATGGTCACTTCAAATTGAGCGACAGACAGTGTCCCAAGACGAAGGCAGAGGTAGATGAGATGGGGAAGATACCCTATGCGTCAGCAGTAGGAAGTTTGATGTATGCTATGGTGTGTACACGCCCAGACATAGCATATGCGGTTGGTGTTATCAGCCGATATCTTACCAATCCTGGCAAAGAGCATTGGACAGCGGTAAAGTAGATACTACGGTATCTAAGAGGCTCATCCAGGTTGACCTATGCTATGGTGATAAAAAACCTGTGTTAGAGGGTTACACAAATGCAGATATGGCAGGTGACATAGACTCTAGGAAGTCTACATCAGGGTTTTTGTTCACGTTTGCAGGGGGAGCGGTCTCTTAGCAGAGCAAGATACAAAAGGTCATAGCATTATTGACAACAGAGGCCGAGTACATTGTGGTCACAGAGACATGTAAAGAGATGCTTTGGATGAAGAGGTTCCTACAGGAACTTAGCCTGAAGCAGGAGCAGCACGTGGTCTATTTCGATAGTCTAAGTGTTATACACTTGAGCAAGAATCCTAGTCAGCACTCCAAGTCGAAGCACATAGAATTTTGGTATCACTGGATCAGGGATACTTTGGAACAAAAGGTGTTACAGCTTGAGAAGGTCCATACGGACGATAATGGGTCAGACATGATGACCAAGGCATTGTTCAAGGGCAAGTTTGAGGTTTGTAGAAACCTGGCTGGCTTGAAGAATGCGAAATCCTCCTAAGTAAGAAAGGGAGAGATTTGATGAGGTTTTCCTCCTCAGTTCAGAAGAGAGGTAGCATAGTTTTCTTATCTGACTCTAATTCCTCCGCTTATGCGCAGTTTCCTTATTTGAGTCTAATTCCTCTGGTTGTCTATTTAAGGGGTTCCAAAATGGGATTAGGTTATTCTATTCTAGGGTATTCTAAGGTTTCCTAAAGGTTTTCTAGGAGGGCTTAGGGCTATCAAAGGTGAGAGAGAGAGAGAGAAAGAGAGAGAGGAAACTTGTGGAAGGGAGGCTATGCTCGTAGAGGTGATCTACCATATCTCAGCGCTTCCACGTCTTCGTAATCGGTGAGATCTCTCCCTTTTCTTTATTTCTCTTATTGTTTATCCACTCCTGCATGAGTGAAGAAGGTTGTAACGTTCTACTTCATAGTGGATTGTTGATCTGGACGAGGTCCCGTGGTTTTTACCTCTTTGAGGATTTTCCATGTAAAAGTCTCTTGTGTTGTGTGGTTGATGCTTTGATTTATTTCATTGCATTATTATTCCATATTTCTGGTTTGATCTAGGAGGCTAGATCCTAAGGTTTTATGCAAGGCCCTCAACACCAATTACTCTCCAATGTCATTGGTTTCCGCCCACTTTTGAACCATTCAAGTCACTTCTATACTTCCATAGTAGGGTGGGTATTATGTCATTTCTATAGGAGGGAATATTTATGTTATTTCATATTTATGGGGTATAGGAGAGAGTATTTATGTTATTTCATATCTATTAGGTAGTTTTGTAATTTAAACAAATTATGTCGACAGACAATAACAAAACCAATAGAAGGTAGTAAGATATATAAAAAATCCAAATATGATGCTCACTTGAAAAGATCATCAGGTATGCATGTTATGAACTTACTAATTCACATACTTTGGAGTGTCTATGCAGGTGCAGGTATCAGCACAAGTCTCTTGCTTTTACTCATTGGTGGTTCTTGGTGGTATTGGACATGGAGGAAAAGAAAGCTCATCAAACTCAAAGAAAAATTCTTTCTTCAAGAAAAGCGTCAATCATTTGCTGAGACATTCAAAATCTTTACTAGAGAAGAGTTGCAAACGGCAACTAATAACTATGACAAGAGTCAAATTGTTGGCGAGGGCGGTTTTGGTACAGTTTACAAAGGAATTTTGTGTAACAATAAAATGGTTGCTGTTAAAAAGTTCAAAGTAGTGGATAAGACCCAAATCGAGCAGTTTATAAATGAGGTCCACATCTTGTCTCAGATCAGCCATAGGAACATTGTGAAGCTCTTGGGTTGCTGTTTAGAAGAAGAAGTTCCCATCTTGGTGTATGAATTTATTTCCAATGGAACCCTCTCCCAGCATATCCATGGTGAGGGCTATGCATCATCCATTTCCTTTGAAAACCGTCTAAGGATTGCTGCAGAAACAGTAGGGGCACTTTACTATTTACACTCCATAGCTTCCACACCCATCTTTCATAGAGATGTCAAGTCTTCTAACATACTTTTGGACAATAATTTCATAGCAAAAGTGTCCGATTTTGGAGCTTCAGGATTGGTTTGGCTGGATCAGACTCAGGTAACGACATTGGTGATGGGGACATTCGGATACTTAGACCCAGAGTACAATCAAACAGGCCAATTAACAACAAAGAGCGATGTATATAGCTTTGTCATAGTTCTTGTGGAGCTCTTGACTGGTGAGAGACCTATTGCTTCCACTACATCCCAAGATCATAGAAGCCTTTCCACATACTTCATCTCATTGATGAAAGAGAATCGGCTCTAAGAAATTTTAGAGGATTGAGTTCAAGATGAAGGAGGAAAAGGACAACTCATGGCAGTTGCTCAACTTGCTAAGAGATGCTTGAAACGAAAAGGGGAAGAACGACCTACGATGAAGGAAGTGGTAGTGGAGCTCGAGGGGCTAAGGTCCCATGAACATCCTTGGGAATTGAACAACCATGAAGAGACTGAGAACTTGTTAGGTGAAACTTCACAAGGTTATGCTAGCAATGCAACATATGAATATAGTGTTGATAGACACGTACTATCAGCATTAGAGATCGAACACTGGTGTTTCTTTTTTGTTAAGAATATGTATGTATTTTTTTTTATTTTTTTTATTTTTTTCTTTATTATTTTTTATTTTTATTTTTTTCAATTTTAGATTTTAGAAGATACAAGGACTGTACTTCGGGTGACCCCAAGAGCCAAATAAAAACTAGAATCGGGGCCACCTATCGTAAAGAAAATATACAAGAATCGTCACCCAGATGACACCCAATCCAAGACAAGAGGCGCCCCTAAAGAAAAAATGAAACACGCCAAAAGAGGGGGCTACCTAAAACCATGTTTCCGGATGGATCCAAGCCCCACTCTATCAAGGAAAAGGAGACCCCTAACCACTTGAGGGAGGTCACCAGCGGAGGAAAATAGGGACATATTTGGATTGATGCTACCCAAGTTAGCCATACCGTCAGCAGGCCCGTTGCCCTCTCAACAGACATGAGAGAATATAATGTGGCCATTCCTAGAGAGGGTCTGAATTCTGGTGACCCAATATCTCCACTTCCAACCCGGTTGGGAAAGACCCATAAAAAAATTCACCACCATCAGGGAGTCAGATTCAACATGGATATTCATCAGCCTGTACTGGAGACAGAAGGTCAGGCCATCATGAACAACCCGCAATTCGGCCCTAGTGTTAGAAGCAACACCATATCCTGCATAAAAAGCAAAACGAAGGTCTCCCTTGTCTCCTTTGCACACCCCGCCACCTCCAGCCATCCCCGAATTGCCTCGGGACAAACCGTCAACGTTGAGTTTGACCCAACTAGTTGGCGGTTTCTTCTAATACACCACCTACGTTTGCTCAAAAAGGCGAGGAAGGGTATAGATACCCATGGAGAACAAGGCTCTGCTATAGCTGTCACCGCTAGAGGCGATATTCCACCTCTTAACAATCCAGCTTAGCTAAGTAGCAATGCGCGCAATAACAGTAGCCGATCTCAGCTTAGTGTTGTCGAACCTAGAAGCATTTCTTGCCATCCAGAGTTTCCAGAGAATAAAACATGGAATGAGGATGCGGAAGGGAGAAGAAGGCGCGCGCTTGATCCGAACGGGAGTTCCACCAGTGAGTGAGGCGCTCCAACACTAAGTCAGAATTTGATAAAAGGATATCATAAATCCTGGTGAAATGGTGCCAAACTTTAGCCACTCGGGCGCTATGCAAGAAGGTGTGATCAACCGTTTCGACGGATGGTCTGCAGTTTTGCTCCTCAAGGCAGCAGCTGCATCGGGACGCTAAATGGATCCCGCGAGTTTTGACGGCCTCATCCACAGGCACCGCACCCCTAATGGTATGCCACACAAGCGTTAAGATTTTGGGAGGGATTTTGATATTCCAGATCTTCCCGCCCCAAATGATGCAAGAGCGACGATCACGGCTAAGATCCCAGGCCGTGGATACAGAGAATTCCCCATTCTGAGTGAGAGGCCAGAAAGGATAATCCTGATCCACTGAAAGGCAGAAACCCCCTTGGAAAATGGCATTTATGTCTGGGTGGGAGAGGTGAGTGAAGACCGCAGAAGGGTCTAGCAGTCCCATGCTTCTTAGGAAGTCCTGTACCTTGAGGTTAAACATAGAAGACGGCACACCTGTAGGAGCTCTGTTAATCAGCAGGCCGAGGCGAGACCAATTTGAAGAACATAAATTCATTTTGCCCTCTCCAACATGCCACTGGGACGTAGATTCAATGGAAGGAAGAAGGATTCTTATCCGCTTCCACAGCGGAGAAACGGTAGATGAAGAGACAACCGGACCCATGCTCAGAATATCATTTCCATATCTGTCTTGCATGAAACTACCCCCACAAACCCTTCTCCTCTTTGTGTGAGACGTTCCAAGCCATTTCGGAAAGCAGTCATGATGTCTATTAATCGTCTAATCCCTAGACCACCCTCCACCCTGGGATAACAAACCTCTTTCCAGCTCCTCCAATGGAGTTTCTTTTTACCCTCCGCCCAACCCCACAAGAAATCTGCAGAGAGCCTTTCCAACTTCTGAAGAATAATTGCAGGCACATGCGTAGCAACCATCTTGTGAACCGAGATGCTGGAGAGGACGTGGTTGATTAGAGTGGCTCTGCCCGCCATAGATAGGAACCTCACCTTCAAACCTCTAATACGACTTTCCACCTTTGTAAGAATGGTTTGAAAAGCGTCCCTTTTCCTTTGACCCACCGAAATAGGGACCCCATGATTTGAAAACCCCTCCACTACTCCCACCATACCTAGCTCCCTATGGATGCTCACACACCTATAAGGATTCATATTTTCTGAGTGAATAAAGACGCTTTTTTGGACGTTCACCTTTTGACCCAATACGAGTTGGTAGCGGTCCAGAAAAAGCTTGATCGCTCAATGGATCGGATGCCTCCATTCAAGAAAAGGAGCATGTCATCTGTAAAAAGAAGGTGGGACACAACCACATTACTGCAACGCCCTCTGAACGGTAAACAAGAACCTTTAGCCACCAACTTCTTGAAACCACGACTGAGCACCTCGGACGTAAGTATGAAGAGGTATGGAGATAGCGGGTCCCCCTGGCGGAGACCGCGGGTAGACTTGAAAAAACCACTGACCTCCCCATTCACGATCACTGAGAACCAACAATTTCTCTAGCATCGCTCTACAATTTTAATCCAGGGGGCTGAGAAACTGAACTGCTGAAGAACATGCTTGAGAAAGAGTCGGTCCACTCTATCGTAGGCTTTCTCCATGTCTAACTTCACAACAATGTTACATCCCCTTACTTTTTTATTTAGATCTCGAAGAAGTTCTTGTGACAGAGCGATGTTTTCAGCGGTGGATCTGCCTTTGACAAAAGCCCCTTGTTAAAGGGATATCAACGAGGGAAGCAGCTTGCTCAGACGGACAACGACAATTTTGGCAAAGACCTTATAAATAACGTTGCATAAACTAATGGGTCTGAAGTCTACAAATATTTTGTGCGCAACTTTCTTTGGAATGAGAGCAATGAGGGAGGAAGTGGAAGCCCTTGGTAGAGGTTCTCCTTGAAAGAATGAAGTGGCAGCTTGATGAATATCCTTGCAAAAAATCTCCAAGCATTCAGCGAAGAAAGCTGCAGTAAAACCATCCGGCCCGGCAGCACTATTCCTAGGAATTGACATGATGGCCTGGTGGAGCGCCTTAACTAATGTCGGGCTCAGCAAAATATCATTATCCTCTTCATTAACAATAAAAGGGATCACTTCCAGAAGATTCTCATCCTGCTCGATTACCCCTGTAGAAAAGAGGGAGTGGAAATAACGGGTTGCATTAATCTTAATCTCCTCCTGGGTAGTAACAGTCTGACCTGAATCCAGATGAATAGAAGAGATAACCGCTTTTCTAGCTCTTGCGGTGGCAGATGCATGGAAAAAACCCATATTTCTGTCTCCCACTTGAAGCCAGTCGATTCTGGCTTTTTGCTTCCAGAAGGATTCTTCCATGATTTCCAAACAACACAGCATAGATCTGGCATCAATGATTTCTTGCTGAATATTACTTGCGTTAGGCTTCCCCATCTCATTTTGAAGTTTTTCCTCCAGATCGTCCAGGGATAATGCTGCCTGTTTAACTGCAGTAAAAATGTTGCCAAAGACTTCTTTGTTCCATTGTTTTAGATGGTTCTGAAAGTGCACCTACTAGTGCACTAGTTTGCCAAGTTACGTGAATGGTAGGTCAAACTGTCTACAGAGCTCGATTGGAAGATCAATTCAAGCGTTTGCCTCATCCGGATGTGTGGAAGCTCGCCATAGGTAAATCATAGCCTCACATCCCATGTCCCAAAACACCAGGTGATTAAAACCCTTAAAACAAGATAGACATCTTAGGGTTTTTGGTGAGAAAACTTTTTACAAAATAAGAAAATTTCTAAGTTTTTCTCGCCTTGTTGATTTTATCGAATCACCCTCGATATGATCGACTTGCTCTGTCGATGTCCTCGATACTTTAACGATATTAACGATAAGAGGACCAAAAAATGTCCATCAGCTAAAACTTCATCTGGAAAAATTTATTGATGTATCGATACACCTATCGATATCATCGATAAAAGCACTAAATATGTCCAGCAACTTCACAACATATCTGGATGAATTATCGATGTATCGATACACCGATTGATATCATCGATATTCAAATCTCGAGTCCATCGAGTGTGACTCGATAAGATCGACAGGCTGATTTTAGGTGCCCCTATTTTTTAACAAAAATCTCAAATTCCTTTGATATATCGATAATCGTCCGATATGATATGAATTCAAATATCGATAAGATCAGAGGTTCATCGATGATATCGATAGTGGGCGCGCATTTCTTATAGCAGATATTTCATGTTATTTTTAACTATGATCGGGGGCCCTTCGATAGAATCGTTATTCAAATATCAATGATATTGGCACCAAGTCGATTGCATTCAGCACGAACATAAATCGTCCAGCAAGCTTAAAGTTAAATTCGCTGGATTTATCGATGCATCGACTATGATCTCGATATCATCGACATTCAAAATCCGATGATCTTGATGGTTCCCCGATCAATCTTGAAATCCTGAAATATTTCAAAGTCAAGTCTCTCTCATTTTTTAAGTGTTGATGAATCGATCCTGTCATCTATGGAATCGGAGTTTGAAATCCGATGACATCGACAATAGTCTCGATTCATCGACCTATTGGCAAAGAGTTTCAAAAGCGTATGACATCGAGTCTGAGTCATCGAGCAGTCCATCGATGCTATCGAGAGTATATGCTCGATGATATCAAACTCTGTCATAAATATGACCATTTTATATCCGTTGGAACTTTTTGCCTATATATAGAGGACTTGTCTTTTGTTGCTGCGAGAGAAAGTAGAGAGAGCTTTTGAGTGTTTCAACTTACATCTTATATCCAAAGCCCTTTCTCTCAAGGGAGTTCATCCTCCAATCCACCCTCACCATTGATATTCAATAGAGTGGATTGGGGAATGAACTTCCGCATTAAAGGATCCTCCAGCTACCACCTTAATGGCAAATCAGTAAGCTGGGATGCCTTGAATGCATACGAGTGGAACTACTCTATCTTGCTTATAGGAAAATCTTTAGAAAGTAGGATTCCATCATAACCTTGACCCAACCCGAAGCCGAGTATTGGTATACCATCTTGTGTTGCGGATCAAGGGAGCAAAAGACTCTTCGTCAACAAGGAGGAGGAGATCTTCGGCATTGCGTTAAATGGGACTCATCAACTTATCTGTAAGTATCTAGAGTCCAGAGGACACTTGTGATCATTCCTTTCTAGGATTGGGTCTTAAGTAGTTCTCACCATTTGAAGTCCTCAGGGAGGACTCCTGTGGGAGTGTACGTGGTGGGTGCGTTGTGTGGACCCTTACTCTATGGAGAGCATAAACATCTGGTTAGGAGTGAACCAGTAAAACTCCCGGGTGCGATGTGTGGACCCTTGCTCTATGGAGAATATAAATATCTGGTTAGGAGTGAACCAGTAAAACTCCAGGGTTAGAGGTGAATCGAGTAGAAACCTCTGTGTAAAGCTTGAAGGTGAACCTGATTTAAAACCTTAGGTTTGAGGTGAACCCTGAGAAACCTCCTTAGTGAAATCCGGTACACTCAAGGGTTGAGTGCGGCAGCCGGGAGTGGAGTAGACTTATCGTCGAACCACTATAAAATGACTGTGTTTGTGATTACTTTTCTATATGTGTGATTCATGTCAATGCATTCATATTCATATATCTGATCACATCTCACACACATACACATTTATATCCAACATAGACTAAGTTGCATATTGCTATATCTTGATTACTTTGTGATTGGATCCTCTACTTGGCTTGGAAGCCAGTAGAGTTACATTTGAGTAATCCTAATAACTGCATTGTCATAGGATTAGTGAAGTAGGATTTTAAATAAACTGTAAATATCTTTAAAAGTCCTATTCACCCCTCAACCCCATCACTTCATCTACTGAACCCCGTCACTTTGTATTGCAACCCCGTCACTTTGTCTACTAAACTCGTCACTTTGTACTGCAACATCGTCACTTTATCTAATATACCCCGTCACTTTATGCTACAACCTCGTCACTTTGTCACTGTACCCCGTCACTTTGTGCTGCAATCTCGTTACTGTCTAGTGAACCCCGTCACTTTGTACTGCAACCTCGTCACTTTGTACTGCAACCCCGTCACTTTGTCTACTGAACCCCATCACTTTGTACTGCAACATCGTCACTTTGTTTACTGTACCCGTCACTTTGTTTACTGAACCCCATCACTTTGTACTGCAACATCGTCACTTTGTCTACTGTACCTAGTCACTTTGTGCTGCAACCTTGTCACTTTGTCTACTTTACCTCGTCACTTTTAAAGTACCCCGTAACTTTGCGATGGGGTTTTACTAGACAAAGTGATGGGGTTAAGTAGGGTTACTGGACAAAGTGATGGGGTTAAGTAGGGTTACTGGACAAAGCGATGGGGTTAAGTATGGTTACTGGACAAAGTGACGGGGTATAGTAGATAAAGTGATGAGGTTCACTTTAAAGACAAAGTGATTTGGTAAATGATAGACAAAGTGACGATGTTACAGACAAAGTGATGGGGTTCAGATAGACAAAGTGTGACGGAGCTGGGCAGCGAGACAAAGTGACGGGTTCACTAGACATGACGAGGTTGCAAGTGCAAAGTGACGATGTTCACTAGACAAAGTGGCGGGGTTCAAGTAGACAAAGTGATTGCGGTACAAAGTGAGTGAATCGGATGATCGAGGTCGAATATTGCATATCAGACCCCAGCAATTGCCTAATTTTACATACATGATAATGTTTAATGCTAAATTTTAATTATATTTTTGGTTACAGGAGGAAATTAGGAGCATGTATTGAAAAATAATGTTAAAAGCATGGATTTAACGCTCCGAAATTACCAGAGCACGAGATGAACTCCAGAAAACTAATAATGAAGATTTTACACGCCTGGAATCGGAGGAAAACAAGCCAAAGGGGCCCGAAAAGGGTCCAGAATGCAAGATCACATGTTTCCCGCCATCCGATCAGTTCGAAACTTCATACATGAGATGAGGGCAATAAATTAACCGTACATATCAAGTTTCAGCTCTTGGATCACTATGGAAGTGTCCCAACGGTCAGATCAGCCCCTAAAATCATCATTTCAGGCCCACCTGATATCTGGAAGTACTTCAACTTTGGTGTCAACCCTTTAAACTAGAAGCTACAGCAAATGGATGGATTTGATTTTACAAAGACATTACAGTGGGCCTTGTACGTGTGGCATGTGCACGGAGCGCTGGTGTAACCGCGTCACGCCGGACCAAGAGACCGAGTCAAAGTTGGTTTGACCGACTATCTCTTGCCAAAAAACGGAGACGCACGTTTTCCTCCAACGCTAACGCTGTCCGACTGCAGGCATCAGTTTTGGGCCCCACACATCGCCCAAATACGAGATCTGAACCGTTCATTGTCCTTCTAAGATAGGGAAGACCCTCACCTAGGTGGAATTTTGGCTCAATACAGACGATCACTCGATTCCCACTGCCAAACGTAAGACGGACGGTGGAGCAGAAATTCAGGTGGACCTCATCCACAGAAAGTGCAAACATACATTCCTGATCGAAATTTTCACCTCCATCCAATGGACGGAGGGGATTTTCAATTCAATAGAAGGAGTGGGCCCCACCATTTTCGCAGCGGAAGAGTCCGCGTCCCTGTTTCGCGCGAAAAGGACGCCGCTGACCGTTTTTGCGGACGACAGTGGGCCCCACAAGAGGTCTTTCCGGACGATCCAATCCATCCATCTTGTAGACGGCCACGAGAACTACAAAACCATGCTAAGATTCCACTCCCATGCGTACACACGTGTGCGGTACAGAGGCCAAAAGTGGACTGCCCCGGGACGTTCAAATCTGATCTTTTTGAGATTTCTTCTGTGGGCCGCGCCAATGGACCTTCAAAACCACCCATTCTTGACTGAAATTTCGTCTTGAATCCAATGGACGGGGTGGATTTTCCAGAAAACACCTCTGTGGGGCCCACCGATCACGGTTGTGAAAATGTACTCGAGTCCTTCTACGACTATGCCACCGATTCGACCATCCAAGTGCTATAAAAGGGAAGTTTTGGACGTGGGAAAGGCATTCAGATCTAGGGAATTTGAGATCCAGAGCCAGGGAGAGAAGAAAAAGAAGAAAGAGAAGGAGGAAGAGAGAGAGATCGACTGGTTTGGTGTTTTGATTTTATGAATTTTATTTAATATTTTTTATGGATTTTATGGGTCACTAATCTCTCAGCTAGGGCTGAGATGAAGCCCCTAACTTGATCAGCCCTTGCATTGGTTGATTTACTTTGAATTTTAATTAAGTTGTTTCTTTCTCTGAGTGGGCTTTATGGGTTTAAATTCCATACTTCTCCATCTATGAACTTGACCAAAGTATATATATGGATGTTGTTTGGATGCTTATTACAGGTGCTTGTGTCTGATCAAGAACAGGTTTCCTATAGAGGAAGAAACAGGATGCTTTAATGAATGTACATTCCATGTACCCGACCAAGGACATGGGATATGTTGTTCATGGCATTGCTTAAAGGAATTAGACAGTCTGTATGCCCGATTTTGGACACAGATTGTACTTTCTCTATATCAGTGGTATTAATCTAGATCAAGGTGAATCAACAGACAAAACAAGGGTTAGGATAATTAGGGGTGGATTCGAAAGTCCTAGTGCTCTCTCTCTGATTGAATTTTCTTTCCTGTTCTTAATTGTTTTTCATAGATTTGTGTTCGTAAATTGCTCCATTATTTGTTGAATTAGTTAAGGAGAGTCATAAATTTGAATTGTGACGACCAGTCCTCGTGGGAACGATCTCGTAATACATACCATATCTACATTAGATTCGTATACTTGCGAGTTTAAAAATCATTTAAATCGTGTTGGTTTAAATAAAACATCAAGTTTTTAGCGCCGTTGCTGGGGACTGTTTCATTCCAAATTGAATTTAGGATTCTCTCTTATCATAATTCATAGCTTAAGATTTTACTAACTTAGGTTAAAGTTTTTATTTTATTTTATTTTTAGAAATTAACCGTTGCTTAGGATTTTTCTATCATTATTTTAGGAAACCTAATTTGGATTTTTTTTTTTTTTGTTTACAGGAATTGAGGAAGGAAGCTACTAAGTGAAGGAGGAACATCTTAAATTTTCTGACATCATTCATCTCCTTTTCCGGGTTCTTTCTTCCCATTCTTACTTACATAGTTTTAACTTGTTTTAAAATCTCATAGTTCTAGATCTAGTTTTATTTCTCTTAGGTTGCTTCTTAGTTTAGTTTTCTTTCTTACATTACAATAACATAGTTTATGCTAGGACGTAGACCTCTGAATATAGAACTAGCACCATTTGATCCTGAAATAGAAAGAACACTGCGTGAAAGATTGAGAAATAATTCTGTTGAAATGGCGAATGAGACTGAAGTTAAGGCTCTTAAAGATTATTCAGCTCCTGTCCAATTTAATGCGCCTTCATGCATAGTGTTGCCAACCACTACGGCAGCACACTTTGAACTGAAACCTGGAGTTATATAATTGTTGCCATCCTTTTATGGATTGGACAAGGAGGACCCATATCATCATGTGAAAGAATTCTTAGACATTTTCTCCACCTTTAAGTTCCAAAACTTCTCAGACGATTCGATCCGCCTACGCCTGTTTCCTTTTTCTTTGAAGGATAAGGCAAAGGCATGGTTGAATTCTCTAGAAGTTGGATCTATCACTACATGGGACCAACTGTCTAAGAAGTTCTTAAACAAGTTCTTCCCCGTTCACAAAACCAATGCCCTCCGTAGAGAAATTACTAACTTCACACAAAAAGAGGGCGAGCACTTTCATGAATGTTGGGAACGATGGAAGGACTTGCTTCTTAAATGTCCTCACCATGGTTTTGAGAAGTGGCAACAAGTTCAATACTTTTATGACGGTCTGACACCCCAGAACCGTCGCATGGTTGATGCCACCAGTGGAGGGTCATTCATGACCAAAAGTGAAGTCGAAGCGTGAAACTTCTTTGAAACCTTATGCGAAAATTCCCAGCAATGGGACTATTCAAATAGAGGTGATAGAAGTCCCCAACCACAAAAGAGAGGTGGTATATATGAGATAGGAGTCATGCCAGAGCTGTGTGCCAAACTTGATAACCTGACAAAGAAAGTTGATGCTCTGGTATTAAATAATGGACCTCCACAAACAGCTCAAGTGGAGGCATGTGCCACATGTTCTAGTCTGCCGATTTTGTCCATCGGGGCGACATCCCCCAGAACTTCTCTCTGAACAAGTTCATGCTATGAATACTTTTCAAAAACCTGGGAATGATCCTTACTCGAACACATACAACTCAGGGTGGGCTAGGCATCCAAATTTTTCTTGGGCAAAAGGACCACATCAAGGAGGACCATCTGGAAATCCTCCCATGCAACTGCACCTCCAAGTTGGCAGTCAACAAATTCCGCAATATCAACAACTGCCTACACAATCAAGGAACTCATCTCTTAAGGATACACTTCATCTTTTCATGCAGAGTTCTCTCCAATTCCAAAAAGATACCCAACAAACCTTACTGGCCAACCAGCAAAGCTTACATGCAAATGCACAATCCATTGCTAAGCTGGAAATACAAATGGGTCAACTCGCTGCCACAATGAGTGAGAGAGAGAAGGGCAAGTTCCCTAGCCAACCTGAGGCTAACCCAAAGGGACAGTATGAGATTGGCTCTAATTCCAACCAAGGGCAATATCATGAACAGGCCAAATCAATTACTACCCTTAGGTCAGGCAAGCAGATTGATAACAGAATAGAGATGCCTAGGGATGAATCAAGTTCTAAAACAGAAGATCAAGATGAAGCAGAGGGACACACCAATGCATTCAAAGTCTAAAAGCCCTCTGACTCTCCAAGAGCCACTGATGTGCCACCCTACGTGCCCAAAGCACCCTTTCCTCAACGTCTGGCACCAATAAAGAAAAGAAACAACTTTGATGAGATCTTGGATGTGTTTCAAAAAGTGCAAGTCAACATCCCGTTGCTTGACGCTATCAAACAAGTCCCTGCTTACGCTAAGTTTTTGAAAGATTTATGCACTCAAAAGCGTAAGCAGAATGTTCATAAGAGGGTCTTCATTGTAGAGCAGCTCAGCTCCATGATTCAACATAACACTCCTCCTAAATTTAGGGATCCAGGAGCTCCCACCATTTCTTGCGGCATAGGAGATCATAAGATCGGGAAGGCATTACTTGATTTGGGGGCGAGCGTTAATTTGTTACCTTATTCGGTTTATGAGCAGCTAGGACTTGGCGAGTTGAAACCGACTAAGGTAACATTACAACTGGCTGATAGATCTGTCAAGGTGCCCCGGGGTGTTATTGAAGATGTGTTAATCCAGGTTGATAAATTTTATTTTTCAGTGGATTTCATAGTTATTGATACTCAGCCTGTCCAGAATCTTCATAGTCAGATCCCAGTCATTTTGGGTCGTCCATTTTTGGCCACATCTAATGCTATTATCAATTGCAGGAATAAAGTTATGAAATTATCCTTTGGTAACATGAATATTAAACTCAATGTTTTTAATGCAGGACAACAATCCGCAGATTTGGATGATGACATATTTGAAGTGGACATGATCGAGAGCCTTGTGCAGGACTCCTTCCGTACATCTTTTGACGATCCTCTTGAGACCTGCTTAGCACAATCGGGCATGGATTTTGACATTGATAGTCACATCCATGAATTCAATGCATTGCTCGACTCTACTCCTATATTGGAGACTGAAAAATGGAGAGCGAAAGTGGAACCTCTTCATCCCTCTGAGACGCCTCCTGACAGCATAGTTTCGAACTCTGAGAAGACAAAGGCGAGTAGGCTGCTTAATTTTCTTAAAACATATAAGGCAGCAATTGAAAGGAAGATAGTGGAAATACAGGGAGTATGCCCCACGATATGCATGGATCATACTGTGGAAATGTCGCGTGAACTGCAAAGGAAGCGTGATCCTCATATGGAAGAAGTCGTGCGAGCAGAAGTTCTTAAATTATTTGACGACAGTATCAGTTACCTCCTTGCAGATAGCACCGCTCATGGGAACTCACATCACTTGTCTGGGATCGGTTAATCAAGGTATTGAGGTAATTTCTTTGGCGGACCCTGGTTATAAAGATTATTTCATTCATGGTCCGTTCTTGTCTGGCTGAAGACGTTAAACTTAGCGCTCCTGGGAGGCAACCCAGCCTTTTATTTTATTCCTTTTCATTTTTCTAGTTAGTTAGTTCAATGTTTGTGGGTAACATTACTGCAAACCCTCACGAGACTACAACTCGTCCACTAGGGGTAACCTAGGGGTTTAAAGGCTTGTTGCATGCGCTAAATGCAATCGAGAGCACCTGCGAAAATGGTATAGGTAGGATCTTCTTTTGTTTTTCTTTTTGTTATTTTTGCTTCTGTTGATTTCTCTCTTATGCTAACCTGTTTCACGATGCTATTTTTTTTTTAGAAAGCTTCTTGATTCTCCGTCCAGGTATTATCTTTCCATCACTCCTCTTTTACTTTCATTGTCCCATCTGCATTGCTTGCTTATTCTTTTACATTGAGAACAATGTAGATTTTAGGTTGGGGGTGGGAGATTAGGTTACCTAATCAGTATTTGGTCTTGAGCAAAATTTGTGAAAATTTTAAATTTTTTCTGGAATTTCTATTGAATTCAAAATGATTCTAAAGGATAGTTGTGATTTTAACATTATAAGATATGTGATGTTGGTAACTTATGACTCTTGGATTTGGCCACCTGCTTGATTTCACAGTCAATTTTGAATTGTTAATCTATGATTAGAAGTTGTAAACATTGATTGAGCCATGATTCCACATATTAGATCTCGCTTACACATTGAGTTTTCAGTTCAATATTAAATGGTAACTTGGTAATCATTAGGCATGAAAGGAACCAGCCTGAGAAATTTGTTAACGTCAGTTTGTAAAGAAGAATTGAAAGAGTTAGTCACATAATCTTCACCATAGGTTTGCTCCCTATAGGTGTAGATTTGATTCTCCATAGTTGACATATGAAAAAAAAAAAAAAAAAAAAAAAAGTTAGGCGACAAGTTTTCGCCATAGGTTTGCTCCCTATAGGTGAGAATTTGATTCCCCTCATTTGCGTTACCGCTCGTAAAGAAAACCAAAGGCTGGTAAAATGAAAAGTTAAGTGTTGGTTTCAAGCTTGGTTGTCACGAATTACAAAGGATATCATGAAATTGACAATTGGATCTTTTACTGATTGTAAGTCGAGATTATACTTTACACTCGTGGAACTCAATGTTTAGGAATGTTCTAATTGATATATTAATAATTTGAAATTAATTATGAAATCTGCCGAGAGCTTGCTTCAGGAAAAATTCTACTTACCATTCATGAATCTTAGAATTTTCACATCTCAGCTATCTGTTCACTTGTCACTTGGGTTTTACAGGAATTGTCTTTTACTTCTGAAATTAATTTTCGCATGTTTTGCTCAGGACTAGCAAAATGCTGGTTGGGGGTTGTGATCAAGGTCGAATATTGCATATCAGACCCCAGCAATTGCCTAATTTTACACACATGATAATGTTTAATGCCAGATTTTAATTATATTTTTGGTTACAGGAGGAAATTAGGAGCATGTATTGAAAAATAATGTTAAAAGCATGGATTTGACGCTCCGAAATTACAAGAGCACGGGATGAACTCCAGAAAACTAATAATGAAGATTTTACACGCCTGGAATTGGAGGAAAGCAAGCCAAAGGGGCCCGAAAAGGGTCCAGAATGCAAGATCACATGTTTTCCGCTATCCGATCAGTTCGAAACTTCATACATGAGATGAGGGCAATAAATTAACCGTACATATCAAGTTTCAGCTCTTGGATCACTATGGAAGTGTCCCAACGGTCAGATCAGCCCCTAAAATCATCATTTCAGGCCCACCTGATATCTGGAAGTACTTCAACTTTGGTGTCAACCCTTTAAACTAGAAGCTACAGCAAATGGATGGATTTGATTTTACAAAGACATTACAGTGGGCCTTGTACGTGTGGCATGTGCACGGAGCGCTGGTGTAACCGCGTCACGCCGGACCAAGAGACCGAGTCAAAGTTGGTTTGACCGACTATCTCTTGCCAAAAAACGGAGACGCCCGTTTTCCTCCAGCGCTAACGCTGTCCGACCGCAGGCATCAGTTGTGGGCCCCACACATCGCCCAAATACGAGATCTGAACCGTTCATTGTCCTTCTGGGATAGGGAAGACCCTCACCTAGGTGGAATTTTGGCTCAATACAGGCGATCACTCGATTCCCACCGCCAAACGTAAGACGGACGGTGGAGCAGAAATTCAGGTGGACCTCATCAACGGAAAGTGCAAACATACATTCCTGATCGAAATTTTCACCTCCATCCAATGGACGGAGGGGATTTTCAATTCAATAGAAGGAGTGGGCCCCACCATTTTCGCAGCGGAAGAGTCCGCGTCCGTGTTTCCATGTGACAACGGGAGCCGCCGTGACCGTTTTGCGAGACGACAGTGGGCCCCACAAGAGGTCTTTCCAGATGATCCAATCCATCCATCTTGTAGACGGCCATGAGAACTACAAAACTATGCTAAGATTCCACTCCCATGCGTACACACGTGTGCGGTACAGAGGCCAAAAGTGGACTGCCCCGGGACGTTCAAATCGATCTTTTTGAGATTACTTCTGTGGGCCGCGCCAATGGACCTTCAAAACCACCCATTCTTGACTGAAATTTCGTCTTGAATCCAATGAACGGGGTGGATTTTCCAGAAAACACCTCTGTGGGGCCCACCGATCACGGTTGCGAAAATTTGTACTCTGAGTCCTTCTACGACTCTGCCACTGATTCCAGCCATCCAGCAGCTATAAAAGGGAAGTTTTAGACGTGGGAAAGGCATTCAGATCCAGGGAATTTGAGATTCAGAGCCAGGGAGAGAAGAAAAAGAAGAAAGAGAAGGAGGAAAAGAGAGAGATCGATTGGTTTGGTGTTTTGAATTTATGAATTTTATTTAATATTTTTTATGGATTTTATGGGTCACTAATCTCTCAGCTAGGGCTGAGATGAAGCCCCTAATTTGATCAGCTCTTGCATTGGTTGATTTACTTTGAATTTTAATTAATTTGTTTCTTTCTGTGAGTGGGCTTTATGGGTTTAAATTCCATACTTCTCCATCTATGAACTTGACCAAAGTATATATATGGATGTTGTTTGGATGCTTATTACAGGTGCTTGTGTTTGATCAAGAACAGGTTTCCTATAGAGGAAGAAACAGGATGCTTTAATGAATGTACATTCCATGTACCCGACCAAGGACATGGGATATGTTGTTCATGGCATTGCTTAAAGGAATTAGACAGTCTGTAGGCCCGATTTAGGACATAGATTGTACTTTCTCTATATCAGTGGTATCAATCTTGATCAAGGTGAATCAACAGACAAAACAAGGGTTAGGATAATTAGGGGTGGATTCGAAAGTCCTAGTGCTCTCTCTCTGATTGAATTTTCTTTCCTGTTCTTAATTGTTTTTCATAGATTTGTGTTAGTAAATTGCTCCATTATTTGTTGAATTAGTTAAGGAGAGTCATAAATTTGAATTGTGACGACCAGTCCTCGTGGGAACGATCTCGTAATACATACCATATCTACATTAGATTCGTATACTTGCGAGATTAAAAATCATTTAGATCGTGTTGGTTTAAATAAAACATCATACAGTAGACAAAGTGACGAGGTTGTAGTATAAAGTAGCGGGGTTCAGTAGACAAAGTGACGAGGTTGCAGTATAAAGTGATGGGGTTCACTAGACAAAGTGACGAGATTGTAGCACAAAGTGACAGGGTACAGTAGAGAAAGTGACGAGATTGTAGCATAAAGTGATGGGGTACAATAGACAAAGTGATGATGTTGCAGTACAAAGTGACGGAGTTCAGTAGACAAAATGACGGGGTTCACTAAACAAAGTGACGAGGGTTGCAGGACAAAGTGACGGGGTTCACTAAACAGTGACGAGGTTCACTAGACAGTGACGAGATTACAGTAAAAAGTGACAGGGTTCACTGGACAAAGTGATGGGCTTCAGTAGACAAAGTGACGGGGTTGCAGTACAAAATGACGGGGTACAGTAGACAAAGTTACGAGGTTGCGGTATAAAGTAACGGGGTTCAGTAGACAAAGTGACGAGGTTGCAGTACAAAGTGATGGGGTTCACTAGACAAAGTGACGAGATTGCAGCACAAAGTGACGATGTACAGTAGAGAAAGTGATGAGGTTGTAGCTTAAAGTGACGGGGTACAATAGACAAAGTGATGATGTTGCAGTACAAAGTGACGGAGATCAGTAGACAAAGTGACGGGGTTCACTAGACAAAGTGACTAGGTTGCAGTACAAAGTGACGGGGTTTAGTAGACAAAGTGACGGGGTTCAATAGAAAAAGTTAGGGGATTGCAGTACAAAGTGACGAAGTTCACTAGACAAAGTGATGAGGTTACAGTACAAAGTAACAGGGTTCAGTAGACAAAGTGACGGGGTTGCAGTACAAAGTGACGGGGTTCAGTAGACAAAGTGACGAAGTTTGGATTGGATTCAGTCATAATAAATGGTGGGTGTGACTCTCTCCACTGCTTTTTGTGGTGAGGTCCACTTGAGTTTTGGATCTGATTCATTCTTTGGCTCATGCCCTAAAATGATCTCTCCAATGGATGGACGGTGTGGATACAAAACATACATTATAGTGGGACCCATATAAACGGGTGACATCACTTCCCCACCATGATGTATGTGTTTCATCCATTCTGTTAATCTATTTTTACATATAATTTTAGGTGTTGATCGCAAAAATGAGAGGGACATAAATCTCATATGGACCACACCACTGGAAAACAATGGTGATTGGATACCCATCATTAAAGTCCTCCTAAGGCCCATCGTACTGTTTATTTGACATCCAATCTGTTGGTTTGGTCATAAAGACCCAGGTGAAGAGAAAAATCAAAGATCAACTTGATCCAAAACTTTTATGGTCCCCAAAAAGTTTTTAATGGTCAACGTTCATTCAACACTGTTTCATATAATGTGGTCTACTTGAGATTGGGTTATACCTCATTTTTGGTCTCAGACCATAAAATGATCTAGAAAAATAGATGGACGGCATGGATGAAATACACACATCATGGTGGGCCCACATAGCACCAAGTGGCAGGGGAGTAGCCAATACGTTTCCAATGGAAACCGTGGACGCAGATTCACTGGGGAAAGCGTTTTGCATGAAGATCCAACGCTGTATGTATGGTGGTGTCCACCGTGATGTTTATAAGAATTCCAATCCATTCATCCATTTTTAGAGCTCATTTTAAGACATGTAACCAAAAATTAGGATGATCAAAAACTCAACTAGGCCATACAAGATGAAACTGTGGAGAAAGAAATTCCTACGTTGAAACCTTCCTGGGCCTCTTGATGTTGATATGCCATCCAAACTGTTTATAAGGTCATTTTCACTAGGATGTAGTGAAAACACCAAAATATTAGACCGATGCAAAACTTTTGTGGCCATATAAATATTTCAACGGTGGACACTAAATCCCCACTGTTTCCTCTCGTGTGGCCCATTTGAGTTTTGTATATTCATTAGTTTTGGTATGACGTCCTAAAATGATATCTAAAAATGGATGAACGGGTTGGATTTATCACAAACGTCACAGTGGGCCCATTTGGAATCCTTGCGCAGGATCTTACTACAAAAGGCTTTGGCAGAAATCCGAGTCTAAAATGTGTAATCAGATTGGTTACCGAGTCTTATTGTACTGAGTAAACTCTATTGGGCCCACTGTGAATTCATGTGGTTTATCCACGCCGTCTATCCATTTTTTCAAATCATTTTAGGAGTTGAGCCCAAAACTGAAGTATATCAAAACCTCGAGTAGACCATACTAAAGGAAATAGTGGAAGTATTGATTTTCACCATTGAAGTGTTTCTAAGCCCCCCAATGATTTTTATTTTTCATCCAAACTGTTCATAAGATCACAAAGACATGGATGAATGGAAAAAACAAATATCATCTTGATATAAAACTTCCGTGGGCCCCAAAATCTTTTCAACGGTAGAATTCAATTCACACTATTTCAGGTGGTGTGGTCCACTTGATCTTTGGATATGATTAATGTTTGTTGTAAAATCCTAAAATTAGATGATAAAAGAGATGGATGGAGTTGATACAATGCACGAATGCCAATAATGGTGGGCTCCACAGACTTTACTCATTACGCTTACTATACTGAGGTACTCAGCGCGCAAACCGCTTCCATTTAACGTCTGTTATAGTTTTTATTAAATGTACTTTTTTTAAATATATTTAAAAAATTATTGACGTGTCACTTATAATGACGTTGACCAATGAAAACGCTGGAGGCAGGGAGTTCCTACCTCCGGGCGGCAAAGGATCCGCACTCATTTTAAGAAATAGCTAAGAAAGAGATATTGTCTTTATGAGACGAAGATGGCTAAGAGCTGAGAAGGAGATAGTCTTTATGAGATTAAGATGGCCCAGGAATTGAGAGAAAAACAACGTGAGACGAAGTTAGGGTCTGGTAGGACACAAATCATCTTAACACTCTTTTTACATAATGGGTAAAACAACCAAGTTTTCTGTGGCCCACCATATTGTACATCTGAGATCAACTTCATCCATCAGGTTTGATCCTTTATGTTAAGCCTTGTGGCAAAATATCAGCTAAATTCAATGACGCAGGGGATTGAGGACGTGATGAGGTCAGTCACCGTCTTCCTCAGGGATAACTACTTTGAATCCACGGATCTCTGGACTCCTCATAGAGATTCCTTGAAAAAAAATCTAATAAATTATAAATTAATTAATTGATAATAAGAAAAATGAAATTACAATCCTTTAAATAGTATAGTCAAACATTGGAGGGAGTTTTAAACTCAAACACCCTAAAAACGTGACTTACTATTAGCCCAAAAAAATAGTAAGTTTCCAAATTGACCCAACCTCATTCTTCTCCTTATTTTTCTAAGCCCTTTTCATTTTGGGCACCACTCTTAAAACTCAAAGGATAAAAAGTTATGATCAAATTAAAACTTACTATTTATAATAAAATCGAAATTAAAATGGACTTTCGACCGCCGGTCTGATGAAATCTCGCAAATCCGCCATGGGCAACCTGGTGTAGCGAGTTTGGTTGACTAAAGTTGCTTCTCCTACCCCAAAATCATATATGATATGTGGGAAAAATCATTCCGGTTTACAAGATACGACCGTTTTAAGGTTTTGACTGTCCTGATCACTTTTGCCTCTGATTGGGCCTTCTCTGGTTCATATTGGCCGTGAAAGTGTCCACAACCCACTCTACATCAGTCCCCTCCACTTCAAAAGAACTCGACCCCGAGTTCTCGTCTAAAGCAAACGTTGAAAGTGCAAGAGATATCCATGTCATTTGGAAGATCAACAAGTAAGCACTGTCGTTGATCTTTAGGAGTATCAGTATAGGTCCAATCTTCTTGTTCTTTAACTTATTGTAGGTCCCAGTCAGAAATCTTTCCTTGCATAGATGGACCATAACATGGTTGCTCATTTTGAACACCTTTTGTCGTCGATACTTGTCAGTTTGCTCCTTGTGCTTATCATTCAAGGCACTTGCACATCTACATGAATGCCCATGATTCAGTACACCATATGCTTTGTTACAATGCTCATGTCTGGGAGCTTAGGAAAAGAGACCAATTCAAGTGTGTGGTGGGCTATTGTTCATAAATAATTTGGAATGAGACTTTCCTATCAAGCGGTTCACCATGTTATTGAATGCAAACTTTGCTTGAGACAAGGCCAAATCCTATTGCTTTAGTTTATCACTTGAAATACATCGAATGAGGTTTTCCAATGTACGATTCACAACTTCAATCTGCCCTTCAATCTGTGTGTGGTATGCACTATTGAACTGAAGTTGCGTATCGAACCGATTCCACAAAGTTCACCAGAAGTGGCTAATAAACTTCGTGTTATGGTCAAAAGTAATGGTCTTGGGAATCCGGTGTAGGCGTGCAACCTTTGAAGAATAGATTCGCTACGTGTGTTACATCGAGGGGCTTCTTACATGGGATAAAGTTTACCATCTTTGAGAAGCGATCTACCCCTACGAACACTAAATCCATGCCGCTCTGTGTTCGTGAGAGACCAAGCACGAAGTCCATATATAAGTCCTCCCAAGGGCCGCCAGACACATGTAATGAGGTGTAAAGGCCCTGTAACACCTCGAACTTTTCAATACCCGAGTATTGAAAGTTTCCGAGTGTTACCATAAAATTTAACCTATTACGTATATGTGTACGGTTCCAATCTATCTAACCTAACCCTACATCTACTTCCCAATGCAAATCCGACAATTTGGAATAGTCTTCATACACAGATCAAGCCATCTGACCGTTAATCTTAAGATAAGACCAACCATCATGTGATTTTTTTTCCCCAAAACATGGACTGTAGCCACAATTTCATTACTCACAGAGAATTACAGCGAAATTGGCGGGGTCCAACAAAGAAAAGGCCCCACCAAACCGAGAGCGAAGCTCCTACACATTCAGGTGAGCCCCGATAAAAGGAGAGACCCGCCTATCATATAAGCTCTACAGAAAGGAAAGAGAATCATAACAAAACAACAGAAAAGGGCCCTTAGCCCTGGTGCCTGCGCCTGATGGACCTGATTCCTACTTTGTTGAGAAGGACCGCGCCCCGAATGGGACGCGGAAGGTCGGCAACTGCCAAGAAAGTGGTGAGTGGTTGCGTAGAGCTGGCCAGCTTCGTCAAACCGTCTGCCGAGGCATTCGCTTCTCTGAGGATGTGGGCAAAAGAAAATTGCGCCCTAGCCCTTAATGCCTGAATACGGTCAAGCCAATACCTCCAACTAGCGCTAACCTGGCTCTGGCCGAGCAATAGATCAACAATAAGCTTTGAGTCCGACTCCACCTCCACCTGTAACATACCCCTCTACAAGCATAGCATTAAACCATCCCAAATAGCTCTTAGCTCTGCCTACTTGAGCCGACCCCGTATCCTATCGCATAGGCGAATTGCATGGTCCCATCCTGCCCTCTACAAATACCACCACCCCCCGAGGGGCCCGGATTCCCCCGACTAGACCCATCAATGTTCAACTTGAAGATGGCCCCCCTCGGAGGAACCCATTTAACCAATAATGGAGCATTTCTGACTTGGGAGGGGGCGGAGAACGCCAAGTCTTCCCACACCTTTCACTCAGCCTCCGACTTGCTGGGCCACGCCTGGTAAGTCTAATGCAATGCTTTGAGTCCACTGACCGTGCTGGAAGTAACCTCTGAGGCAGAAAATGACCTTCCATCGAATCACGCCTTATTCCTACCCTTCCAGATTTCCCAGAGAATAAACAGAGGGAG
Organism: Magnolia changhungtana; assembly: GCA_030180095.1. Taxonomy (NCBI): domain Eukaryota; kingdom Viridiplantae; phylum Streptophyta; class Magnoliopsida; order Magnoliales; family Magnoliaceae; genus Magnolia; species Magnolia changhungtana. Next base: position 265,420 of record JASAUF010000023.1, read on the forward strand.
CAGACCTTGGATGGTGGAGGACTTCCCTGAAACTAAAGCAGCCGCCCACCAAGCTATCAATCTGGATTCGACGTCCTGATTAGGCCCTATCGCTATTCCTAGAATTGCACCAAAATAGTTCCAGACCAAGTTGGCGAGCTTGCTGTGAAGGAGCAGGTGGTCCAGCGTCTCCACTGAGGGGGACTGGGTGGCCGTCGCAATACAGCAGACACACATAGACGCCATGGTGACCCCTTTCGCCAGGTGGTCCATAATGATTTAGATGTAAGTTTGTTTGTAAGAATTGTTTAAAAAGGTGCATACAACCATGTAGAACCATTAGATTTCACAAAACTCTTAGATTAGAAATAATTACAAAAATGCCATTAACATGGACCTCGAATTCTAAATCACAAGGTTCTCATGATCTGTTTGATGAGAAACCTAACACCATGCCAATATATCATAAATTAATCATACATGCCAAATTTCAACCCTTAGATCAGTAAGATCCATAGTTAAAACAAATATTCACTTGATATGGACCACTTAAGAATCGAGATCACCTGATATTTTAAGGCGGGCTGTACCTAGAACTGACAAAATGGATGGACGAAGTAGATTTCTCAAAGACATCACTGGAGACCCCACACTAGGTGGTGCTCGTGCACATCAGGAGTACACATATCCTATTATGAGAAAATAGCTATTAGTGAAATAAATTGTTGCTAGATTTTCACTCGAACTTACTCGGGCTAGTCGAATTTCCTCAGATTTAAGACATCTATTAACAACAATCAATTCATCCATAACTACTTATGGGCCATATCCTTTTATGAGAAAATAGCTAATAAAGCGATCTGTCATTATGAGATGAAGACGGATGGGAAATAAAGAGAAAAAATGTGCCATATCATTTTCCAAGAAATAGCTAAGAAAGAGATTTTTCATCATGAGACAAGATGGATGATAAATTGAGAGAAAAGGGTGCTATATCATATTCTAAGAAATAACTAAGAAAGAGACTTGTCATTATGAGTCAAAAATGGCGCCAAAAAAATAGAGAGAAAAACCATCGCCAATGGAGTTTAGGGTTTGGGAGGACATGAATCATGTTAACACTTTTTTTACACACTACCAAAAAAATGAGCAAAGGATACAGACCACGTTAGTTTTTTGCTACGGATATAAACTATAGCTAATTTGCTACGGATTATATCCGTAGCAAAAAAGTTGCTACATCACTAGAAATTGACGGTCTTGTAAGGGACTTTTTATGCCCACCATAATATATGTGTTCTATCTGGTCTATCCATCTGTTTTGAAATATAATCGTAGAATATCATCCCAAAAAGTGAAGTAAATGGAAGGCTCAAGTGGACCACACGATATGAAACAATAGAGATTAAATCACACATGATTCCTATGGTGTGGTCCAATTGGACCTTCAATATACCTCATTTTTGGGATCCTTCCCTAAATATATTTTTAAAAATAAATGGGCGGAATGGATAAACCATATACATCTATATGGTGGGCCCCACATAGATACCGAATCCACGCCCAAAATCATTGGGCGCGCGCTAAAACAGAGTCGCGCGCCCAAACGAAATTATGGCGCCCCGTCTTCCTATCTCTCTCACTCTATTTTCGGGCCCAAAACGAAATCTCCCTATTTCCGCCCAAAACCCTCTCTTTCTCGTAATCATCCCATTTTCAAAGCCCCGACAATATCTCTCTCTCTCTCTCTCTCTCTCTCTCTCTCTCTCTCTCTCTCTCTCTCTCTCTCGCTATCTCAACGGACGTGGAAAGGTGAGCGATTTCTCCTATTCTTTTTATTGATTTCCTTATGCATGTTTTGTGAATCTTCTCCGATTCTCGACCGCACTGATCAGTCCATCCCAGCCGTTCGTCTCCCATCTCCTCCCTATAAAAACCGGTATCTCTCGCCCAAGGTTGTCTCTTGATTTCTCTAGAATTTCATCCTCCTCCGACAAGGTGAATAGAGATTGTGAGGGTTTCTCGACGCCTTCCCAAAGGATCTGAGAGTGCTCGTTCTTCCCTCCCCTTTTCATGAATTTGGGGTTTGATCAATCCTTTTGTAATTTAGGGTTTCGATCATTCCCTTTGCAAATCAAGGGGTTTTGTTGATGTTTTACATTTTATTCTACTATTCAGTGCAGATCGTAGCTATAAATCGTATATCTGATTTTTTTTTTGGTTGTTTGTGATTTGTTGTTAGATATGTTACTATTTTTTTGTGGGTAAAACAACCAATTTTTTTCTGGGTAAAACAACCAATTTTTTTGTGCCCCACCACATTGTATATGTGAGATCAGTTCCATCCATCAGGTTTGATACTCCATTGGGTCCTTACTCTTACTCCGGTGGTAGACTCTTAGGAGTTTCAACACCTGGTTGAGGGTTCAACTACCCATAGGTGGTAAAATCCTACCATGGCGTGAGTGTGTGATGGTGTGTGTGCATGTTAAAAAAAAAAAAAGGTTTGATGCTCCATTTTAAACCATATGACTAAAAATTAGGCAGATCCAAACTCAAGTGGGCGACATCATAGGAACAACGGAGATGGAATGCCAAATATAAGTTATTTTTATTTTTGGGCCAATATGTTGTGTATCCTTCATCAAAACATCTCATCAAATGTAAGATCAACTGAAGCTACAAAAATATGAATCTCAATGTTCATTACTCCTTTGTTCTGACACAATAGTCCATGCCATGCATGGGAGCGGACCAAACTCTTAATCGATTGTGTATCGGCCACAACATACTATGATAACCAATCATGGCCAACTAAACACATCCACATGTAAAAACAGTAGCATTAAAACATCAATACAGCCCAATGAAAAAAATGCATGCGTATTCTTATTAGAATAGCCGACAGCACAAAGTCTATTAGGAAGATCAGTCCTCCCGGCCCCATTCAACCCATTTGCCATTGGTATCCGATTGCATGACCACGATGGTGTAGCGACTTCACCAAGTTACCAAGTTACTGTTGTCTGCACCATGATTAGACTTATACACGAGCAGACTAAGCTCGGGTACTCGCTCGACTCGACTCAGAATACTCGACTCGATACTCGACTCGTGTGAGTTAGAGTCAAGTACGAGCGGGTTTCTAAGACTCGTTTAGATTACGAGTAGAGTACGAGTTAAGAGGTACTCGACTCGATACTCGTCTCGATACTCGACTTGTGTGCTCGACTTAGTACTCGACTCGTACTCGACTCATACCCGTATATATAAGCCCGCCAAAAAAAAAAACCTACTAACCCAGTCATCCATCATTTTCAAGCAGTGCTCGTTCGAAACCCTTTTTCCCTCCCAGTGGTCATTCGAAAAAAAAAACCCTCTCTCTCACTCTCCCCTCCCTTTCCCAGTGCCCGTCTAGCTGTCCCTCTTCTTCCCTCTCTCTCTCTCACTCATCCGGTGGTGCTAGACCCTGCCGCTCATCCCTACGGCCTATCCGGTGCCCCTATCCGGTGACGTAGCTCGTCCCTGCCACTCGTCCGATGTCGTAGCTCGTCCCTGCCAGGTTGCAACTCGTCCGTCATCGCCTTGCCCTGCACGTACCTGCCGATCGTTTCTACCCAGCTCGCCCGGTAATGTGTGGGTTTGATTTTTTATTTTTGATTTTTTATTTTTAGAAATTGTTTAATATATAAATTATTTAATATGTGTTAATATAGAAATGGTTTAATATAGTTTTGGGATTAACCTGATATTTGTGTTTTCCCTAAATATTCATTTTGCTATGGATTCCCCAGAGGGGGTGGCTAATTGCCTAACAGTGAAGTGCTATGGATTTCTGCTCGTATTCAAACTCGCCTCGAAAACTCGGACTCGACTCGACTCGTTTTCTACTTGTACTCGGCTCATACTCAAGTGAGTAGAGTACGAGCAGGGAGTCCATGCTCGTTGGCCGAGTAGAGCTGAGTACGAGCAGGACTCGGGCATTAAGAGCCGAGTACGAGTAGGGTGATACTCGGCTCGACTCAACTCGTGTACAGCTCTAACCATGATGATATATGTGTTATAAATCCCATTGCATGATCTCGGTGGTGTATTGATGTCACCACGTTCTGTTGACCCCACCATAATGTATATGTGTTCTATCTACACTTTCTATCCATTTTGCGAGATCATTTTAAGGCATGAGCTAAATAATGTGGCAGATCCAAAGCTCAAGTGGACCACACTAGAAAAAGTAGTGTACACAAAGACACACAATGTCGAAACATTCCTAGGGTCTACCATAATGTTGATTTCACATCCAACTTATTCATAAGGTCACAAAGACTTGTACGCAGGAAAAACACAAATGTCATCTTGATCCGAAACTCCTATGGTCCCAGGAGGATTTTAAGGGTGGATGTCATTGTCCCCACTGCTTATGTAGTGTGGTCCACTTGAGCTTTGCATCTACCTGATTTTTGGTCTTATGCCCTAAAATTATCTCGAAAAATGGATGGACGGTGTGCATATAACACATACATCATGGCGGGCCCACAGTTCTTGGTGACATCAACACACCACTGAGATCATCACTACAAAAAAGAGGGTTTTTAGCGACGAAACTTTTAGCGACGAAACTACTTTTCGTCGCCAAAAGTCATTTTTAGCGACGAAATAAATTTTCGTCGCTAGCAGTGAGCTTTTAGCGATGAAACTTTTAGCGACGAAAATTTTCGTAGCTAAAAATAGTACATTAGACTTTTAGCAACGAAAATTTCATCGCTAAATACTCCAAACATTTTTGCCCAATGTGGAATAAATTTATTTTTTTTCGCAGCTAAAAATACTGTATGAGACCTTTAGCGACGAAAATTTTTGTCGCTAAAGACTCAGAACATTTTCTTAAACTTTTAGCGGAGAAAATTTTCGCTGCTAGAAGTCTTGTACTGTACAAGACTTTTAGCGGCGAAAGGTTTCGCTGCTAAAAGCCTTGTACCTTACAAGACTTCTAGTAGAGAAAATTTTCGCTGCTAAAAATAAACTAACATATCTTTTAGCGACGAAACTTTTCGTCACCGAAGATTTCTTTTTTTAAAAAAAAATATTCTAGTTCAAAATCCGTACAAATTTTCTGATATACACCTGTTAATAATTAATTTCATCATATTAATCCTGATATAAACATTTTATCATATTCACTACATAAACTTTTAGCGGCGAAAATTTTCGTCGCTAAAAAACACTATTCAAAACTTTTAGCAGCGAAACTTTTCGCGACTAAAAATTTTCAAAATATGTCTGTTTTTAACAGCGAAAATTTTCACTGCTAAAACTAAACTAGCATATCTTTTAGCAACGAAAATTTTCGTTGCCAAAAGTTTCTTTTTTAAAAAAATATTCTAGCTCAAAATCCGTACAAAATTCCTGATATACATCTGTTAACAATATATTCCATCATATTCACATTCACATCCAACTAAACCCAAACTACATAAAGTTTTAGCGGCGAAAATGTTCGTCGCTAGAAAATACTATACAAGACTTTTAGTAGCGAAAATTTTTGCTGCTAAAAATAAACTAACATATCTTTTAACAATGAAATTTTTCATCGCCAAAAGTTTCTTTTTAAAAAAAATATATTTTAGCTCAAAATCCGTACAAAATTCCTGATATACATCGGTTAACAATATATTCCATCATATTCATATTCACATTCACATCCATCTAAATCCAAACTACATAAAGTTTTAGCGGCGAAAATGTTCGTCGCTAAAAAATACTATACAAGACTTTTAGCAGCTAAAATTTTCGCTACTAAAAATAAATTGACATATCTTTTAGCAACGAAAATTTTCTTCGCCAAAAGTTTCTTTTAAAAAATATATTCCAGCTCAAAATCCATACAAAATTCCTGATATACATCTGTTAATAGTATATTCCATCATATTCACATTCACATCCATCTAAACCCAATCTAAATAAAGTTTTAGCGGCGAAAATGTTCGTCACTAAAAAAACTATACAAACTACGCTAAAAGTCTCAGACAAGACAAGACTTTTAGTAGCGAAAATTTTTGCTGCTAAAAATAAACTGACATATCTTTTAGCAACGAAAATTTTCGTTGTCAAAAGTTTCTTTTTAAAAAAAAAATATTCCAGCTCAAAATTCGTAAAAATTCCTAATATACACCTGTTAACAATATATTCCATCATATTCATCCTGATATACACATTTCATCATATTCACATTCACATCCATCTAAACCCAAACTACATAAACTACATTCATCCAAACACAAACAATCTTATCTGTATCACATTCATTCATGCATAAATACATATAAACTTAACATCATAAACAAATAAACAATAATTCACAAAGATGAAGATGGAGGTGGTGGGGCATCGGTGGGTAAACGTGCAGCAAAAGCCTGAAACATCTCCATCATCCATCGCTCATGCTCCACCCGCATCTCCGCCATCCTCCTCTCCTGCTCCTCCCTCTGCCTCACCAACTCCTCCTCCATCCTCCTCTACCTCGCCAGCTGATCCTCTATCCTCCTCTCCTGCTCCTCCCTCTGCCATCATAGGTTATAGCTTTGGGAATTGAGAATAGGTTAAGTTTAGGTTTAGGAAACTGGGTTCGGGTTCGAGATAGGGTTTAGGTTTAGGTTAGGGAGTTGAGAATAGGATTTGGTGTAGGTTTAGGTTTAAGGATTGAGAAAAGGTTAAGGTTTAGGTTTAGGTTTAGATTTTAGCTTATAGGTTTAGGTTTTGGTTTTAGGTTTAGGTTAAGGTTATAAGTTTAGGTTATAAGTTATAGGTTAAGTTTAGGTTATAGGTTTTTATTTAGGTTAAGGTTATAGGTTTTGGTTTAGGTTATAGGTATAGGTTTAGATTTAGGTTTAGGTTTAGGTTTTAGTTTATAGGTTTGGGTTATAGGTTCGTGTTTGGTTTTAGGTTTAGGTTAAGGTTTTAGGTTTAGGTTAAGGTTTAGGTTACAAGTTTTGGTTTAGGTTAAGGTTATAGGTTTTGGTTTAGGTTAAGGTTTAGGTTTTGGGTTTATGTTAAGGTTATAGGTTTAGGTTATAGGTTTAGGTTAGGTTTAGGTTTAGGTTATAGGTTATAGCTTCGAGAATTGAGAATAGGTTAAGGTTTAAGTTTAGGAAATCGAGTTTGGGTTCTGGATCGGGTTTAGCTTGGGTTTTTATGTTTAGGTTTAGGTTTAGGTTAGAGAGTTGAGATTGGGATTTGGTGTAGGTTTAGGTTTAGGGATTTGAGAATAGGTTAAGGTTTAGGTTTAGAAATCGATTTGGGATTGGGTTTTGAAGTTTAGGTTAAGGTTTAGGTTTTAGGTTTAGGTTAATGTTAGGTAATAGGTTATAAGTTTAGGTTATAGGTAACAGGTTAAGGTTTTAGGTCATAGGTTTTGGTTTAGGTTAAGTTTATAGGTTTAGGTTAAGGTTTAGGTTTAGTTTTAGGTTCAAGTTTAGGTTTAGGTTATAAGGTATAGGTTTAAGGAATTGAGAATTGGTTTGGGTTTAGGTTTAGGGAATCGGGTCTCGAGTTCGGGATGGGGTTTAGGTTTGGGTTTTCAAGTTTAAGCTTAGGTTTAGGTTAGGAGTTGAGATTAGATTAGTGAAGGTTTAGGTTTAGGATTTGAGAATATATTTAGGTTTTAGGTTTAGGTTTAGGTCTTAGGTTATAGGTTAAGGTTTAGGATTTAGGTTTAGGTGAATGGTAGGTAACTGGTTATAAGTTTAGGTTATAGGTAATAGGTTTTGGTTTAGGTTAAGGTTTTAGGTCATAGGTTTTGGTTTAGGTTAAGGTTATAAGTTTAGGTTAAGGTTTAGGTTCGTGTTTAGGTAGGTTATAAGGTTTAGGTTTAGGTTATAAGGTATAGGTTTAGGGAATTGAGAATTGGTTTGAGTTTAGGTTTTGGGGATTCGGGTTTGGGTTCTGGATCGGGTTTAGTGTCCGGGTTTTCAAGGTTAAGCTTAGGTTTAGGTTAGAGAGTCGAGATTATGATTAGGTGTAGGTTTAGGTTTAGGATTTGAGAATACATTTAGGTTTTAGGTTTATGTTTAGATCTTAGGTTTTAAGGTTTAGGATTTAGGTTTAGGTGAATGGTAGGTAATAGGTTATAAGTTTAGGTTATAGGTACAGGTTAAGGTTTTAGGTCATAGGTTTTGGTTTAGGTTAAGGTTATAGGTTTAGGTTAAGGTTTAGGTTTAGTTTTAGGTTCGGTGTTTAGGTTTAGGTTATAAGGTATAGGTTTAGGTAATTGAGAATTGGTTTGGGTTTAGGTTTAGGAATCGGGTTTAGTTTTAGGTTCGTGTTTAGTTTAGGTTATCGTGCATAGGTTTAGGGAATTGAGAATTGGTTTAGGTTTAGGTTTAGGGAATCGGGTTCGGGTTCGGGTTCGAGATCTGGTTTAGGCTTGGGTTTTCAAGTTTAGGTTTAGGTTTAGGTTAAGGAGTTGAGATTAGGATTAGGTGTAGGTTTATGTTTAGGGATTTGAGAATACATTTAGGTTTTAGGTTTAGGTTTAGATCTTAGGTTATAGGTTAAGGTTTAGGATTTAGGTTTAGGTGAACGGTAGGTAATAGGTTATAAGTTTAGGTTATGGGTAATAAGTTAAGGTTTTAGGTCATAGGTTTTGGTTTAGGTTAAGGTTATAGGTTTAGGTTAAGGTTTAGGTTTAGTTTTAGGTTCGAGTTTAGGTTTAGGTTTAGGTTATAAGGTATAGGTTTAGGTAATTGAGAATTGGTTTGGGTTTAGGTTTAGGAATTGAGTTTAGTTTTAGGTTCAAAGTTTAGTTTTAGGTTATAAGGTATAGGTTTAGGGAATTGAGAATTGGTTTAGGTTTAGTTTAGGGAATCGAGTCCTGGCTCGGGTTCGAGATTGGGTTTAGGCTTAGGTTTTCAAGTTTAGGTTTAGGTTTAGGTTAGGAGTTGAGATTAGGATTAGTGTAGGTTTTGTTTAAGGATTTGAGAATACATTTAGGTTTTAGGTTTAGGTTTAGGTTTAGGTTTAGGTTTTAGTGTTATAGGTTAAGGTTTAAGTTTTAGGTTTAGGTTACCGTTAGGTTATAGGTTATAAGTTTAGTTATAGGTAATAGGTTTTGGTTTAGGTTAAGGTTATAAGTTTGTTAAGGTTTAGGTTAGGTTAAGGTTAAGGTTTAGGTTTAGGTTATAAGCTATAGGTTTAGGGAATTGAGAATTGGTCAAGGTTTAGGTTTAGGAATCGGGTTCGGGGTCTGGAATCCGGGTTTAGGCTTGGTTTTCATGTTTATGTTTAGGTTTAGGTTAGGGAGTTGAGATTGGGATTAGGTGTAGGTTTATGTTTAGGGATTTGAGAATAGGTTAATGTTTAGGTTTAGGTTATAGGTTTAGGTTTAGGTTTTAGGTTTAGGTTAAGGTTATAAGTTTAGGTTATAGGTTATAGGTTAAGGTTTAGGTTATAGGTTTTTATTTAGGTTGAGGTTATAAGTTTAGGTTTAGGTTTTAGTTTATAGGTTTAGGTTATAAGTTATAGGTTTAGGTTCGGTTTTAGGTTTAGGTTGTGTTATAAGTTTAGGTTAAGGTTTAGGTTACAGGTTTTGGTTTAGGTTAAGGTTATAGGCTTTGGTTTAGGTGAAGGTTTAGGTTTTGGGTTTAGGTTAAGGTTATAGGTTTAGGTTAGGTTAGGTATAGGTTATAGTTATAGGTTATAGCTTTGGGAATTGAGAATAAGTTAAGGTTTAGGTTTTAGAAACTGGATTCTGTTCAGGATTGGGTTTATGTTTGGGTTTTCCATTAGGTTTAGGTTTACTGATTTGAGAATAGGATTAGGTTATAGGTATAGGTTTAGGTTGGGTTATAGGTTTAGGTTAAGGGTGTGGTACCTGCAAATACAGATAGAATACGGCTTTGTCCAAATGGCCAGGCCCTTCCAATGCTGTCCATAGGAAATGAACAGCTTCATCATGGTCATAACAACGGTTCTCACCTTTCAGGGACCCCCGATCTTCCGGATAGCTCCAACGCACATCTGGGTCTGCTCCATTAATTTCGAGTAAAGACATAAATACGGCTTGTCCAAGTGGTCGTTCTTTCCACGTCAGTCCATAGGAAATGGACACTTCATCATGGTTATAACAATGTTCCCACCTTCCAGTGGACCTCGCTTCTTCCGGATAGTTCCGACGCACATCCGGCCCGCTTCATTAATTTTGATTCCCACTCGATCGCGTGGCTCAACCCGATTTAATAGAGGTGAGTAAGCCACTGTTTTCTCGCCTAGGTGTTCTACATGTGTGACATTTTTGCAGAAAATGTGGTCTAGCATGATAAGCATAGCTGTGTATACTCATCCTTTGCAAGGGTGGTGGGAAAGAAAGCTCAGGCAAAGTCATCTCGCAACAAGGAAATTTACCTATGTAAAATATGTAATCAACTGTGCCAATAAAATCTCAAGTGTAGTTTGTGAACTACAGTTCATTAGTCATGGGGTCCATTCTCCTTCTTTGTTGCTCCAAACCAAATCCAACTCCCACCATCCTTGCAAAGGATGAGTATGCACTGACCTGCAATAAAAGCCTAGCTATGTAAAAGAAAAGACCTATGTGAATAAATGTCAATGCCTAACAATGTAAAAGAAAAGAAAATGACACAACTCACCTTGACGCCCTTTTCGTTCAGAGAAGATTCAAAGAAGTATCCTCTTCCATCTTGGAGAATTTGCAGCTACAAGTCCTCCCTGTGTTTTGTTGAAGTTGAAGCCTTTGCAAATGTTTTAAAGAAATTCATCTCTTGCATTGATCTTGGAATATCACTTCCAAAGCTGAAAACCATATAGAGAACATCATAATTTCTGACTCACTGTTAATTTAGAAGGAATACAATAGAACGCATAGCTTGGGTGTCAAGTAGGCAGTGGGATTACACAGAGAAACAAGATACAAAAAACCTGTATGTAGAAATTTCTTCTCAATGACCCACCCACAGCCTTGTGAAAGGAGTCCAACTGAATTTTTCATTTCATACTTATAAATGATATAATTTTTAGAACAAAATAAGGCCCCGTCACTTTATTTATGTAATACAACTAAGTTCTCGCACACTTAAGTGTGATGCTTTTTCCATGATGCTACCAGAAAAAATTTGAATGCAATTTACATAACAAAGCACTCTCCCAAAGCCTAATAATCAATACAAGATGGTTCAGCCACTTGTGCAATTAGGGAAGGTTCAAAAGGACATACATATTTATTATTTTTTAGTGATTTAATTACTTATGGGAGATATGTAACACTTTAAAATGCATCTCCAATCAAGATTTTGGAATTGGGGTTTGATGAAATGATTGCTGATTTTATTTGAATTCTTCTGTTTTTCCTATGCTTATGGTTCTTTTTAGTGATTGAAATGCATATGTATGTCTTTCTTTTTTTCGTGCATGTGAATGATATAAAGCATTATAATTCAAGGTTCTTGTAGTCTGGGTCTGATGAATTAATAGCTGGGATTGTGTGATTTGTGCCATTGCTATGATTCTGTTTTTTCCTTTTTTTTCTTTAATATATATATATATATATATATATATATATATATATAGTGATACCAATGCTTGTGGGAGATTGGCATAGCTCTTTATAGTACATGTAAATTCCATAAAACATCTAAATTCATGGCTTTACTTTTATGGGTCTGATTGAATGAAAAGGATTTCTATGAACTGTTAGTGTCTTTCTATCAAAAAAGAAAAAAAGAAAAGAAAAGAAAAGGGAACTATTTTTATCTGGCTCTCTCTCTCTCTCTCTCTCTCTCTCTCTCTCTCTCTCTCTCTCTCCTCCTTCTTCTTCTTCTTCTTCTTCTTCTTCTTCTTCTTCTTCTTCTTCTTCTTCTTCTTCTTCCAAATGATTTTAAATGCTTCCGTGAGATGGTTATGTAGGTTTTAAGTACATGTAAACACTATCAATTAATCCATGGGTTTACTATCCGGATCCGATGAAACAATGCCTAAAATTGTATCGATTCGCTATATTTGTTACAATTGCTTTTTTTAGTTTTTCTCATTTGAGGATGTGTTTAGATGCACAAGTGAATTGAATTGTCAAGTGTTCGGGTTTGATCAAGAGGAAATGACAGAAAAATAACCATGTTTCCTAGTATTTGTATTGAGAGATTAACCATCAAATTCCAGCTACATTCATTTCAAGTCCAACTTGAAACTAATGAAATTGCAATTCCTCATTAGATGAATAATTGCAACTGAAAGGACCTAAAAATGATGAGAGAAGACCATAAATGAAAGGACTAAGAAAGGGAAATGGAAATCAATTAATATATTGAAATGAATAATCATATAGCTCAATAGAGTTTAAAGAATTAAACATTCAACATATAAATCCATGTTTCTAAAGTTACTTAATCAAGCCTACATTTACTTAATCAAGCCCATCACGATGGTCCTTTCCCATTCATGCAACTCATTACCTCATATTTATTTCATTATACAAGTGAAATACCATGCCTCATACATCTCAAGTCATGGTATGAACATTTACGAATATCCCACAAAAAAATTAAAATAAAATTGGACGGCAGTCACCAGTTGATCATACAAGTAAAATACCATGTCTCAAAAAACTGAAGTCAGAGTCTGAATATTTATAGATATCCCACCAAAATTAAAAAAAAAAAAAAAGAAAGAAATTTTGAAAGGCAATTACTGGTCAACAACTTCTCCAGAATCAAGTGAACAATACTCAACAATATACATCAAGAAACTTCACAAATTGCTCCCATTAGACTTGCACTGTAATGTCATAATCATTATCATCTCATAATGGCAAAGAATTATGAAAAAGATGATACTGCTGGAGAGAGAGAATTACAGTAATGTCATCTTTCTCATATTTCTTTGCCATGTTCATCAGCTCTCTTTTGGCAGTTGTATACAAACCATGAAGAACAAGAGATGCACACCTACACATGTGCAACTGTCTTGATCAAAGAGAAGAAGAGTGAAACTTACATGTAGACTTTATCTTGATCAAGGAGTGACACTTTGTATTGCTCGCCACAATCTTCGAGGTGATTCCCCATGGGAATCAAGTGCTTTAGCATCTAGGTTTGGACGGATATGAACTCGCCCATCGATGCATCGGAAGATGGGTAATGGTAAAAACTGAAATTGTTTTGCACAATCTCTTGAAGAAAGAAAATTAAAGAGCTATAACCTAATCAGTCATTCATAATGCTTGTTTATGATGGGGTATACAAGGTACCCCAAAAATCTCTGATTCAAGTAACTATGGGCATATGGGTGATGCAAGGATAAAAATAACAAATGGTAAAAGCAAATAACATTATTTGATGTGCATGCCTCCATCACAATCAGTCCTATAATGAGAGTGGCATTAAACCTCGAACTCAAAAGGGTTAATCATATAATGCACATTACCCCAACTAAATCGAAATAATTTCGCAAGCTTTGTGAAAGCCAATAACATCATTCAACATGCATGCATTCATCATAGATAATCCCATAACATGAGCAATGTTAACAAAACCTTCAACTCATATAATGCACATTACCCATCTAAAACAAAACAACTTCAAAAACCTTACCAATTAAAAGGATCTAATTTAGTGGATGGAATTTATAATGAGTGATGGCTAAGATTATAAAATCATTGTGATTTTTGGAAATGCCTATCAACACCATGGCCCAGCTATAAAGCTTTGCAATGAAGCCCTCACTATCCAAACATGAATCTCTGGTTGGAATTGCAATTGTTGCAAATAAATAAGATGAATACTAACATGCAGCTCCCTCCAAATAAAGCAACACTCGTATGGCAGGCAGCCAGACTAGATGTAATAGGAACAGTTGGGAGGAGCAGATTCTAACCAGCAAAGCAGATAAAGAATGCAATTATTGCAATTTATATCATGATTCATCAGTAATTTGGTGCTACAAATGGAAAATTCTTCTAAACATCTAACCAAAAAATTTCATCAGTAATGATCACATATATTATATGTGTGTCAAGAATAATCTCTACAACCTCTTACTGTGTGCATTCTCTTATATTTTTCATCCATTATGAACCCTGAAGTTCAATGCATGTTGCAAGCTTGGATCCATCACTGCCGCAAGGAGCAAAAATATCCACAATTGAAGCATAGTTGCAGAGGGTGGGATTAGATTGGGATCTATGGCCCGCTACAAGACGGACTATTCAAATCCCAGTTCGTGTCACAACATGGACCCATGACCTGATCCTCACCCATTAACTAATTGGGGTTATTATTTTAACACATGGTCACACCTGTCAGCAAATTATTAGGCCTGAGGTTGTAGAGCGAGATGCTGACACTTTCATGTCCAACATAGACTAGAGAGGGCCCGATTGGAGGCGGAAGATATCATGACCTCATGACCGTCAAAACCCTAAAACAAGCATATTTCGCAAATTGGAATGAGTTATTTGCAGTACCATACATGATTTTGGGGATTTTGGGGTAGGAGAAGCTACTTTAGCCACCTAACCCACTTTGCCAGGTTGCCTATGCCGAATTTGTGAGATTCCATCAGATCGACGGTGGTCGAAACTCCATTTTAATTTCATTTTTACTATTTATAGTAAGTTTTAGTTCGATCATAACTCTTGATCCTTGGAGCTTTAGGAGTCGTGACCAACATGAAAAGGGCTTAGGAAATTTAGGAAAATTTTTGATCATGTGTGTTTTGATCACCAAATTACTAATATATATATATGTCAAACATGCGCTCACATTTAGCGTTCTTCTAAACATCTAACCAAAAAGATCCACTTCCAAATTCATCATTTCTACAAGAAGAAGATTATAAAAAAATAAAAAATTTACTTCTGGCTTTTGTCTCCTTCAAACATCAAGGCACAAAAAACCTAAATCCAATTTAAAGAAAGGAACCTCATGCATCCAAAAGAAACACTCTATCCAAACTCATCATTTCTTATCAAAGTAAGCAAAATTTTCAGTCTTGGAGCCTTCAAACATCAACGTGCATGTGGGTCCACACACACAAACAAAACATCCAAATTCATCATATTTCTTATCAAAAAATAAAAAGAAAGAGCATTCTCATCCAAATTCCACATTCAAATTCACCATTGCTTAAGCACCTTTTTCATTTTGATCTCCTCCAAACATCAAAACCCACATCCAAATTCTTCATTTTATAGTTAAAAAGAAAAAAAAAAAAAAAAGCACCTGCTTCATCTTTATCTCCTTCAGTCATCAAAATACAAAGACCTGAGACCAAATTCATCATTTCTTACCAAGAAAAAACACCTTTTTCACTTGCATTCAAACATCAAAAACCATGTCCCAAATTCATCATCTCTTACCAAAAAAGCACCTTTTCCAATTAAGATCTCAAAGATCTAAAGCCAAATCACTCAAAATCCAAATTCATCATTTCCCACCTAAAACACCCAAAATTGGAATTAATCATTAAAAAAGAAGAAGAAAGGATAAATAAAAAAAAAAAAAAAAAAAAAAAAAAAAAAAAAAAACTCCTCCATTTTCATCCCATTCAAACATCAAAACCCAAAACATCCAAAATCGGAATTCCTCGTTAAAAAACTTCTACTTTCTTCTCGTTCAAACATCAAAACCCAAAACATTACCATCTTCACTTTTATCTCATTCAAAATTCAAGACCCAAATACCAAATTCATCATCTCCTGCCAACAAAAACTTGGGTTTTTCTCACTCTCATCTCAATAGCCACTTGATAAACACCACATGGGAAAAAGGTGACTGTCCATACTACAATAGCCACTTGATAGTTAATAAAAGTGCATCATCGAACATTTACAAAGTGCAAGCCAATGTTTGAGGTATCGTCCAAAACCGGGTACGTATCACCTGTTTATTAGTATCACCCATGAACGATACAACAGATTGGCCCATATCGCCTGCAACAAATTAATGCGTGAGTGATAGGTCAGAACGGCAGCTTCAAAACCTTAGTGCCGATTTTTCTTAATTTGCATAGTGATTAGGAGCATTGATCCGGTGCATCATCTCACCAAGGCAAACTATGTGCCACTAGCAAGCAAGGCAAAACACCATGGGATTCCAGATTTCTTCAAATCAAGATTACGATAACGATCATGGGATGTGGACGGGACAGTGGACTGCTTTTCTCACATTCTAAAATCCCTAAATCCCCAATTTGTAAAATCAGAAAAAAACTTGGGGACATTTATTGGACGGTTAAGATAATAAATCCCTAAATCCCCAATTTTTAAACCATTCAGTATGTATCATAAAAAATAAAATATAAAAAAAAAAAAAAAAAAAAAACTCATGTGGCTATCTTACCATCATATTTGTGGACATTTGTTGGACGGTTAAGATAATAAATATCCAATGGTCTTATTTAAAGAAAAAAGTGTCTAGGATGGTGCAACCAGTCTAACCTTTGGACTGTAACTTGGGGACAGCGGGTTCTACTATTTAGCTTGTTGAACTTGACTTAATACATGACACAAGTGTCATTTCTAATTAAGGACCTGCATATCAAGCATTGTGCACAGCCAGAGTATCAAATAACTTCCTTTTTAAAGAAGATATGCAGTCGTGGTCCAAAACTAAGTACCCTTTGATGATGTGGTTGAGTTTTAATAGGTTTTGATTCCAAGTGGAATGGAAATTTCTCTCAAATGATAGCTTTGAATGGGATCTCCTCCATAGAACAATCCCAACCATCCAATCCTTGATCAGAGTCCAAAGATGTTCAAGATCCTAAATACATACAGTAAAGAGCTAATAAATTAAATTAAAACCTTTCATTGAATAGTAAAAACCCATTCAACATAAGCTTACCTCAGACAGACACTATTTAGAAATGGTATATTGCAGAAAACATGGATGCTACTGTCAGGTGCATTTTCTTTCTATAGAAAGCACGTCTGATGCTTAGTTTCTCTCTGTTTCACAAAATAAAGCACTTTATGGACTTCTTATTTGTTGTTACTGTCAGATAACTATTTTAGAATGCATGCTACATGCAGGCAAGTTGTTCAATTACTCCATTCACAAATTTCCGAAGCATTTTCAAACTTAGAAGTAAACTCTCCCCAAGCAAAGAATAGGTAATATTCTTACCCACCATGTTTTTGTTTATCTTATCATCTGTCTTTTCTTTCTTGTTTCTTTCTTTCTTTATTACTGAAATGCAAGTTTATTTTCTATGTACCAGACTGTATCGGATATTCAACACATTCTTGGATGTATTCATACATTACCTTCTGATAATTTGAGTAAAGACATTATCTCGAACTCGGGCCCACTTGATGAATTCTTGGCACAAAGATTTGGTGCCGAAGTTAGTCGAGGGATGCCAATGTAAAGTAGAAGATGTAGTTGTATTAGGAATTACCAAATCCCAGGGAAAGTTCATGAGAACATCGAAAGGACAAAATTTCCAACCTCCACACGTACTTTGTACAATTGAGTTAAGGAATAAGTGCACATGAAACAACTACTGGAGAAAGATAAAACCTAGAAAACTTGACATAGTTTACTAGTTACCTTTCTTTTTTTTTCTTCTCTTTTCTTTTTTTTTTTCTTTTTTTTTTTTGTATCAAAGTCACCATTTTTAAATGTGGTAAATGTGGTAAATGTGTATGAAATCCGAAACAATCATCCAAGGGCGTTTCTTAAATGGACCATATATACCCATAAAAAACAACAAAAGACCCATAAAAACAACAGAAAATGAAAAATACTCAGATTATAATTAATCCAGTAACATTATCTCAGCACGTTCCAAATACAAAACCCATAAAATCAACAAAAAAATTAAAAATCCCCAAATCACCAAATCCCTAAATCGGTATTGAGATTGAGAGAGATTAAGAGAGAGAGAGATACCTCACGGTTAACCAAGCTTCAGAGAGAGAGAGAGATAGAGGGCGTGTGTGGGTAGGGCATTCGGCAATGGTCAGCGAGAGAGAGATCAGAGAGAGGGGAAGACAGATACAGAGAGAGAGAGGAGGTAGAGGATGCAAGAGAGACAGAGAGGGGACAGCGTCGAGAGATCAGAGAGAGAGGAAGAGAGAGTCAGCGAGAGGGAGGAGGGAGAGGATGCGTGGGCATTGGGAGAGGTGGGAGAGGGGCGAGAGAGACAGAGAAAGAGAGGAGGGAGAGACGCCCTACTTTGACTAGCGTCACCAAGTTCTGTGGGCCCCACTATGATGTATTTGTTATATCCACACGGTCCATCCATTTTGAGATATCATTTTAAGACATGAGCCAGTGAATGAGGCAATTATAAATCTGTAGTGGACCCCACCACAGAAAACAGCTGGGAGAGTGATTCCCACCATTGAACCTATCTTAAGGCCCACGGTAGTGATTATTTGAAATCCAACCTGTTCAAAAGTTAAAAAATACATGAAATAAGGGAAAACACAAATATCACGTTGATATAAAAATTTTGTAGCCTTTAGAAGTTTTTAATGGTGGGCGTCACTGTCCCACTGTTTTCGTGCTGTCAGTCCACTAGAGCTTTGGATTTTGCCCTAAAATGATCTCTCCAAGTGGATGGAAGGTGTGGATATAAAACATACATGATGGTGGAATTAGAGGTATATAAATCTCAGGTGGACCACACCACATGAAAACAATAGTTATTGGTTATCCATCATTAAAATCGTCGTAAGGCCAACTGTACTGTTTATTTGACATCGAGTCTGTTTATTAGGTCATACAGGCCTAGATGAAAGGGAAAAACAAAAATCATTTCGATCCAAAACTTTTATAGCTCCCAAAATGTTTTAAATGGTTGATGCTCATTCAACACTGTTTCTGTAATGTGGTCTTTTTCATATCGGGATATGCCTCATTTTTTGTCTCATGCCGTAAGATGATCTTTAAAAATAGATGGACGACATCGATTAAACACATACATCATGGGGCCCGCAGAGCACCAACCACTAGTCATTGGATGATGTCAAGGGGGAGTAGTTAATCTGTTCCCCTTATTTGTGGTGTGGTCCATTTAATCTTTGGATATGATTCATTTTTTGGAAAAATCTCTAAAATGATCTGGAAAAATGGATGAACGGCGTGGGTTGATCTCGAATTTTCGGTAAATTTGAGAGTCAAGTGGACCATGCCACTTGAAACAGTGTGGAATAATGATTTCAACTGTTGATACCTTCCATGGGTCCACAGTAATTTTATTTGACATCCAACATGTTCATAATTTTATTTTAATGTGAACCACTAGTCTCACTTGTGCATATCCTTGGTGGTGGATTGTTTTATTCCGTGAACCACAAGCCTCACTTGTACAAACTTTTATCTGAATACTATCCGCATACATATGCATCCTTACCTTTCAAAAAAAAAAAAAAAAAAACATAGGCATCCTTACCTATTCCATCCTAACAGAAGCATGCTCAAGACGATGTTCCTGGCATTAACATTTTAATGCAACTCTACGTTAAGGGTGCATTTGGTTGTAGCAAATATCATGATTCATCAGTAATTTGGTGCTACAAACGGAAAATTCTAGCCATCGCCACACCAGCACCCAATTTATCAACATTGTCGACTACCTTTTGCAGTGTTTGGAGTTCACAAAATCCGATGGAGATGGGTAAATGAACACATTCACCATAGTGGGTAGCGAGGTTAATAAAACCCAAAGGAAAAATAAAATAAAATTCTAAACCTTGGATTCAGCTACTCAAAGGAACCACCACCGCAATTTGCATTCCAACTCCATGTGACATGGATCTTAGCATGACCCCTCAATAGCTGAGCACAAAAAAATGGACACAGATTGGGTACCACCTTGGCCCGACCCTAGCTAGGAACAGATAGGGCTCTAAGGGGCCACCGTGGTGTATGGGTTTTATCTAGCGGTGTACATCGAGTTGAACCGAGTCGAGCTGGCCTCGACTTGGCCACTAGCTGACCCCAGTTCGAACTCAGCTTGGCTCGATCTTCGAGCCTAACTAGCCATCTCGGCTCGGTTCGGTCAGTAGCTCGGGCTAGTTCGAGCCAAGATCGAGCCGAGTTTGCCTATGCAGTATTTTCACAAACATGTGGGGAATATTTGGACAATCTGTGATGTATATGCTGAGATATGTTCAGCCCACAAGGATTGTGCAAGTGTAAGTGTGTGGTCCAGGTTACATCTTGTGTATGTTGAGGATGGGCAAGTTTGTGCTGGTTGAAAGAAAAGGGGGCCAGTTTGGTCATTATTGCATTTGTATTTTGAGGATGGACCTTTTGTCATTTCTTTTTCAATTGCCCTTCTCTTGTTGTAGAAGGGTGGGTCATATATAGGCAGAACAACCATTTTTAGGCAATGACTCAGGTGGGCCAAGAGCTTAAAAATAAACTTAAACTCAATCCATGACTTAGGTGGGCCACACCACATAATATAGTAGAGAGGGGTAACATTCATAATCATATATCGGGCCTACCTAAATGTGATTCACAGATCTAGCCCATTCATTATGTGTGTCCCACTTGGATGAGGGGTTAGACTAAGTTTCATCCGCATCCAAAACTCATCTGGGCCCCACCAAGTGCTTTTATATTTTTTAGGATGTCCTCACATAGTTTTAGATGGTATGTCCCACCTAAGTTTCGTATATGGATGATTGGGTCCACTCGAACTTTGAATCTGCCTCATACTTTGGCTCAATTACAAGAAGTTTTTAATGTTGGATATTCAATCAACACCATTTCAAGTGGTTGAGCCTAAATACTTGAATATATAGGAAAAACAAATCTCATAGTGATCCGAAACTTATGTGACTCCCAAAAGGATTTCAACGCACATTGCATCCTATCATGCCATATCTAGTTAGCAATGACATAGTGAAAGTATTTGGTTTATCCACAGTGTCAATCCATTTTTCCAGTTCATTTTAGTGGTTGAGCCCAAAATTAAAGCATATCCAAAGCTCAAGTGGACCATACCACAGGAAACAATGGGAATAATGATTTTTATCGTTGAAATCTTCCTATGGCCTACATTTTTTAATGGTGTCCATGGACCCCACGACTGTCAATGGAATGGGCCAAGGTGGGGCCAATACCTGTATGCGGTGTGAGGTCCACTATCTCATGTGACATTGGCCCACCATAGAGTTTATATTTGTCATCCAAGCCGTTGATTTGGTCACATACGGAGAACAATAAGATCAGTTTGATAAAAAAATTTGAGTGAGCCCTCCCAAAAAATGGTGACTATGAAACTATTTTGAAACATAGCATTAAAAAATATATGTGTTCTATCTAAGCTGTCCATCTATTTTGAAATATTATTATAGGGCATGAAACAAAAAATCAGGTAGATAGAAGGCTAAAGTGGACCACATGGTAGGAAACATGGAGATTAAAACTAGGAGTGCTTCCTATGGTGTGGTCCACTTGGGAGTTAAATATACTTTATTTTTGGGATTATGAATTAAAATAATTTAGTAAAATTAATGGACGGAATGGATTAAGCAAATACATCATGGTGGGCCCCATAGAGTGCCTAATAGGACCTTCATGCCCCTACGCCCAAATTGGGCGCTCGCTCAAAACCGAGCTGCGCCCAAATCTTCCCCCCCCATCTCTCTCTCTCTCTCTCTCTCTCCATTCATTCTCTCATCTTCCTCCCTCTCTTTCTCTCTCCGTTCCCATTGTCGCCGCCCTCGTCGTCTCCCTCTCCCTCTCCCTCTCTCAAGGTCCCTCACTGTCTCTCTCCCTCTCTCAAGCTCCCGCGCCCTCACACCTCCTTCAACAAAGACCGAATCTTCAACATGTCGCCTCCATCCGATTCTCCCTCACCCTCACTCCCCTAACATTGAGGCTTCTTCCTCTTAAAAGGTTCCCTCTCCTTACATTTCTAGGTTTTGTTAATTTCCTTGTTACATGCATGGGATGGATTTTTCGCTTATCTGGTATCCCCTACAAATAGATTGGAATTGGATTTTTGCATATATTTTTGTCGCCTTCTGAGTCATTCATTCCTCTTTTTTATTCTTTTCTTCTTTCTAAAATTCCACCAATGTACTTCTTGTGGCTTTGTTTTCTTACTACAAGGTTTCTTTGATTCACCAGATTTCATGAAATATCATGACATTTTTCACTAAATTAGACTGATTAATTGTGAGAAATTTCTAGACGTAAAGATAGCCATTTGCAAAACATGTTGTCAGTATAATCTCAAGAGCCTCGTTTGTGCGAGACAGTCATTAAATTTTTATGCGAAATGCCAAGTGATTGGGTGTACACATGGGGTGTTTAATGAAATTCCAAAGAGGAATTTGATCGATTGGAGTGCACTTGTTTTGATCATTATATTCAGCAAGTGTATTGAATAACTCCTATTGCTCGGTGGAAAAGTGAACCTATTAAAATGCTTTTGGTTTTCTTGATTCAACAAATGCTTATAGTCATGGATGTGCAATTTGGCCATAAATGCTAAGCCATTTGCAATTTTAGTTCATCACATATGATTGCTTTATTTTTGCATTTGATTTCATTTTAACTTCATTCATGATTTTTCTTATTCAGATTTTAATACTTATTGCTTTGAAGCATTGTCGAAATTTTTTGTTGTTGTCAATGTGGTGGCATGTTGCCTGGTTTAAGGATTTAATTTATGGATCTTGGGCCCTTCATTTGCATTTAAGAATAATCAATCATCCTATTTGTCTTGTGGGTTTGAGAATCTTTTACATTACTCAAATATATTCAATGCAGGTGCAGATGTAAGTAAATCTACTACCATTGATGCCTTAATTGGCTATCAAATCCTTTTAGCCTAGACTTCCCCTTTGTTTAATTGATCACTTCTAATATTACTGAAAATTCAATATGAAAAGTGGTCAAATCGGATTCTTAATAAATTCTGCATTGATTGTGTTTGTCAAAATTCCGTGAGTCATTCCATCGTCTTCCCACCAAACTATTTTGTTGTTGGATTTTCGATATCCAACACGGGTGGATATCAATTTGTTCTGCTTCATTGTATCCATCAAATTGTTTTTGGATTCGATATCTTCAGTAATACCACGGTGGTCTTTGGTTTAGCGGTACTAGGGTGGTCTTTGGTTTAGGTGGACCCAGCCCAAAAGGGTGGTGCTGGTTTAGGTGGTACTAGGGTTTGAACTGGTATGAAGTGTTTCCTCCACAAAAAAAAAAAAACCCTTACTCCAGATTCAATGGAGATGGGGTCATCGCTAGATGGTGCATCATGATATACAAACAACATGTGCTTTCGTATGGTAGTCAATGCACAATGTATATTGTTTTTCATGGTAGCATGACACCTTTCTCAATTTTTGATATGTGCACATTCAAGCACCTACATCTTTAATTTTTTCAATAGACAGCATGGTTTATCGTAAACTCGGGGCAAGTCAGTGTATTGATCTATAGTTTGTGTTCTTCAAGAATATATGTAATTTTGTTTTCGGTTTGGCAAGTAAAGTGTATATGGAAGGCGTCGTTAAGCAAGCTTCTAATATGCAATATTGGGAGCTTTGGAATCATCGAAGCTGAATCCAGTAATTTGAACCGAAGAGACATCAAACATCGAAAATAAACCAGGTACTCACCGCCATTATTATGAACGTGAACCTATTTCTCATTGCTAGTATTCTATATATACCTTTGTTCTCTCTCTCTCTCTCTCTCTCTCTCTCTCTCTCTCTCTCTCTCTCTCTCTCTCTACAGAATTTGATGACTCGGATTATAGAACTGGGAAGGCATTTCAATGCCCTTGAGTTCAATAAATTTGGTGACAACAACAGAGTTTCTATGAGGCAGAGAACAACAAGAGTTCGGAACCTTCAAGGTATGAAAAAATCTCCCATTTTTCGATAATAGAATCGAGAATCATACTGGTTTCGATAATAGATTTTCAAACAAACACCTTAATTGAGGAATTTCGAGAAATCATAATTGGTTTTGGCTACATTTCTTCTAAAGAGAAAATCTTACATGTATGAAGAACCAGGATTATGTGTACACCTATCTCCCACCTATCAAAGATGGTGGGTAGGAATTCCTACATATTTCAAAATCGATTGGCATGAGTCCACCCTTCTTCAAATGCTTCTTGAATTCCTAGTCACTCTCTTTTGACAATAGGAGATAGGTGTAGTACAAGGATCCTTGGTATACATTGTGTTGAATTTGGTTCATGTTAGGTCAACCGTTGATCTCTCGTTTAACAAGAAATTCCTTTCTTTACCATAGTAAACTGTGAAGTAGAATCTCCTTTTCTTTTGTAAATAATTTAATTAGAGTTGATTATTTTTCTTGTTTTCAGAATGCTCCTATCTCACTTTTCACATGAATATTCTGCATCAAAAAAAATCAAGACGCTAAGAAAAAGTCTGGAAGGTACTCTACTAGACTACTTATAAGTGCTTTGGCAATGGGTGCTTTACTTGGTGGCATTGATGTGTTTCTGGGGCTGCTTTCTTTATAAGAAATTTGGGAAAAGTGACAGTAAAGGTCTTGCAATGGATGTCAGTGGAGGTAAATTCTTTTTCTTTTCTTCTCTTTTTTCCATTAAATGCTGCAAAGTTGCAACTTGCTAGAATTATGCTTGGAAGGGCTAGTTTTAACAAGTGTTTTTTCTTTGTGTATCTCTAGTCCTAGCAAGTATCCTTGTTCTCATGAGTCATAAAACATCAATCTTACATAGACTTATTGTTTCAAGTGCATCAATTGTAATGTTTCATGGAGACTTGCCCTACTCTTCAAAAGACATTATTAAAAAAATAGAGACTTTAAATGATGAGCATATTATAGGTTCTGGGGGCTTTGGAACAAGATATATGAGCTTGCGATGGATGATGGCAATGTCTTTGCATTGAAAAGAATAATGAAGACGAATGAAGGATTAGATTGCTTTTTTGAAAGAGAGCTGGAGATTCTCAGGAGCATAAAACATCGATATCTGGTGAATTTGCGTGGATATTGCAATTCACCTTCTTCAAAGTTGTTAATCTATGATTTCTTATCAGGAGGAAGCCTCGATGAAGTACTGCATGGTGAGAGCTTTTTGCCATGTTATCCTCTCTCTCTCTCTCTCTCTCTCTCTCTCTCTCATCTCATCTCATCTCTTTACTTTAATCAGAACACTTCTTTTTTGATTAATAGATATGCTTTAATTTGGAGATCAACATAATGAATTCACAATAAGCAATTTGAGCAACTCTCTACGATTGCCTCTCAACACAAGGGATTTCTTGTAGTGTTTCTTTGGTGTGGATCATACAATGGATAGCCTACAAATGGAAATCTAACAGCAAATATTTGAATGAGCAGCTGTCTTCATTCAATGGGCAAAAACTCATCACTTAGCGAGGATTTAGCAATTTGATTTTGGGTATCCTAAAAATGGTGGGCCCCACAGAATTAATAGTTTAGATCTCTTACATGCATGCCAATGTGTGTGGTTGTAAATCAAGGGCAGCACATTTTTTACTATTTTTTTTCCCTTATGTGAAGGCGAGGATGGATTAAATGAAGTGGAACTATCTACCATGTCAGAGTCAACAATGCCCAACTTAGGAAACTCTTTCCCTTTTTTTCTTTTTTCTTTTTTGGCAGAATAGCTTTAGCGAGATGAAGCACGGTGGTGAAACTTGAAGTTGTAACTTATCTTTTTATTTTTGTGTTTGCTTCTTATTTATTTGGAGGCAATGATCCAGTATCCTGTATAACACGATCTGTACATAAACCACCTCTACCATCTAACAATGCACATACTCCTTGACTATGGATGGGCATCTAATTGGTGAATTTTAGGCACTATCATCCAATAGGTGGCCATTAATTTCGTTATCGATTCATAGGCATATGCGATAGTTGGACATGTGAGGAGATGGCTTACATATAGAGGTTCATGCATAGTTTATTTATACTTTGTACGCTTATAACTATAACTACATTTTGATGTCCCAAGTGGATTTTAATTAGTTCAGTTCTGTTTGGCGATACACCTAAGGATGAGTTTATCTCATTTTATTTATTTAACTTGATAATTATATATTTGAAATCTTTATCTCTATTACATAATTACTATTAACTACAATGAGATGAATTCATTTTTAGGCATCTACCAAACAAGGCCTTAGTCTTCATATCATGGGACTAGGCTCCAAACTGCAATTACATTACTTTCAAGTTGGTCTTGAAAAGAAGGTGCTCTACTTTGAGGGTTGCTTCTTCAATATGAATACTAGAAAACACCTACAGTTTGTTCATTTCCTTGCGAATGAACCGAGTGTTCTGACTCAACTCATGGAGAATTTATCATCTTGTTTTTCTTGTTTCCCAAAACGATCATGTGCCACAACTCACGAAATAGAAATCACTATTTTTCAAGGAAAAGCTGTGGAAATGGAAATCAATTTCGATTTTCCAAAGATAAATATGTTCTTACAAACAATGGAAAACATCACATTTGTGGAAATCAATTTCATTTCCATGGTTTTTTTTCCATAGGATTCCACCAATCCAAACAACCCCTTGTTTCTTCCTCCTTGCAAATGTGGTCATTTTCGGAAACCCATTCCTTGTTTGATCCATTTGTTAGTTTAGTAGGACTACTAAGGCCTGCCACATTTCGTTTGTCACTGAAATATTTTTATCTAATTCACATTTATGTGATTTCACCTAATGGGCAAGCTCAATCTCGTGTACCGATAGGTCGGTCTTTGCCACGATTTCGTGATAATGACTTCAAAATTGAAGAGTTCTCACCTCCACGATGGTTAAGGATAGATGAAATTCCTTTAGTCATCAATGCTTTTAGAGTTCTTTGCAAGGAATGCCATAGAAGCGGTATGATATTCATTCCATACACAACATGAGAAAAGAATTTCAAAATTCCACAAGTTCAGTTTGTCTATACATTCATCCTTAATTGAAGAGTTATGGCATGTCACTCCATCATGGATGGGACCTAGCTTAGTAATTGTTCACAACCATTGACAATAGTTCATGTTATTGCTCGGGTTTTTGTTGTTACTAGATTAAATTGGCAATGCAAGGTGAGTGACGAGTGGTTTGCTATTGGAGATTCTCTAATTATAATGAGTCCTTGGTCAAGTGATTGATCTCCTTCACTAGAATATTAGATAATTTTCTATACCATGAATGAACACAACTTTTAAGAATAGAGTGAGATTGTTGCATATACTAAGCTTTGATTACTTCATTGTGACTAGACAATAAATATATTTCATGCATCCATGATCTGGGTACTCAGGCTATGATTTTGTGGTGTGAATAGTGTCGATGTTGAACAGAGAAGGAACTTGGACTCTGAAATGCAATTACCATTTTTTTCTTGGAAGGGAAGGAATATTACTGAGAATGACTACAATACAAAAAAAAAAAAAAAAAAAAAAAAAAAAGAAGAAGAAGAAGAAGAAGAAGAAGAAAAGATTAGGTTTCAGTGAAATATGACTTTGTGCGGTCTTTGAATGTTGAAACTTGTAGGGTTTCACTTGGGATCAATTGGATTGTATTGCCTTGCATTTCTGTTTCTCCCAATATCGAGGTCCACATAAAGTGGGATCTCGCTTGTGGGCCCAATTGAATCATACAAGTTGGGATGTTATACTTGGTTATGTGAAAAGTAGGACCCACCATTTTATGATCAATTAATCTGACAATCGCCGAATTTCTACACAACTACAAGAATTTCATAGATTTTTTACTACCCAAAAAAAGGTTTTTCATTCAAAGTTCCAAACTTTTCGATTCTTCAAGTAGGAGATTATTAAAAAAAATCCTCATAGGTTATTAACATGATTAATAGAACCAAATAAATGGGTTGGTATCATTTATACTGAGTTGGCTATTGAGAAGAGTAAGTCCAACTTGGGTTGTTGCCTATCATGTTCCCTTGTCGGACGCTTGTGAATTAATAATAATAATCTTTTTTCCATCATGATCGTGGATTTTGATGTCTACGATTGACATGAAGGATGAATCCAAGGGCTATCTCATTCCAAAAGCAAAGGTGGGAGCTGTTAATGCTAGTTTTTAATATTTATCATGTCGATTAATCATCCTTACAACCTTTTTTTTTCTTTTCTTTTCTTTCTTTTTCTCATTGGAAGTGATCAATTTTCTTTCTTCTTTCTTATTTGAAGTGATCAAAATCAATTACCTATGCTTTTTTAACTAGCACGGTTGATTATTTCTGCGATTTTATCAAACCGCCTCCGTTTATTTCAGAAAGACACAAGCATATGTAATTCTTTTTTTTTTTTTTTCTCTTTTTGCTACACTAGTTACATGATCTTTGAATCCAGACTCCCGTTTACTTTTTATTTTTGGGAGATATTGTTCACTCCCCAAGTATAGGGTTGTGATGTAGTAATAAACTCGGTAAGACCAGGAATTCGAATCCCAATTTGGAACACGTACGTTATCTGAAACTAACTAGGATTAGAACTAGAATGAGATGAAATCTAAATCGATTGGAATTTGAAGAATAATGGTGAAATAATTAATCTAAAACTTAGGAAAAATCAGAAGAAGGAAAACTAGGGATTCAGAGGATCCACTTGTAGAGATCAGGGAGATCTTATGCCTGTATTACAATTTAGGAAAATTAACTGAACTACCTTTAATGTAATTTTTAGAAGATGAAAGGTATATGAATTAGAATGGATTCCATCACCAAACCATGCCCAGGAGACAAAGCAAACAACAGAATTAAACTAATTACCAACCAATCAATGTATGAAGGTTAGGAAGGGTACCGACATCCAACCATGCCCAGGAGACGATGGTGAACAACAGGGCTTCCTGACGTCATAAACATAAAGAGGAAGAACATGCTCAAAGCCATTGCGGACCCATTGTAATTTCACCACAATGAGACCATTAAAGGCGAAAACATTCCCTTAATAAAGTTAAATCAAAATCGATCGAGTCTTAAACAAAGGCACAAGCAAAGAGACCTCCCATCACGCTACAAGCTTCACCTCTTAGCCCTAGCTAAGAGGTTTAGCCACACATAGACATGGTGGACTAAATCTCTAAAAAAATAAAATAATTAACAAGAAACAAACTCTTTTTCTGTCTCTCTCTCCTCACGCCTGCCCCAAGCTGAGCTCCAAGCTCCTCCAGATCCTGATCTCCCCTTTGGCCGTGAGATTCCTCCCTCTCTTTATAGCTCCAAGGGTGGTGAAGAAGTGCGTAAGAGACTCTTACGCACTCCTTGTTGCAGCAGAAGACTAATTTTCTTACGCTGATGTTCTCTGGGGGCCCATTCTTGAGTCAGACATGAGATCCACTCCGCTCACCAGCTTCTCTTCGGGATTTCAGTGGGGACAGCCGGTTTTGGCTGTCTGTCGATAAAGCTCAGGGAAGAGGCCATTCCGCCATCCATCCTTCTTTTGATCATGGTTACACGTGCTCGCGCGTATGGAAATAAAAAAAAATACTTAGGCTTGAACGAGAGGGACCATGGGCTCCTCCTGGACGGTCTGGATCAGACCTTTGATGACCGATGGTGGCCCACCGAGCCGGCCGACGCCCCGTCGCGAAACGAGCTCGCACGGACCTCCATTTGGGCGTTGGTGGCCCTACTTCCGGTGTTAGGTGAAAAATCCACTCCGTCCATTGAAGTTCGGCGAAAAACCATTCAGGAATGGAGAAATTGGATAGACTTCAAAGTGGTCCGCAAGATCTTCTCATTTCACCATTAATCCTGTGTCTGACCACGATCCAAGCACACGCACGAGCATAGAAAAGAAAATGAAAGCTTGAAGATGGTTGTGGCCACACTCCTGAGCGAATGGACGGTCCAGATTGCTTAGCCGATCGCTGCCATGGCCATACAACGACCCTAGAATGGATCGGTTTCGGACGTAGAACCCGCCTGCGTAACAGCTCTTATTAATGATGTTGGTGGGGTCCACGTTCGGCGGTTTAAACGAAATCCACTCCGTTCATTGCTTCCGTTTCAGAAAACCGTTTGAAATGGACGACTTTTGAAAGCATTTTGTGTGGCCCATGAGATCATGTACTCCACCGTCCATCTTACGTGTGATCGCGATTAACAATTGTGTACGTTTTCTTGGTCAAAAACTTACCGTGGAGAGAGTCGTGGACACCTTAGGAAGAATTAACGGTTCAGATCTTCTAATTATGAGATGAGTGGGGCCCACTAAAAACCCAACCGAGCCTCTGTTCGGTTCGCGACAAAATCCGCACAGAGGCGAGGAATCGTCGGTCGGCGTATGTCGACCGACTCTTGTTTGTTCGGTGTTGGCACGCACGTACTCATGTACATGGTGCACATGCACGCAAATTAGGCTCCACTTGTGATGTTTTTAGTGCGATCTGTCCGTCCATCTACTCCGTCATATCATTTTAAGGGTTGATACCATATTTGAAGCATATCCAAATACCAGGTGGGCCCCAGATTGAGATTTATGGGCTGATCTATCCGTTGGGTTGCTTCCACGATGATCCGACGGATGAATTTCGACGTGTACGGTTCATTTATGGCCCTCAAGCCGTGTATGGAGTTTTGAGCCAAGCGGATGGTGAGAACACTTGTGATCTTGCATTCCGGACCAATTTCGGGCCACTTAAGCTTGATTTCTCGATTTTCTCGGATCTCTGGCGTGTGGATCTCTGATCTTGGTCCCTGGGTCTGTCCCTCGTTCTGGTGGTGCTTGAGCATTAAATCCATGCTTTTATCGACCTTTTCAATCTAAGCTTGTAAATGCACCCTGCATCACAAACATGTTTAAATCAGGCCATTAATTAGTGTTGTGTATGTAATTACAGGCTATAACAAGGGTCTAATATGCAATATTTGACCCTCAACACAACCCCAACCAAGCATTTTGCTAGTCCCGAGCAAAATATGCGAAAATCAAGTTGAGAATTACGAGACAATTCGTGTGAAGCCGAGTGATATTTTGAAAAACAATCCAGATATGAGAAATCTTAAGATTCATGAATGTTGATTATTAATTTCTCCTGGCCTCTCATGCACGGTGAATTTCATAATCAAGTTTAAATATTAATCCATAAACTAGAATAATTTTAAACATTGAGTTCCATGGGTGTATAGTGAAATCTCGACCTATCATCATTAAAAGATCAAATTGTCGATTTCATGATACATTGGTAATCAATCAAAAAATTCATAACTACCACCATCACCTAAACCAGAACTTTGCTTCACAGATCATTCTTTCATTTTCTAGTTTTTTTTTTTTTTTTTTTTTTTTTTTTTTTTTTTTTTAAGACTAAAAACAATGGGAATCAAATTTTCACTTATAGGGAGCAAACCTATGGTGAAAATAATCGCCCAACTCTTTCTAACTGTTAATCATTGAAAAATCAAATCGACACCTATAGGGAGCAAACCCATGGTGTAATTCTCATCATTTTATACCCTGATGACCAAATCCTTTAGGTTGGTTTCTTTCACGCTCAGTGATTACCAAGTAAATCATTCAATATCAAACTGAAATCTCAATGTGTAGGTGAGATGTGGTATGTGAAATCATGACTCAATCAATGTTTACAACTTCTAATCATGGATTACCAATTCAAACTTAACTGTGAAATCTACAGATAACTGAATCCAAAAGTCATGAATTACCAACAATACGTATCTTGAAATTCTAAATCTAGGATATCTGTCAAAATCACTTCAAATTCACAAGGATTTCCAGAAAAAATTTAAAAATTTTCACAATTTTTTTGCTCAAGACCAAGAAAACCTGATTAGGTAACCTAATCTCCCACCCCAACCTAAAATCTACATTGTCCTCAATGTAAAAGATATGAGCATGGAATGCACATGGGACAACGGAAGTATAAGAGAAGTGATGGGAAGATAGTACCTGAATGATGAATCGTGAGAGACTTTCCAAGAAATCTCAACATGAGAGCGGGTGAGTACGAGAGAGAAAGCTACACAAAAATAACAAGAAATAAAACCTATCTATACCACTTTCGCAGAGTGCTCTCGATTGCATTTAGCGCATGCAACAAGCCTTTAAACCCCTAGGTTGCCCCTAGTGGACGAGTTGTAGTCTCGTGAGGGTTTGCAGTAGTGTTACCCACAAACATTGAACTATCTAGGAAAATGAAATAAAGGGAAAAAAAAAGCTGGGTTGCCTCCCAGAGCGCTAAGTTTAACGTCTTGCCGGACAAAAGCAACTAGTCTAGTCTATGAAAGCAATAAACCTACCTATACCTCCATCGGACTAGGAGATCAGTCTGGTAAACAGGATCGATCGAGGCATGGACATATCCTCTGAATCAAATTTCTCGACAAATGGCTTTAAGCGATGTCCATTTACTTTAAACTCCTTGCCATTGTCGGGATCTCTTATCTTGACGGCCCCATGAGGATATGCAGTAACAACAATGTAAGGGCCGGCCCAACGAGATCGAAGCTTACCCGGAAAGAGATGTAATCGAGAGTTATACAAAAGGACTTTCTGGCCTGGCGTGAATGATTTTCGTAGAATATGTTGGTCATGAAACGCCTTCATCCTGTCCTTGTAAATTCTCGAATTCTCGTATGCGTCGTTCCGGATTTCTTCAAGTTCATTTAATTGAAGTTTGCGTAGCGAGCCGACGTTGTTGATTGAAATTTAAATTTTTGATCGCCCAGTAGGCTCTATGTTCTAACTCTACGGGCAAGTGGCAAGCCTTCCCATGAGGCGAGTCTAAAGGAGACATTCCAATAGGAGTTTTAAAAGCGGTGCAGTACGCCCATAAGGCATCGGTCAATCGAATTGACCAATCCTTACTGGTCAGGGTTAACCGTTTTCTCCAAAATGTGTTTGATCTCCCTATTAGAAATCTCAGCTTGCCCACTTGTCTGAGGGTGGTATGGGGTGCTCACCTTATGAGAGATACCATATTTCTTCATTAAGCTCTCGAATGGCCTATTACAAAAGTGTGAGCCCCCATCACTAATAATGGCTCGAGGCGTTCCAAATCGGGAAAGGATGTTTTCTTTTAAGAATTTAATGACCGTGCGATGGTCATTATTCCGACACGGAATCGCTTCGACCCATTTAGTGACATAATCTCATGTGACAAGCAAAATATATAAATTCCCAAAAGATTGGGGGAATGGTCCCATGAAATCGATGCCCCAGCAATCAAATGCCTCTATGATAAGAATGGGATTCAAGGGCATCATATTTCGACGGGACAATGCTCCCAATTTCGGCAACGCTCACAAGCTTTGCAAAACTCATGAGTGTCCTCGAACATAGTGGGCCAATAGAAGCCACCTTTGCGAGAATCTTGGCCGTGGTCTTTTTTGCGAGAAAAGTGACCACCACAGCCTGTGAGTGACAAAAGGAGATGACACTCGATGCTCATCGTCGGCACACATCTCCTCGAGATTTGGTCCGGGCAATATTTAAATAAGTATGGATCATCCCGGAAGAATTTGCGCACCTCGGTGAAAAATTTCTTCTTATCTTCTGTGATCAATGTGTCGGTATAGAACTGTAGCAAGATAATTAGCAATATCAACGAACGAGGTGAATGGGAGACTCGAGCAGTTGTTCATCGGGAACATGTCATTGATATGGGTCGCCTCAAGGGAATCGGAGGTATTAAGGTGAGAAAGGTGATCGGCCACTACGTTCTCTACTCCCTTTTTATCTTTAATTTCCAAATCAAATTCTTGGAGTAGAAGGATCCATCGTATCAGGCGGGGCTTAGAGTCATTCTTAGAAAGAAGATACTTCAGTGCCGCATGATCTGTATAGATAATAATCTTGGATCCGATCAGGTAGGACCTAAATTTGTCCAAGGCAAACACTACGGCTAAAAGTTCCTTTTCTGTCGTCGAGTAATTCACTTGGGCAGGATTTAGAGTCCTACTCGCGTAATGGATGACGTAGGGCCTCTTATCTTTTCTCTGGCCTAAAACCGCTCCAAGAGCATAATCAGAGGCGTCGCACATAAGCTCAAAAGGAAGGCTCCAGTCGGGTGGCTGCATGATAGGTGCAGTAGTCAACATGCCTTTAAGCTTGGTGAAAGCTTCCTGGCATTGCTCAGTCCACTCGTATGGAACATCCTTTTGAAGAAGATTACATAAAGGACGAGAGAGGAGACTAAAGTCCTTTATGAATCGCCTGTAAAATCCTGCGTGTCCTAAGAAGGATCGCACGTCCCTGATGTTCTTAGGTGGAGGTAGGTTAGAGATAAGATCAATTTTTGCCTTATCTACCTCAATTCCCTTGGACGAGATGATATGTCCAAGGACAATCCCCTTATGAACCATGAAATGGCACTTCTCCCAATTAAGTACCAAGTTCTTTTCTTCACATCTTTTCAGCACACATTTAAGACTTTCCAAGCACTTGCTGAAAGATGAGCCATAGACAGAGAAATCGTCCATGAAGACCTCTAGATATTGCCCTACCATATCAGAAAAGATACTCAACATACAACTCTGAAAGGTGGCAGGGGCATTACATAGTCCAAATGGCATCCTTCGGTAAGCAAAGGTGCCGTAGGGACATGTAAATGTGGTCTTTTCCTGGTCCTCAGGGGCGATTTCAATCGATTGTAGCCGAATACCCGTCAAGGAAACATTAATAGGAATGACCCGGCTAGCCTTTCCAAGATTTGATCGATGAAGGGCGGAGGAAAGTGATCCTTCCTTGTGACGGTATTCAACTTTACGTAGTCAATGCACATTCTCCAACCAATAGTGACTCTGGTTGCACGAGTTCATTATTAGCATTGGCTACGATGGTGATTCCGGACTTCTTAGGAACCACCTGAGTTGGACTCACCCATTGACTATCAGATATAGGGTATATGATACCTACATCCAATAGTTTAATAACCTCGGCCTTAACCACTTCCTTCATGTTTGGATTTAGTCTACGTTGTGGTTGCCGAGCGATCTTTGCATTTTCCTCAAGATATATGTGGTGAGTACAAATCGAGGATCGATTCCTTTGAGGTCCACTATCGTCCATCCAAGGGCTCTTTTATGCTCAATGAGAGTAGAGATGAGCATACTCTCTGTTCTTTCTCCGGTGGGCGAGAGATCACCATGGGTATGTCTCATCTTGACCTAAATAGGCATATTTCAAATCGAGAGGGCAAAGGTTTTAGGTCAAGCTTCGGTGCCTTGAGGTTAGACGGTAGAGGCACTACATCGGTTGTGGCAATTCTTCAAATTGTGGCCTCCATAGGTTAACTTCAATCAAGGTGCGAGGTATCAAGTAAGGCACACATCTCCCCAATCATATCATCATCAAACTCATGGGAGTGGGCCAAGCACGTCTCTAGAGGATCGAGAGGATAAGGTAAGGGGTGTCCTATCTTCCATGAAAGTATCGATCATGTTAATGTCGTGGACATCGTCATCATCCTCTCGCATTGTGCTGCCGTTATTGAAAAAGATGTTCGACTCCAATGTCAAATTTCCAAAAGACATAGTCATGACACCATTCCTGCAATTGATGATTGCATTTGATGTGGCAAGGAATGGGCGACCAAGAATGACGGGAATCTGAGTGCTCATGTTGTTGATGGGTTCAGTGTCCAGGATGATAAAATCTACAGGGTAGTAAAATCTATCGACTTGGACTAACACATCCTCAATAATCCCTCTTGGTACACGAACAGTTCGATCGGCAAGTTGTAGTGTGGTTAGGGTAGGTTTTA
This sequence comes from Magnolia changhungtana, assembly GCA_030180095.1. Taxonomy (NCBI): domain Eukaryota; kingdom Viridiplantae; phylum Streptophyta; class Magnoliopsida; order Magnoliales; family Magnoliaceae; genus Magnolia; species Magnolia changhungtana. The sequence goes on from JASAUF010000023.1 coordinate 301,104, forward strand.
ACTCACCCAATCCTAGCTTGTTTGTATACCGAGTAGGGGATTAGATTGACTTCGCTCCCAAGTCAAGAAGTGCGTGATCAATTCGATGGTTCCCGATTACACATGATATGGTTGGGCTCTGCAGGATCCTTGAATTCTACTGCGGCACATCTTGCTTGAGGATGGCACTCACTTTCTCGGTCAAGAAGATCTTCTTTTGAATGTTTTGTCGTCTTTTGGTTGTACATAGGTCTTTCGAAATTTGGCATATGAAGGAATCTGTTTTACGACATCAAGTAGAGGAATGTTGACTTTCACTTGTTTCAACACCTCGAGAATATCACGAGAGTTAGAAAGACGTTTTGGTGCAACCAACCGTTGGGGAATGGAGCAACCGGCTTCTCTAGAAGTTCCGGTTCTAAATTTTGTGGGACATCACGAGATCCATCATTATTGTCCTCTTACGGTTCTTGAGATTTTTCAGGCCTAAGGAAGGGTTTTATCAATGATCTTCCCACTCCTAAGAGTGGTGATGGATTTAGCGTGTCCCATTTGATTTGAAGAGTGGGATCATTTATCTCGTATTGCGGTTTAGGATTGGGGAGAGGTTGTGCGGGAAGCATCCCTTTTCTATAACCGTCATACGTGAATCTATTTTCAAAGCATAAAGTCACGCACCGCTGAGTCGGCTCTTGTATGGGATTTGGAACCAGGTTCTTCTTGAGGTTTCCCCGATTTTGGTTTTGATTAAAGAAATTTTGAGGGGTAGCGGTTGTCCATTCCTCCAACTAAGATTTGGATGATTTCTCCAACCACGGGATTGTATGTATTGGAGGTAGATCCATTGAAAGGTCTTTGATAGTTATTTACGGCATTAGCTTGCTCATTCAACACTCCTCGAAAGAGCAGATATGGTAGGACAATTTTCGAGTTGTGTGAATGTTGCAATCACAGATGCCACAAACAATTTCATTAACCTTCTCCTTCTTTCCTTCCATGGCCTCGACTCTTCGAGTGAGATTAGTCACTTTAAAATTTACATCGTCCTCTTCTTTCAGGAGATATACTCCTAGATTGAGTTGGCTTAGGCGTGGTGTTTGATTTTGGGTAATGGTCCCATGATTGTGCATTCTCGGCAAGTCTATCGAGGTAATCCCATACCTCATCGACCTCTTTATTCATGAATTCACCATTACACATTGTCTCGACCAGTTGGCGCATGGAAGATGTCAGTCCATCATAGAAGAAATTTGTAATGCGCCACATTTCAAAACCGTGTTGTGGGCATGAACTGACAAGATCCTTGAACCTTTCCCAACATTGGTAGAATGTTTCATCTTCCTTTTGGGCAAAGTTCATGATTGCCTTTCTGAGGGTAATTGTTTTATGGTGTGGGAAAAATTTCTTTATGAATTCCTCTACGCAAATCATTCCATGTGCCAATGGATCTAGGACGCGATGAATGTAACCACGTCTTAGCCTTCTCTTTCAAGGAAAAAGGAAAGAGTTTCAAACTGATTGTATCCTCGGATACATTGGGAAAGTATAAGGTGGCTATGATCTCATCGAACTCTTTCAAATGTAAGTATGGACTTTCGATTCAAGCCCATGGAATTTAGGAAGGAGTTGGATAACTCGGCTTGATGTCCATATGTCTGTGTTTTCGGGAAAAATCATGCATGAGGGCGTGCTCACCCCCGCCGGTTGTAAATAATCTCGTAAGGTACGAGGCGGGGTGCTTGAAGCACCTCATTCTCATCATGTACTTCCTCATCCATCTGTTGAGGTAGTGCTTGAGGTTGATTTTCAGCCATAACCTCAATTAACTCAGGGGAATCCGAGCGGTGTCTAATCCTGCGATGGACAGTCAACCCCTCAACTAACCCTCCTTCAGTAAAGAGACGTCGAGTGTCGTCACGGGCCCACTTGGGCATGAAACACTCGCAGCCCTCAATTAAATTCTAAACCTAATCCTAAGAAAGAAAATGAAAATCTAGAAAGAAAAGAGGGTTGGAAGGAGATTACCAAATTGGAGTCCCTAAGCTAAAGACACATAAAATAAAACAAAATAAGTTAGTTTCTAAATAGAAGAAATTTCTAAAGTTAATCAAATCTAAAGAGTTAGAGAATCTAGAAAATCAGAAAGAGTTTACCAAATTAGAAGTTCTATCTTAACAACCTACAGAATAAAAAATATGTTAGTTCTATGAAAAATAGAAGACAAAATTAAAAATTTAAAATTAGTAAAATCCTAATCTTAAACTAACTCTAAAACTAATTAATTTCAGAAAATCGTAGCGTCAGTCCCCAACCTTGTGGCCTGAAAAACTTGTTCACTCCCCAAGTATAGGGTTGTGATGTAGTAATAAACTCGGTAAGACCGAGGTCGAATCCCAAGGGACTGGAACCTGTACGTTATCTGAAACTAACTAGGATTAGAACTAGAATGAGATGAAATCTAAATCGATTGGAATTTGAAGAATAATGGTGAAATAATTAATCTAAAACTTAGGAAAAATCAGAAGAAGGAAAACTAGGGATTCAGAGGATCCACTTGTAGAGATCAGGGAGATCTTATGCCTGTATTACAATTTAGGAAAATTAACTGAACTGCCTTTAATGTAATTTTTAGAAGATGAAAGGTATATGAATTAGAATGGATTCCATCACCAAACCATGCCCAGGAGACAAAGCAAACAACAGAATTAAACTAATTACAAACCAATCAATGTATGAAGGTTAGGAAGGGTACCGACATCCAACCATGCCCAGGAGACGATGGTGAACAACAGGGCTTCCTGACGTCATAAACATAAAGAGGAAGAACATGCTCAAAGCCATTGCAGACCCATTGTAATTTCAGTCACAACAGACCATTAAAGACTGAAAACATTCCCTTAATAAAGTTAAATCAAAATCAGATCAGTCTTAAACAAAGGCACAAGCAAAGAGACCTCCCATCATGCTACAAGCTTCACCTCTTAGCCCTAGCTAAGAGGTTTAGCCACACATAGACATGGTGGACTAAATCTCTAAAAAAAATAAAATAATTAACAAGAAGCAAACTCTTTTTCTGTCTCTCTCTCCTCACGCCTGCCCCAAGCTGAGCTCCAAGCTCCTCCAGATCCTGATCTCCCCCTTGGCCGTGAGATTCCTCCCTCTCTTTATAGCTCCAAGGGTGGTGTCTGGAAGTGCGTAAGAGACTCTTACGCACTCCTTGTTGCAGCAGAAGACTAATTTTCTTACGCTGATGTTCTCTGGGGGCCCATTCTTGAGTCAGACATGAGATCCACTCCGCTCACCAGCTTCTCTTCGGGATTTCAGTGGGGACAGCCGGTTTTGGCTGTCTGTCGATAAAGCTCAGGGAAGAGGCCATTCCGCCATCCATCCTTCTTTTGATCATGGTTACACGTGCTCGCGCGTATGGAAATAAAAAAAAATACTTAGGCTTGAACGAGAGGGACCATGGGCTCCTCCTGGACGGTCTGGATCAGACCTTTGATGACCGATGGTGGCCCACCGAGCTTCGTCAGACGCCCGACTGCGAAACAGAGCTCGCACGGACCTCCGCTGGGGCGTTGGTGGCCCTACTTCCTGGTGTTAGGTGAAAAATCCACTCCGTCCATTGAAGTTCTGGCGAAAAACCATTCAGGAATGGAGAAATTGGATAGACTTCAAAGTGGTCCGCAAGATCTTCTCATTTCACCATTAATCCTGTGTCTGACCACGATCCAAGCACACGCACGAGCATAGAAAGAAAATGAAAGCTTGAAGATGGTTGTGGCCACACTCCTGAGCGAATGGACGGTCCAGATTGCTTAGCCGATCGCTGCCATGGCCATACAACGACCCTAGAATGGATCGGTTTCGGACGTAGAACCCGCCTGCGTAACAGCTCTTATTAATGATGTTGGTGGGGTCCACGTTCGGCGGTTTAAACGAAATCCACTCCGTTCATTGCTTCCGTTTCAGAAAACCGTTTGAAATGGACGACTTTTGAACAGTTTTTGTGTGGCCCACGAGATCATGTACTCCACCGTCCATCTTACGTGTGATCGCAGTTAACAATTGTGTACGTTTTCTTCGGTCAAAAACTTACCGTGGAGAGAGTCGTGGACACCTTTAGGAAGAATTAACGGTTCAGATCTTCTAATTATGAGATGAGTGGGGCCCACTAAAACCCAACCGAGCGTTCTGTTCGGTTCGCGACAAAATCCGCACGGGAGGCGAGGAATCGTCGGTCGGCGTATGCTTGACAAACTCTTGTTTGTTCGGCCTTGCCTGCACGTACTCATGTACATGGTGCACATGCACTGCAAATTAGGCTCCATTGTGATGTTTTTAGTGCGATCTGTCCGTCCATCTACTCCGTCATATCATTTTAAGGGTTGATACCATATTTGAAGCATATCCAAATACCAGGTGGGCCCCAGATTGAGATTTATGGGCTGATCTATCCGTTGGGTTGCTTCCACGATGATCCGACGGATGAATTTCGACGTGTACGGTTCAATTATGGTCCTCAAGCCATGTATGGAGTTTTGAGCCAAGCGGATGGTGAGAACTCTTGTGATCTTGCATTCTGGACCAATTTCGGCCACTTAAGCTTGATTTCTCGATTTTCTCGGATCTCTGGCGTGTGGATCCACTGATCTTGGTCCCCTGGGGTCTGTCCCTCGTTCTGGTGGTGCTTGAGCATTAAATCCATGCTTTTATCGACCTTTTCAATCTAAGCTTGTAAATGCACCCTGCATCACAAACATGTTTAAATCAGGCCATTAATTAGTGTTGTGTATGTAATTACAGGCTATAACAGGGGTCTAATATGCAATATTTGACCCTCAACAGATATACATATGCTTTTTTACTGTTTGTGTAGTACGTGGAAATCTCATTTTCTTCTTACAATACTCACCTTGTTTTTAGTGTCAAGAATCTAAGTTATGGAAAAGCAGAGTCTAATCCATCCTGTTTTGTGCTATCCAAACAACAAAAATCATCCCATCAAAGGAAAACCCTCCAATCCATCTTGTTTTGTGTAGCTTAGGAAACGTGTGATTGGCCAAGATGATGCCGTCAATGCCACCTCTCCCACATTGGGTGAAGGACCATGATAGAAACCATTGTAGCAATCTTATTCTGTGGCCCAACTAGAGTTTGGAAGACTGAAGGACCCGTTGTTTTTTTTTTTTTAATACAATATATGCTTGTAGGATTACCTTAATCTTTGAAGATTTTCACTTCATGTTTCCATTTCAACCAAACCTCACTAACCAAACTTGGGTTTCCAATTTCCAAGCATGCCATGAGAATTCCACTCACTCTTATGATTCTCTGATGCTTCTAGACATGTCTCTATATAACAAGAAATGGGCTCAAATGGCCAAAACCATAATGTCATTTGCATATCCAAGACTGGAATTATGTCATTTCCTTTCCTCTTGTAATAAGTTAAATGCGTATGGGGAAATGAATCAAAACATGTATATGATGAGTTAATAAGGAGAAAAAACTGGGGAATCTTCTTTTTTAGAGCTTATCTTAGGAAGGTTCCTTTGAATGAAGATTCATGGGCTGGTTTTAGCCAAAGCAATGCTAATGAATAGGCAGCTAAAGCAGTATGATAAAGAATCCATGAAGATAGCAATCCTAAAGGATGAAGAAACTTTCAAAGAGCAGGTAGCTTGATTGTCACTCTCACATATATTTCTTTTGTTTTCTTTTAAAATCCTATGTTTCTGTGTGTCCTGTGGGAGCATCTTATTCTGTTTAATGCTTGTTTCCAATTCTTTTTAGTCATGTTAAACTTCAATTTTGTTTTAGGTTTCTTTCTTGCTTGAAAATTAAATAGTTTTATTTGTTTCTTAAGGTAGATTTAACCCTTTCATTAAAAAAGAATTTCTTGTGCAACTCAAGAGGCGCTATCCACTTTCGATTTTCATTGTATTTTAAATGAGTCAGTTATATCTTGTGTATTATTCTCCTCTTGTACTCCAGGTAAATCACTTTAACTATTTTGTTGGTATTATGGCTTTCATGATTGATTGTTTCATGAGTGGATTGAATGAATGGATTAGTAGTTTAAATAAATATTTAAAAAATTAAACATTTTTAGCCTCAATTTGTAACCAAGGCTTGGGTGGATTTACTAATTTGGGTTTAAATTTGGATGTGAATGTGAATATGATGAAATATATTATATAACAGTGTATATCGGGATGAATATGATGAAATATATTGTTAACAGTGTATATCAAGAATTTTGTGCGAAATTTTGAAATTTGTATATTGTTTAAAAAGATACTTTTAATGACGAAAATTTTCATCGCTAAAAGTGGAACAGATGTAACAAATTTTATTTGCTAAAAATCTTGGAAATTTTTTTGGCGGTGAAAATTTTCGTGCTAAAGGTCTTGGAAATTTTTGCAGCGAAGATTTTCGCTGCTAAAATCTTGGAAACAAATTTTTTCAATGAAACTTTTCGTTGCTAAATTTTTAGATATTTTTTGGCGGCGAAAATCTTCGCCGCTAAAAAGTCTTGGAAGTTTTTTAACGGTGAAACTTTTTGCTGCTAAAAAGTCTTGTAATTTTTTCGCAGCGAAAATTTTCTGACTAAAAAGTCTTGGAAATTTTTTTCGCGGCGAACATTTTCGCTGCTAAAAGTCTTAGATGCTCTTGGAAAATATTTTTGGCAGCGAAAATTTTCGCTGCTAAAAGTCTTGTAAATTTTTTTTTGCAGCGAAACTTTTCGTTACTAAAAAGTCTTGGAAAATTTTTTCGCGGCGAACATTTTCGCTGCTAAAAGTCTTGGATGCTCTTGGAAAATATTTTTTTGGCGTGAAAATTTTATTTGCTAAAGTCTTGTAAAAATTTTTTTGCAAAATGAAACTTTTATTTGCTAAAAGTCTTGGAAAATTTTTACATGAACATTTTCGCTGTTAAAAGTCTTGGATGCTCTTGGAAAATATTTTTGGCAGCGAAAATTTTCGCTGCTAAAAGTCTTGTAAAATTTTTTTTGCAGCAAAACTTTTCGCTGCTAAAAAGTTTTGGATATTTTTTTGGCAGCGAAAACTTTCGTTGCTAAAAGTCTTGGAAGATTTTTGGCGGCAAAAAGTTTCACTGCTAAAAGTCTTGAAATTTTTTTTGGCAGCGAAAAGTTTCGCTGCTAGAAGTCTTGAAATTTTTTTTAGGAAATTTTAGTCTTTTAGCAACGAATTTAGCGACGAAAATTTTCGTCGCTAAAAGTGGTGTTTCTTACACTATGGCCCACAACGCAATCAGCTTCCTTTGCCATTTAGACATGTCCATACGTGAAAACTCTCCGTAAGACTTCACTGAATGATGTAAACGGTCCACTTTCGTGGAAAAGAAAATGAAGGATTCCTTACCTTCATGATTGGATCGCACTAGTTTTCGTCGTTCACATAGAAAAACTTTCAGTAGTCTACTATGAAAGTTTACAACCGTTTAAGAGGAAGAGGAGGATCACCTGAGGCTCCAGTAGACAGCTATCCATACTGTTAAATTTATGTGTCTCATTGCAGGTGGAGCATGTATCTAAAATTACAATGATGAAGCGATCCTAACAATAGTGACTAATAAATTAATGAGTGGTTAAAGTAAAACTTGGGTGGTCCAAATTCAAATGAAAGCATCAGATGGTTAATAATATCCTATCAGTGCAATGTTTCGGTGATTCTCCATCCATAGTTGGGTCATTAAATATGATGGCCTGGATTTCCATAAAACCATGCCATCTGTCTACGGTTGAAGAGTGACCACCGATTTTCGCATGGTGGAAAACCAACATAAAGCCTAGCGCATAAGTGGACCTAGTCTAAAGATTATCTGCCTACGTCATTTTCCTTCGTGTCCGAATTTGTAGATGTACTTTTCCATGCAACCGTATTGCATACGACTTTGTGACATGTGAGGTTCATGGTTTGGCGATCCAGACCGTTGATCTGGTCATCTTCGTTGTAGAGGTTGCCGTAAAAGTCTTTTAGATATGAAGATGGTTGCTGTTCAATTAAATGGCCAATAAAGAGACATATATCCACATTGACAGTAGAATAAGTTAAGACTGAGGGTTGGAATTTAGAACCTAGGAAATTTTCCATCCATTGTCTATTCACGTGATGGACCGTCATTCGGGCTAGATTTTTTACGAAGCAATAGACAAATAGTAATAAACACCAACTCGGGGTCCACTTGTAAAAATTGAAAGCCCAGGTAAGTATTTCGTTTGTCCGGCTTGGATGCCATTCGACCCGATAGGAACTGGACCTATATACGAGTACATCGGGTCTGCAGCGAAAACAGGGGATGAGGATTTCCTGGCTACCGTGATGTGTGAATTTTATCGACGCTATCCATCTATTTTTCCATATGGCTTTAGAGTAGTGGATCAAAAATAAGGCAGATCCAATTCTCTAGTGGACCACACCACAGGAAGCAGCAGTGCTAATGATGCCCAACATTGAAACCTTTTTAGGGTCCACCGTTTTGTTTATTTGATATGGTTATAGGAATGTGGATGAAGTGAATATATATATATATATATATATATATATATATATATATATATATATATATATATTATCTTGATCTAAAACTTCTGGCCTTAAGAATTTTTCAACGGTATGAATTTAATCCCCACTTTGTGGTCAATTTGAACCTTGAATTTGGGATTATTATTGAAAATGATATGTAAAAATGGATGGACGGTATGGCTAAAATTCACATCACATTGGCCCCTCAGTGGTACTGGGGGCCTCTGCCTATCCCGAGCTCGGAAGATACGGGGAGTAGTCTCTAATCCACCCCGATTTCCAGTAGCCCACGAAACCTGAATGCCCATGGGGCCCACTGCTGCAATGTCTGTGTGACATCCACTACATCTATCCAGTTGGAAGCGGATTGCGTCCTGCCCTCGTTTGGACTGAATGGGTCCACCGAGGGGCTCTGTGGATTCCACCGTGATGTATGTGTTTTATCCACTCGATTCATCCATTTTTACCTATCATTTTTTGGTATGAGCTAAAAAATGAGGCAGATCCAAGGCTCAAGTGGTTCATACAGTGGAGATTGAACGCCCACCATCAAAATTTTCTTGGGGGCCATAGAATCTTTGGATCAACTTGGAATTTGTGTTTTCCCTTCATCCTTCATATTCAAGCCTGCGCCCCAACATTATCTCTAATACCACTTGTTGGGTGACCGTGGAAGCACGCAGAGATGAATTAAGGATAGCAATCCAATAGCACACCAAGCAATAATGAAGAGAATACAATGATTTTAACGTGAAAAAATTATGGCACAAAAGTGACAAATGATTACTATGAAAGTAGAAATTATAAAGTAAAGGGCTTACCCGATTCAAACAACCTCTAATCTTACCCTTGCTACACCCTTCGAAACCCTTAGACGATTTAGAAACCCTAGAATTGATCTCGTAATCCCTCTTACACCCATATATATATATATATATATATATATATATATATATATATATATATATATATATATAGGGAAAAGGTACTATGCGCTTGAGCGTAAAGCGATCGTCCGTGAGGTCGAGTGATGTGGGCCCCACCGTGATGCCGTTCGAAAATCTACCCCTCGTCGGATGCACCATTCCGAGAGGGGCCCACATGGCCGAAAATCAAGTCAATCCGTGACTTTTGTGGGCCACACCACATACGTGAAGTTGAGAGGGGCCGTGCACCATTGAAACATTCAAAACCATTTGTGGGGACCTTTCGAGACGTGTTTTGATGATCAACACCGTCCATCATGTGTGTTCCACTTGGATGTAATTTTAGACCAAGTTTGTGTGGTATCCACAACTCAGGTGGGGCCCACCAAGTGCTTTTACATGTTTTTGCGTGTATACTTATGTTTTCCGATGGTATGGCCCACTGAGTTACCGGACGGTGATTTTGGGCCGTGTGGGCCCACCATGGGCTCGTGCATCTAGTGGACGGTGTGGATCTTCGAACAACATCACGGTGGGGCCCACACAGCTCGACCTCACGGATGACCGCTTTACACTCGAGCACATAGTACCTTTTCCATATATATATATATATATATATATATATATATATATATATATATATATATATATATATATATAGCTTATAGAAGGATCCCAAGCAAAATCGGAAACAAATCCCACACGGAAATTATTGATGGCATCGAAATTACTCCTCAACTGTCCAGAGAAAAATCATGATTATCTGGAAAATCTCGATTGCATCGAGACTTGTTTGATGGCATCGAACGAACCTTTAATGTCATCGAACACATATCGATGACATAAAAAAGACTCCCACTTAGTCCAATAACCAACTAAAGAAAATCTGAAAAATCTCGATGGGATCGAGCACTATTCGATGACATCGAAGGTGGCATCGAACAGACTATCGATTGCATCGACAGGCCCTATAACAAACTTGATTTAATACATCTATTAAAACAATCTCCACTATGTCTTCAATAATCAAACGTGTAGCTCATTGTCCTTTTCACTTATATTTACCTTGCATCATAGCTCCATTATCACTTATTGTACACACTCCATCTTCCTTTTATGTTATCGCCAAGCCAAGGGAAGTTGCACAAAACTTGAATGGTGAGCATGTCCGCCAGATTTACGCTTTGTGTGAATCTTCGCCAAAGTTACGACTTTTTTTTTTTAAGAAAACTTTAAACTTTCATTGTATAGAAATTTTTTATAATGCTAATCTTACAATTTGGGGTTCCCAGGAGAAAAACGACCTAGACGGAACCTATCATAAAAGGAACTAAAAAATCCCCAAAGGACCAAGGGATAGATAACTCGGGGCCCCTATCAAGAGTTATGCCTTTTTCCTTAAGCATCTATCGAATAAAATGCTAATAAACATCAATGTGTTTAGTATGAGAATGATAAACAGAGTTTTTAGCCAAATCGATAGTGCTCTCGCTATCACAATTAACCGACACGGCCTCTTGTTGAAGTCCCAACTGATTTATCATGCCTTTCGACTAAACACTTTCTTTAAACGCTTCGGTCACTACCATATACTCTGCTTCGGTCATGGAAAAAGTTACCATGAAGTGAAACTTTGACATCCAACTGATTAATCTACCCGCTAATACAAACAAATAACCTAAAGTCGACTTTCTGGAATCCACATTACCTACGTAGTCTGAATCTACATACCCTACCAACTTTGCCCATGTCTACTCAAAAGTTAAGACGTAGTCTTTTGTACCTCAAATGTATTGAAGTAGTCATTTCACCGCTTCCCAATGTTTCTTGTCAGCATTTGATATGTATCTGCTCAAAACACCGATTGCCTGTGAAATATCTAGTCTTATACAGATCATGACATACATTAAACTACCAACGGTATTCGAATAAGGCACATGAGACATATCATGCTTTTCCTCATTTGATTTAGGACATTGTTCTTGAGAAAGCTTGAAGTGAGTCGCACGTCACCAACTTTACCTTGTCCATTCCATACTTGATCAACACCTTCTCAAGGTACTCTGTTTGATATAACCAAAGCCTACTCCTCTTCTTGTCTTTAAGAATATCTATGCTAAGAACCCTCTTTGCAACCCTCAAATCTTTTATCTCGAATGTCTCTGATAATTGAGTCTTCAATACATCAATATCAGACATGTCATGAATGACGATTAACATATCATCAACATAAAATACTAAGATGATGAACTTGTCATCATTCAGTGTCTTGTAATAGACACAGTGATTGTATTCACACCTAGTAAATTTCTGACTTAACATGAAAGAATCACATTTTTATACCACTGCATAAGCGACTGTTTCAGGCCCTACAACGACCTCATTAACCTGCAAACCTTGTTCTCTTCCCCTTTCAGGAGATCAAATACGCCCACATTACCCTTTCCTACCGCAATACCAAATGTCACATTACCAACAGCCAGAATTCCGTACTAAACAGCTGTTGTTATAGTCGTATGGGAAGAATCAAATAAAGAGTAGTACTTTTTGATTATTTAGGTTTAGGATCAGAGAAAGCATTCAAAAAGACAGTTGTTCCCGGCGTTGGTTGTTACCGGGATTGATCTGATCGTTTCTGATAAGAGGGTCGCCTAATAAGTCGATTACTGTACTGGGGACCGGTTGGGCCAGGAAGTCAAAGTCATGGGATTGGTTCGTTCTCCAGAAGACGTAATGAAACACTCGTCCCACCCACTACGTAGTGATGCCTCTACCTGATCTGAAGCCGTGGGACGAACTCAATTGAAAGACTTGTTCTTGCCGAGTGAGTCGAGAGGCATGGGAATACTTCATGTAGATCTAATATTTCAATTCCCCATGCAGGAATGTAATCTTCACGTCAATTTGTTCCACCTCGAGATCGTATTGGGCAACCGGTGTCAATACGAATCTGATAGATACTTGCTTAACCACCAGTGCGAATACATACATACATATATATATATATATATATATAAAGTCGATAGCTTCTCTCTGAGCGTAACCTTTCGCTACCAACCTCGCTTTTTATCTATTATGTTTCCTTTTGGATAACCACTTACACCCAATGGCTTTTTGGCCCACTGGAAGTTCCACCAGCTTCCGTGTGTGGTTCTTATACAAAGAGTTCATCCCATCATCCTTATCTGCATTCCACTTTTCTACATCAGGCTCATCAAGAGCATCTCGAATAGTATGCGAGTTTTCCTCATCTGTAACGAGAGTATATACGATATTAGAGTTATCTCTGTATCTTGCCGGTAACCAATGATCTCGCGGTGATTTTCTTCTCATAGGTGGCTGTTCTACCTGCTCATGTACGTCTGTCTGCACATCTGTCTCTGCTTGAGTATCATCCGTATTAATTTGGACCTCTATGACCAACCTCTCTAGTTCCACTTGCTCCTCCTGATCATTCTTACAAAATAGGGAGCTTTCATCGAATCTGAATTCATAGCTAGTGATGACCTTGCGTGTGACCTTGTCGTATAACCTATAACCTTTCACACCAACACTATAGCTAACAAAGATGTACTTTTTGACTTTATGGTCTAACTTATTTCTCTCAACTGACGGTACATGAGAGTAAGCCTCATAACCAAATATGCACAAAGCTGAGTAGTCCATCTTATGACTACTCCATACTTCCTTTAGGATCTTACAATCAATTGCTGTAAAAGGGGATCGGTTCACAAAATAGCAAGCCGTGTTAACAGCCTCAGTTCATAGGTCCTTACCCAACTTAACATTACTTAGTATGCATCGGGCCCTCTCCAAGAGAGTCTAATTCATCCGCTCAACCACATCATTTTGTTCGGGCGTGTGGGGCATTGTGTTGTGCCTAATGATTCCTTCATTTTTGCAATATTCATTAAATTCAGTAGAAGTAAATTCACTACCATTATCAATCCTTAAAATCTTTATTATTTGCCATAACTGTTTTTCTATCATTGCATTCTATAAAACCCGTATCCCAGACCGTACTATTCCGTAGGCTTCTACAGTCCTCCTAGTCGAATTCCGTCAGCCTGCGATCTGTTATCAGCGTTTCCGCGTGACACTGAGTTGCATCCCGTATTCTAGAGTCGACTCGACCCGAGACTTGTACCCTAGCGATTGCATCATCACTGCGGTTTCAATGCCGCGTCTTACGCGCCGAGGCAATACCCTGGCTAGGAGATGTGGGCACGCGTTCAGTTCGAGGAAAACACCGCGCGTTGCAAAACCCAAGAGAATCTCTACAACATGTCACCTCAATCAATCAATCAATCCCATCAAGGGTCAAGTACATGTCAAACATCACTTCACACCCATCCCCGAGCAACCGCATAAGTCAACAAACCCTTACACAACCCATACCTTTCTTACACAATCTACCCCTAAAGTCAACAATTTCTTATACACCCATCACTTACCTCACCCATGACTCCATCACCCATCTCTCTCTCTCTCTCTCTCTCTATCTCTATAACCCTCTCTCTCTCTCAAATTCTCAAACTCATTTTTCCAAGCAACCTAAAAATCACACGTCCAAGCTCTTCAAGCTCCATGAGAGAGCTTTGTGTGGCCCACTTTCTATTTCCCATCTCCACCATCCAAGTTTCATCTCAAACATTTGAATTGTTCCTTTGGAGCTCTAGCATGCATTGGCGAAAGAAGGAAGAAGAGATCTAAGGTGGGTGATCTTGGACCCACATTTTCATTTTTTTTATTTCTCTTTTTGTGATTTAAGGGCCCACATATGGGGGGACCCACCTTGATGTATGCTTGTATATAAGAGGGGCCCATAGTGGCGGGGCCCCTCCATCATCGCCGATCTCTCTCCTTTCCTCTTTCTCTCCCTCTCTTTCTTTCTCTATGATTAATGGCCCACCTATGATGTGTGTATTTTATCCATGACGTCCGACAAGTAGGCCACCTTGATCCCGATTGGGGCCAACATGACTGGACGGTCACATAGGCCCAGATGAAAGGGAAGGATAAATATCAGCTTGATCCAAATCTAGTGGCCCACTACATGGGTCCACCATGATGAATGTGCTTCATCCAGCACCATCCAGTTTGCTGGACGGTGACTGGGCACTGGATGGGCATTATATATAACATATATATGTATATAGTATCTATATATTATATTATATTATAATATTACAATATGATATAATATTATATTATACTATACATATTATATACCTACATATCTGTACAAGTGGGCCACGTTCTTGTGGGACCCACCATGATACGTGTGCATCATCCAACACTGCCGTCAGTTCTTTGACGGTGGACTGATCTTCAGTTGGGTGTCATGTATAATATATATATATATATATATATATATATATATATATATTATACATGACACTATATATATATATATATATATCATTATATTATATTGTAATATGATAAATATTATAATATAATATTATATATGTAATATATATACCTATTAGCTAGGATCTGCACGTGTGGGCCCATGTGGGACCCACCTGTTTGGACAAGAGGGAAACGGATTGGCTACTCCCCCTGCCACTAGCCATTTGTTGGTGGTCAGTGCTCCGTGGGCCCCACCATGATGCATGTGTTTCATCCATGCCATCCATTTATTTTTGTAGATCATTTTATGGTATGAGTGAAAATATGAGGTATATCTCAATCTCAAGTGGACCACATTAAAGGAAAAAGTGTTGAATAAACGTTGACCATTAAAAACGTTTTGGGGGCCATAAAAGTTTTAGATCAAGCTGATATTTATTTTTTCCCTTCATCTGGGTCTTTATGTCCTAATCAATGGATTGGATGTCAAATAAACAGTATATTGGGCCTTAGGAGGATTTTAATCGTGGATATCCAATCATTATTGTTTTCCTGTGGTGTGGTCTACCTAAGATTTATATCCCTATCATTTTTTGTGTAAATCCCTAAAATGATATGTAAAAATGAATGAACGGAATGGATGAAACACATACATCATGTGGGGCCCACAGAGCACCAACCATCAGCGCCAGGGCTGGTGTAAGGGGGAGTAGCCAATCGGTCTCCGGACAAGAGATTGGTTGGTGTAAGTCACCCAGCAACGGGGGACCCACCAATTTGCACCGATTGACTGATGTACCTCCTGTTGCACGGACGCTGGTACTAACGTCACCAGCGCCGAGGGTCCCACCATGGCGTGTGTTTCATCCCACCATCCATCTGGACGGTGGGGTCGTTGCAGCTAGGAGTTGCTGTGGACGACAGCAAATCCGGGACCCACCGTGATGCATACGTTACATCCTAACCATTCATCCGTTGAGAACGGTGGGTCCCCACCATGACATGTTTCTTCCACGCCGTGCACCCTCCCCCTTTTTGCAACGGTAGCAAGTCCTGCTGCCGACGTCAGTGGGCAGGTGGGGCCCACCTTCTATGGTATATGGCTTAGATCCAAACTGTCCCTCCATTGGCAGCCCACGTGTGAGGCTACACTGTGATGCATTGTCCAGGCCGTCACTACGTGAAAAATGGAAAAAAAGGACGGATTTTAAGACGGTCCTGGACCGTCTCTAAAATTGCTTGGTTTAAAGACGCTTTACAGATGGCCATAAACCGTCTCTAACATTTTAGACGGTCCCTGGCCGTCCTTAATATTCTCTTAAAAATTTTAATGTCCACAAATCGTTTAGGACGGTCGATGACCGTCTTATATGCGGCCATTTGAGACGGTCATTGGCCGTCTAACTTAGAGACAGTCATTGGCCGTCTTTTACTTCTAATTTGAGACTGTCAAAGACCGTCTCTATTAGAGATGGTCCGTAGCCGTCTTATAGCCCTGCCAAAGACCGTCTCTAACGGAGACTGTCAATGACTGTCTATATTAGAGAGGGTTTAGGACCGTCTCTAATAGAGACGGTCCTAAATCGTCTTAGAACCCTGTGAAAGACCGTCTCTATCCTAAGCCATCAGTTGGAGAATTAAAGAGCTCAAAAAAATTATGAATTTTGGCAAAAAAATAGTCGAGAAGCTTAGAAAAATAATTAATAATGTTTAAGAAAATTTTAAATTTTGAAAAAAAAACCTGTAATTTTATAAAAATCTAGATTTTGAAAAAAATATTAAGAACGTTGAATAATGTTGATAATTTTGAAGAAAAAAATTCGATAAAAAAATGATATTTTGAAAAGGAAAATTTAAAAAATTAAACAAAATTGTGAAAAAAATTGACAAATTGTAAAAAAATATATATATATATTTTTTTTAAAAGAAAACTAAATTTTGTAAAAAAAATGTTAAATTTATTTATAATAAAAATGATATTTAATTAAAAGAGTAAAAAAAATATACATTTTGAAAAAAAAAATGTTAAATTTATTTGTGAAAAATAAAATTACTAAATTATTAGGCACATATACTAATTGAACCTTTAATTGTTTTAGGATGATCTAATCAGTTCAAATTGAAGAGTACATAACTTTAGATGTTTAAATCAAATTTCACTGAAATTGTTGATCAATTGTATGCCCAATATATATCTTTCTCATATGTAGCGTGATTGAGGCGAATAACTAGTCAAATTGAGAGTTAATAGTAAAATAGAGTGAATGGACTAAACATGTAAAATGGGCCAAATATTTTCGTTAAAATTGTGACCCAACTAATTACTAGCCTCGTGAGAACCTAAGAATTTATGTTAGCCCCATCATGATGTGTGTCGAACATCAACACCGTGGATTTGATTTATCCCCTTTAGGTTATGAGATATCTCAAAAATCATTAGTAAACGAAACTCGAGTGGGCCATACCATTTAAAACTATGTGAAAACATCCTAAAAATATATATAAGCACTTGGTGGAGCCCACATGAGTTTTGGATGTGGTTGAAACTTGGTCTGACCCCTCATCCAAGTGGGACACATATAATGAGTGGATTAGATATGTGAATCACATTTAGGCACGCCCAATATATGATTATGAATGTTTTAAGGAAACATTTCTCCACTACATTCAAGTTACTCTCGTTACCTTTACAGTTAAACTGCATGCGGTTCACTTTGCATTATTTATTTATTTTATCCACTCCATTCATCCATGCATGTTAACAGATGATTTGAGGTCTAAATAACAAAAAGGAAGCATATCCAAAGCTCAAGTGAACCACACCACAGGAAATAGTGTGATTGAACCTCTACCATTTAAAATTTCTTGGAGGCCATAAAAGTTTTGGATCAAGCTGATGTTTGTGTTTTCTATTCATTTATATATTTTTGATATTATGAACAACCTTTAACTATTTTTGGACAATCTGATCAGTCCGAACATGAAGAGTAAATAACTTTAGATGTTTAAATCAAAATTCACTCAAATTGTTGATCAATCTTGTTTGCCCAATATCTTTGTCATATGTAGTATGATCGAGGCTAGTATTTAGTCAAATTGAGGGTAATGATCAGTAAAATAGAGTGAATGGATGCCCATCATGATGTGTGGTACTATGCAATAGGTGATCAGTTCCATTTGCATCCTGACACAAAGGAATCCTAGGGCTACAATTTTGAAGATAGTGAAAGTAACGTCTTACCTGTTGTAGTAATAAAAACACTATATATTCTTTTCTTTGACTTTCTGTCCATCAACTTGCTATAAATGAATGAGGGGAAAATGACTTCTATGTTAGTTTTCCACCATTTGAAAAAATGATAGTGACTTATCCTTTTCATTGTGGCATTGATGTTCAAATTTATCAGATCATCGAAATTGTGAGTTCCATTACAGATGGATTGTATCTCTAAAATAGCACTGATCAATCAATTGTAACCATTCAATTAATGGCTGACAAATGGGTGGTTGGGAGTAAAGTAGCACTATTGTTCTCATGTGGTGTGGACCACCTGAGATTTATATCCCTCTAATTTTTTGCAAAAAGCTCTAAAATGATCTTTAAAAATGGATGAACGGAATGGATGAAACACGTACATCATGGTAGGGCCCACAGAGTATCGTCGACGGTTTCATCCATACCATGTTTTTACATATCATTTTATGGCATAAGCCAAAGAATGAGGTATATCCAAATCTCAAGTGGACCACATTACAGGAAACAGTGTTAAATGAGCGTCGACCATTAAAAACATTTTGGTAGCCTAAATCTATTGAATCAAGCTGATTTTTGTTTTTTTCCCTTCATTTGGTCCTGTATGACCAAATCAATAGATTTGATGTCAAATAAACAGTACAGTGGGCCTTAGGAAGATTTTAATAGTGGATATCCAATCACTATTGTTCTCATGTGGTGTGGACCACCTGACATTTATATCCCTCTAATTTTTTACAAAAAGCTCTAAAATGATCTTTAAAAATGGATGAACAGAATGGATGAAACACGTACACCATGGTAGGGCCCACAGAGCATCGTCGACGGTTTCATCCATGCCATCCATCTGTTTTTATAGATCATTTTACGGTATAAGTCAAAGAATGAGGTATATCCAAATCTCAAGTGGACCACATTACAGGAAACAGTGTTGAATGAGCGTCGACCATTAAAAAAATTTTGGTAGCCTAAATCTATTGGATCAAGCTGATTTTTGTTTTTTTCCCTTCATCTGGTCTTGTATGACCAAATCAACAGATTTGATATCAAATAAACAAGATCTGATGGGCCTTAGGAGGATTTTAATAGTGGATATCCAATCATTATTGTTCTCATGTGGTGTGGACCACCTGAGATTTATATCCCTCTAATTTTTTCTAAAAAGCTCTAAAATGATCTTTAAAAATGGATGAACGGAATGGATGAAACACGTACATCATGGTAGGGCCCACAGAGCATCGTTGACGGTTTCATCCATGTCATTCATATGTTTTTACAGATCACTTTACAGTATAAGTCCAAGAATGAGGTATATCCAAATCTCAAGTGGACCACATTACAGGAAACAGTGTTGAATAAGGGTCGACCATTAAAAACATTTTGGGGGCCATAAAAGTTTTGGATGAAGCTGATATTTGTTTTTTCTCTTCATCTAAGTTTGTATAACCTAATCAATAGATTGGATGTCAAATAAACAGTATAGTGGGCCATTGGAGGATTTTAATGATTGATATCCAATAACTATTGTTTTCATGTGGTGTGATCCACATGAGATTTGTATCCCTCTCACTTTTGGGATCAAGCAATAAAATGATCTGTAAAAATGGATGAACGGAATGGATGAAACACATACATTATGGTGGGGCCCATAGTGCTCTACAGTTCTCCTAGTTGTATTAGGAAATTTTAGAGTACAATCCATTGATCTAGACGGTTTACTAGGTCCAACTCATATTTCATAGGCTACCATGAATAAATCATATTGATCTAACTAAAAAAAAAAAAAAAGATTTGATCAATGGTCTGAAAATGGATGGTCAAGATCATTTACAAAAAGTAGGTCCAATCAACAATTTGATTCATCAAATTTTTAGGACCATCATGGATTGCTTATGAGTCTAAAGAATCACTTTTGTTAGCCAATCGAAAGCATCCTATCCATGTCTTGGAAAAAAGATGGTCAGAGAAAAAGTCCAAATTAAGCATAGATTATATCACTCGTTCAGTTTAAATATTTTTCAAGGTAGCCCAAAAAATGTGTTCTGAACTTAATAGATGATTGAGATCAACTGATTGGACCACATTATATAAAAGTAGATGGAAGGAATGAATAAATCATTGGAACGGATTGGCTACTCCCCTTGACACCAGCCGTTGGCTAGTGGTCAGTGCTCTGTGGGGCCCACCATGATGTATGTGTATCATCCAACCCGTCCATCTATTTTTATATATCATTTTATGATATGATAAAAAAAATGAATTATATCTCAATCTCAAGTGGACCACATTATAGGAAATAATGTTGAATGAATTTTGACCATTAAAAACGTTTTGGGGGCCATAAAAGTTTTGGATCAAGCTGATATTTATTTTTTCCCTTCATCTGGGTCTTTATGACCAAATCAACAGATTGGATGTCAAATAAACAGTACAGTGGGCCTTAGGAGGATTTTAATTGTGAATATCCATTAATTATTTTTGTCCTGTGGTGTGGCCCACCTAGGATTTACATTGCTATCAATTTTTGGGTCAAGCACTAAAATGATCTTTAAAAATGTATGAATGGAATGGATGAAACATGTACATCATGGTGGGACCCACGGAGCACCAACCCAAATGTCCCAAAATTGGGCTTGCGCTCAAAAGAAGCCGCGCCCATTCTCTCTCCCCAAATCGGCCCTCCCTCCCTCTCCTCTCTCTATCTCTTCCTCATCCCCTCGCCGCACACCCTCCCTCTCGCCGCTCTCTATCTCTCCTCTCGCCCTCGCTCGCCATCCCTCCGCCCGCTCTCTCTCTCTCTCTCTCTCTCTCTCTCTCGTCTGTCCTGGCCCAGACACCCATGCGACCGAGCTTCTTCTCACCCCGACTCTCTCTCTTTCTCTCTCTCTCTCTCTCTCTCTCTCTCTCTCTCTCTCTTCCCGATTGGTGCGCCCTGCCGCCCCGCCT
This sequence comes from Magnolia changhungtana, assembly GCA_030180095.1. Taxonomy (NCBI): domain Eukaryota; kingdom Viridiplantae; phylum Streptophyta; class Magnoliopsida; order Magnoliales; family Magnoliaceae; genus Magnolia; species Magnolia changhungtana. The sequence goes on from JASAUF010000023.1 coordinate 322,115, forward strand.
TTCATCCGGGTGCACTAGCGGCAAACCCCCCGCTCTTCATCCGGTGCGCCAATGACCCCCGCCTTCATCTCTTCACCGCCGGTACTCATTTCCCTATTTACGTTTTTAATTTTTAGATCTGTAAATCCACATACAATGGATGTATACCATGTATACAATGGATGCAGAGATAGACTAGTCTTACCATTCATCATTTGTTGTGCATGTTTAAGGTATGCACAACATGTGTTTGATGAAATCTATTAGGGGGATTGAATGCCTACTACTGAAAATCTCTTAGGGGCCACGGAAGTTTTGGATCGAGATAATGTTTAAGGTTTCCCTTCATCTAGATCTATCTTACCTTATGAACAGGTAGATGTTAAATAAACATCATGGCAGACCCTTTGAAGGTTTCAACGATGGGGTCTTTATATCCATTGCTTTATGTGTTCTGGTCCACTTAAGCCTTCTATCTTCCTCCTTATTGTCATCATGCTCTAAAATGATTTTTTAATATAGATGGACAACTTGGATAAAACTCATATATTACTGTGGACTCCACAGAACCCTGACAGGACCGTCTGTCTCTAGCTTGGTCGTGTTGGGGTAGTACACAATCTGCGCCCAGGTGATGTTGTCTAAGCTATGGAATCTGAGTCCGGCAGGAGCGACTGTAGGCCCATCTTAATGTATATGCATTACATCAACGTCTCTTTTTTTTTGGCAGCTCATTCTACAGTGTGATTACAAAATGAAGCAAATCCAAATCTCAGATGGACCACACCACATGGAACAGTGGTATTGGCCATTAAAAACTTTCGGTGGGCCACAAAAGCTTTGGATCAAGATGATATCTGTGTGGTCCCTTCATCCATGTCTTTGTGACCTTATCAACTAGTTGGATGACAAATAAACATTACAGTGGCCTTTAAGAAGTTTTTAATGCGGTCCACCTGAGATTTGGATCTGCTTCATCTAGCAATAGATGTAAAGAAAATACATAACTGTCAATGGGATCCAAGCAAATATATCATTGTTAAGGGGATCCACCACCCACCTCAGTGGATCAACACAGATTGCCTGAAAAGGCTTCGACAGGAAGTTCCTATGCTAGGAAGCCAGGTGGGTCCCTCCGTGATGTTCGTGAGAAATCTACTCTATCCATCCGATTTTTCAGATCATTTAGGTCATAAGATTATATATGATTATATAAGATCATTTAGGTCATAAGATTATATAAGATCAAGTGGGCCCACCACACGAAACAGTAGGAATCAAAGACCCACTATTGAAAACTTCTTAGGGCAGTAGAAGTTTCAAATCAAGCTGATATTTGTGTTTTCCCTATGTCTATGTGAGCTTATGAACAAGTTGGGTGACAAATAAACATCGTTGTGGGCCCTATGAAAGTCTCAATGGTGGATGTCATAATCCCCACTCTTTCCTATGTGTGGTCCAGCTGAGCTTTGGATAAAATGAGGATTGTTGGTCTGTAATGTCCACTATAAAATGAGGATTGGGACAGGTATGGGGTGGATTTATTTTGACTGTGGTCAGATTAGGGGTGCTGTGTTTAGTGCTGAAAGGAGACAGATTGTAGAAATGTTGGGAACAATTAGAGGCTGAATTTGGGGTCAGATTGTAGGTTAGGCTTATAGGTGGGCAATTTGGTTTCAATGGGACTATTTTAGGAGAGATTGTACCTAAAGAGGGACCTGGTTTTTTGGAATTAGATGTTTATATATAGTATTAGGATTTGCAGATGAGATTGAAAAGTTTGAGTTTAGGATAAGGGTCTTATAGGTATGGTGTGGCAACACTTTGATCATCCTTGGAGGGATATAAATGATATATTGTGGCCTTAATTTTGGGGTGGCAACATATTGATCATCCTTGGGTATAAATGATCAATGGTGGCCGCATGTTTTGGGTAGCAATCCATTGATCGTCCATCTGGAGGGATATGAACAATTAATCGTGATCGTTAACTTTATTTCATAATTTTTTGATTATAAGAATGCCACTAGGATCTGAAGTTTGTGAAGTAGTGAAAATTGGGTTTAGGATGGACTCTGGGCTGAAAAAAGTCTGGAAAGATGATTGTTGTGGAACTTCTTGGAGGTAATAGAACTTTTAAAGTTTTAGAGTCCATTTGTTTAGAAACCATTTTAAAAACCATCTCGGAGGCAAAGAAGGCAGTTGAGGAAAGAAGTCTACACTTGATTTTTACAAGGCCTATTATGATAATTATGTGAAATCCACTCCAATCAGATAGCAAACCAAAATTTAGGTATGTCATAAAACTTAGACTCATCATGATTCAGGTTAACCCTACCAAGGAAAACATTTTGGAGGGCTATCATTGTCCAGTACATTATTTTCAATCACCCATTTCTCTTGAATCATGGATGGGAGTGATTTTTGGGACCTTGGCCTAGCATGAGGTGACTTTCCTGATGGTCAGGGTGGATTTTACATAAACATGGTAGCTAGTGAGGCTCACCCAAGGGATAACCCATTTGCTTGCACACCCACGGCCCTTTAAAAAAAATTCAAAGGGAGTGGATTTTTAATTAATCATATGGATTAATTAGGTAGCTTTTGAAAACCCGTTTGAAAAAGGCAGCGAAATGTAAAATCTACATTAATTAAGTAGAAATGCTCCAGTGCTCTTAGAGATAATTTGTAGTGCTACTAGTTGTTCAATTGAACATCTTGATCGATAGATCTGAACTGTCCGTTAGAGTCAAAAATAAATTATATAGGCTACTTAACAAAATCAGACTGACTGGATGATCCAATCCATCTTTGATTTGACCAAACTTTCTACATCCATCCTTTCCCAAGCCATGAATGGTATGGTTAAGATTGTATGACAAAAGTGATTCTTTATAAACATAAGTAATCCAAGATGGGCCATAGGAAATAGATGGGTAAAATTGTTGATTGGACTATGTAACGGTCTAGACCATCCATATTAAAGACTACTGATGAAATACTTATGTTTTCGATTGATGTTATGTTTGCAATATAGGCACAAAAAAACTTCATTACAGCAAGTATTGTTTATTGTATTTTCCTGCTCTTGTTTCCTAAATAACTTCTGAATTATTACTTCTTTCTTTTTGTGGATTGAAACTTCATATTTTCATTTAGTGCAAGAATGGTAAGACTGCTTTTCATATTTCAGTCTACATATGCGAGTCAATACTTAAAAAATCATAACTTGATGTAGCCTATAACCTATAACCTATAACCTATAACCTATAACCTACACCTAATCATGTGCATATATTTGCGGATATATATAGATCTTTATTTTTTTGTGATTGGTGACCACATGTGGCATGTTTTGACAGTTTATGAAAAGCCTATTTTTTATTGTATCTCACTTTTTATATGCTGCATGCATGTGATATCAGATATGGATTTGACGCCCCCGAGCAAGAATTGGATGACAAAAGATATATTGAGTGATGAATACATTAAAGGCATTGAATCATTTATTATATTTGCAAAAAGGAATTCGGGAGGTATTGATTGGTATAGTTGTCCTTGTGCTAGATGTCGTAATGTGCATGGGAAGAAAATACTAAGTACAGTTTCTGAGCATTTGATTATGAATGGTATAGATCAGACATACACAACTTGGTTTTTTCATGGAGAACAACTTTCCAATATGGGTGTCAATGCCAAGGCTCTAAGTACATCTGCCACTTGATTGTAATGAAGAGTTGTTGCCCAGAATGGTTGATTTGGTTAATGATGCTTTTGGTCGTGTTCAACCTGATGACTTAGATGCATGTATGAATGAGGTCAATGAGGAACATGGTAGTCAGCCTCAAGATGACATAGACAATGATACTCAGTACAATAAATTAAGGGAGGATGCGGTACAACCCCTATATCCATCATGTAAACATGAGTATACAAAGTTGTCAGTGATAGTTGAGTTGATGAGCATGAAGGCTAAATATCAGTGGTCAGATAATAGCTTTACGACTTTGTTGCAACTGCTCAAGAAGATTTTGCCAAGCGAGAACTCTTTGTCGGATAGTACCTATAATGCAAAGAGATTGATCAGTTCGTTGGGTATGAATTATGAGGTGATACATGCATGCCGTAATGATTGTATTCTGTACTGGAAGGAGCATGCTAATAAGGAAAGTTGTCCTACATGTAAAGCAAGCAGATGGAAAGTGAATAGTGTTGTAAAATCAAGAGTCTCACATGTACCATGGAAGGTGCTAAGATACTTCCCATTAACACTAAGGTTACAAAGACTTTATAGCGTATCATGGATTGCAGAGAATATGTTGTGGCATTCAAAGGGGGCTAAAAATGACTCGTACATACGTCATCCTATGGATTCTTCTATGTGGAAGTTTGTAGATAGAAAATTTAGTGATTTTGCTGCGGATCCATGTAACGTTCGATTGGGACTTGCAATAGACGGATTCAATCCCTTTGGGCATATGAGCATCTCATATAATACTTACTCAATAAATGGATATGTTTTTAGCACTGTGAATTCTGAAATGAACAAAACAACACAGAACAGTGGAGTCTCAATGAAAGCGCTAACTAGCTTCAGGGCAAGCGCCAGGGATAAGAATCCTATAAAAGAAGAAGTCACTTATTATGGCATCATTAGACAAATTCTTGAATTGCACTACTTCGACTTCAAAGTAGCACTCTTCTACTGTGATTGGGTGCATATTGAAGATAAATTGAATGGATGTTTCATAGATCCCGAAACAAATTTGATATTTGTCAATCTAGGAAGGTTTAGACGGAACTTAAAGGAAGACGATGAGCCATTTATTCTTGCATCTCAGGCAGCTCAGGTCTTCTACTGTAAGGATCCAACTAGAGATGACTGGCATGTTGTATTGGACGCTCCTAAGAGATTGACAAAAGATGCATATGCATTTGAAGATCCATTTGAGTTTGAGGCCAGAAAGAATGTAGGTTCTTCAGCACTTTCATTAATCGATGATTTAAATGAAGAAGAAGATGTACAGGAAAAATCATGGGTAGAGAGTGAGTCGAGTACCTCACATCATAAGAAACGGAAAAGAAACTAATAAGATTCAAATCAATTTGAAAGTGAGTTGAATTCTATTTAGTAATGATTGTTACAATTTTTTAGCTATCAAAATATTAATAGAATGCCAATTACATAATAATGAGATATTGTTTTGTTTTATAAAATTGCAGGAATTATGTCAGATTTTGATGGTTTATCAGCTTCAGCCCAAGGAAGCAATACAAGGAAGAGAGTTGAATTAAATGAATATAAACAACCAGTCGGAGAAACATCAGCACCTTTTTACACATTTTTAGGGCAACTTGGTAGGATACACTGTCTAATTTCATTTGCTGATTGGCGCAAAGTGCCTGGTGCAATTAAAGATAATATCTGGTCTATGGTTTTGGTGAGCATGTTTGTTCTTGATTTTATTTCTAATTCTTACTCAATAAGATTGTTTGATTAATAATTTAATGAAATAGGCCACGTACGACATCGATGATGAGTTAAAAGAATATGCATTTTCGAAAGTATGCAAAGCTTAGAAGGTATGGAAATACAATCTGCGAAAGGAATATGATAAATTTAATAATGATGTAGAAAGAAGAAGAAATTGTCTCATTGGTGTGAAGCAAGAGGATTGGGACATTTTCATTAATCTACAATCCACAGAATTATTAATCAATCTTCGTAAGAAGGAAAGACTTCGAGCAAAGGTGAAATGCCCTCACACGATTTGGAAGACGAGTCTTTGCTAGGACATTAGAGAAAATGGTAATTTGTACTATATTTTTTGACAATTTAATTGATGAATATAAATTCTTGTTAACTAATTTGCTTATATAATTACAGGAAAAAGAAAATCCAAGTACTATCATCACCAAGACCGACTTGTTTGTTGTCACTCATAGCAGACCTGATGGGTCTTATCCAACACAAATACATCTTGAAATAGCGGTGAGAATAATTTTTCAATTTTTAATCATTTTTTTATTTAAGTACAATGAAGGATTTATTGTAACAATTATCTTCTAATAGGAAGAATATTATCGATAGCTGGCAGTGATCCTTCCAGTAAGCACAAGGATTTAGACCATGACCCAGTTTCACAGGTTTTCCATCAATTCTACTCACTTTACATACATTATCGTCGGTGATTTTTTTTTAAAATAATGATATACACACATTACTAAACTTAAAAATTATTGTTTAGGTTTATGGTCGTGATAGCAGAGGCCGGGTTAAGGGCATGGGTTTGGGTATTTCTAAGACTACTATGAAGGTTACCACCCCCTACATCATAGAAGCTCGGTCGGAGAGGAATGCACGTATGTCCATTGAGACTAAATTTGAAGCATCAAGTTAGCCTCAATGACTCAAATGCAAGAACTTCGTATGATTGTTGAGCAACATTTTGCTGAACTTAGGCAACAAATTGCTCATCAAAGCCAACAACTTCATCGCTCTCCTGATACAGCTGCATCTCATGTACTGCATTTGCCACGATCAAATGATATAATTATTATTTTTAAAGATAAAAGTAGCATTATTATTTACATGGAACCATTATTTTATTTATAGGCCCACCGTCGATCTGGTGAACCCTCAAGTATTCGAGAAGACTCTGCAACAACTCCATCGATGGAACAAATTTACCAATTGAGAGATATTCATGGTCGGACAGTTGCTAGTGGGCGGATGTTGTCAGATACTACAGGCATCCCTCCAGAATGCATCAGAGTTGTAATAGATGATATTAATGTTCGCACAGCAGAATTGTTTAATAATGACAGGACATTTGAAGATATTCAATTGGGTGAAATTGTTGTTTGGCCCAAATTCCTGATGAGAATTTGAATATTCAGTAGTTTCGTTCAACTTTTTGAACTCTAGGACATTTTGTATGACGAAAACTTGATTATTCACTAAAATCCTTTTTTGATCAAGTTGCCTTTTTTATTTATTTAATCTTCAGCATCCTTTTGATTAATTATGGCTTATTGTCATTTGTTTTTTATTAACCAAGTTCCTAAAGGATTTCAATTTCAAATGTAACTGAAGAATTGACAGAACATTGTCTCTTGTTGCGAGCTGAGATGTAACAAGAATATACATTGATTGTGTATTAGTTCTTTTTTTTTTTTAAATGCACCAACCAGAAACGATTTGAGACGACTTGTTTAATGATACTTTGTTAAATATGAAATTTATGACCTTTAGTAACTTGATTAATTAAAAAGAACTACATAGTGGCTTGATCCCAATCTGACTTTTTGGGTACGTAGGAAGCTATTCATAATGTACTAAAATATCGGTGCAGCCACAAATCTTTTTTCTCCTTTGAATTCTAACACTGTATCAGTTGCATTTTTCTCTGTCATACAGGTTGTGGCTATCAAAGATATAATATCACCTCCTTATAGGGAAACATTTAATGATGTGTACAGGTAAATTCATTTTTTCTTATTCCTTATATTGTTTCTCAGTTATATTTGTGTTGGTTTCAGAGTACAGGTCCAGTTATATTTCTGTTGGTTTCAAAGTACAGGTAGCGATAGAAATTGTTGGTAAATTGTGGCTTGCAAACAAAAGGATGAGTAACCAACAATACAAATATGGGAGGCCTTCCTCAGGTATCCAGATGCTTTTAGATATATTTATGTTGTTTTTAAATGTATTTGCTCGAAAATAATGGAGCAAGCCTGGATGTGCGTCGGAGCTATCCGGATGAGCGGGGGTCAATGGAAGGTGGGAACCACTGACCATGATGAAGCTGTCCATTTTTTATGGACAGCATTGGAAGGGCCTGGCCATTTGGATAGGCCGTGTTAATGTATTTGCTCAAAAATAATAGAGCAAGCCCGGATGTGTGTCGAAGCTATCCGGATGAGCGGGGGTCCCTAGAAGGTGGGAACCGCTGACCATGATAAAATTGTCCATTTCCTATGGACAGCATTGGAAGGCCCTGGCCATTTGGACAGGCCATGTTAATGTATTTGCTCGAAAATAAGAGAGCAAGCCCGGATGTGCGTCGGAGTTATCCGGATGAGCGGGGGTCCCTGGAAGGTGGGAACCGCTGACCATGATGAAGCTGTCCATTTTCTATGGATAGCATTGGAAGGGCCTGACCATTTGGACAGGCCGTATTTATGTATTTGCTCGAAAATAATGGACCAAGCCCGGATGTGCATCGGAGCTATCTAGATGAGCAGGGGTCCCTGGAAGGTGGGAACCGCTGACTATGATGAAGCTGTCCATTTCCTATGGACAACATTGGAAGGGCCTGGCCATTTGGATAGGCCATATTTATGTATTTGCTCGAAAATAATGAAGCAAGCCCGAATGTGCGTCGGAGCTATCCGGATGAGCGGGGGTCCCTGGAAGGTGGGAACCGCTGACCATGATGAAGTTGTCCATTTCCTATGGACAGCATTGGAAGGGCCTGGCCATTTGGACAGACCGTATTTATATCTGTATTTGCATGTTTATATCTATATTTGCAGGGACCACACCCTTAACCTATAACCTAAACCTATTCTCACATCCCAAAACCTATAACTATAACCTAAACCTTAACCTATAACCTAAACTCAATTCCCTAAACTTTAACCTACAACCTAACCTATTCTCAAATCCCTAAACTTACACCTACACCTAATCCTAATCTCAACTCCCTAACCTAAACCTAAACTTAAAAACCCAAACATAAACCCGATCCCAACCCAAACCCAATTTCAAAACCTAAACCTTTACGTATTCTCAATTCCCCCTAAACCTATAGCTTATAACCTAAACCTTAACCAAAACCTTAACCTAAACCCAAACCTAAACCTTAACCTAAACCAAAACCTATGACCTAAAACCCAAACATAAACCCGATCCAGAACCCAAACCCGATTTCTAAACAAAACTTAACCTATTCTCAATTCCCTAAACCTAAACCTTAACCTATTCTCAATTCCCTAAACCTAAACCTAAACCTAAAACCTAAATGTATTCTCAAATCCAGCAAACCTAAACCTACATCTAATCCTAATCTCAACTCCCTAACCTAAACATAAACCTAAACTTGAAAATGCAAACCGAAACCCGATCCCAGAACCCGAACCCGATTTCGAAACCTAAACCTTTACCTATTCTCAATTCCCTTAACACGTAGCTTATAACCTAAACCTTAACTAAAACCTTAACCTAAACCCAAACCTAAACCTATAACCTTAACCTAAACTAAAACCTATGACCTAAAACCCAAACATAAACCCGATCCAGAACCCGAACCCGATTTCCTAAAACCTAAACCTTAACCTATACTCAATTCCTAAACCTAAACCTAAACCTAAACCTTAACCTATTCTCAAATCCTAAACCTACACCTAATCTTAATCTCAACTCACTAACCTAAACATAAACCTAAACTTGAAAATGCAAAACCAAACCCGATCCCGAACCCAATCCTAATCTTAACTCCTAACCTAAACATAAACCTAAACTTGAAAATGCAAACCGAAACCCGATCCCGAACCGAACCCGATTTCCTAAACCTAAGCCTTTACCTATTCTCAATTCCCTTAACTTTTGTAGCTTATAACCTAAACCTTAACCAAAACATTAACCTAAACCTAAACCTAAACCTAAACCTATAACCTTAACCTAAACCAAAACCTATGACCTAAAACCTAAACATAAAGTCGATCCAGAAACCGAACCCGATTTCTAAACCTAAACCTTTACCTATTCTCAATTCCCTAAACCTATAGCTTATAACCAAAACCTTAACCAAAACCTTAACCTAAACCCAAACCTAAACCTATAACCTTAATCTAAACCAAAACCTATGACCTAAAATGAAACATAAACCCGATCCAGAACCCGAACACGATTTCTAAACCTAAACCTTTACCTATTCTCAATTCCTTAAACCTATAGCTTATAACCTAAACCTTAACCTAAACCCAAACCTAAACTTATAACCTTAGCTTAAACCAAAACCTATGACCTAAAACCCAAACATAAACCCGATCCAGAACTCGAACCCGAATTCCTAAACCTAAACCTTAACCTATTCTCAATTCCCTAAACCTAAACCTAAACCTTAACCTTAACCTATTCTCAAATCCCTAAACCTACACCTACACCTAATCCTAATCTCAACTCCCTAACCTAAACCTAAACCCTAACTTGAAAACCCAAACCTAAACCCAGATCCAGAACCCGAACCCGATTTCTGAACCTAAGCCTTTACCTATTCTCATTTCCCTAAACCTAAACCTCAACCAAAACCTTAACCTAAACCTAAACCTAAACCTACACCCATAACCTTAACCTAAACCAAAACCTATGACCTAAAACCTTAACCTATAATCTATAACCAAAACTTATAACCTTAACCTAAACCTTAACCTATAATCGAAACCTAAAATCTAAATGTATTCTCAAATCCCCAAACCTAAACCTACACCTAATCCTAATCTCAACTCCCTAACCTAAACTTAAACCTAAACTTAAAAACCCAAACATAAACCCGATCTAGAATCAAAACCCAATTTCTAAACCTAAACCTTTACCTATTCTCAATTCCCTAAACCTATAGCTTATAACCTAAACCTTAACCAAAACCTTAACCTAAACCCAAACCTAAACCTATAACCTTAACCTAAACCAAAACCTATGACCTAAAACCCAAACATAAACCCGATCCGAACCCGAACCCGATTTCCTAAACCTAAACCTTTACCTATTCTCAATTCCCTAAACCTATAGCTTATAACCTAAACCTTAACCAAAACCTTAACCTAAACCCAAACCTAAACCTATAACCTTAACTAAACCAAAACCTATGACCTAAAACCCAAACATAAACCCGACACAGAACCCAAATCCGATTTCTTAAACCTAAACCTTTACCTATTCTCATTCCCTAAACCTATAGCTTATAACCTAAACCTTAACCAAAACCTCAACCTAAACCCAAACCTAAACCTATAACCTTAACCTAAACCAAAACCTATGACCTAAAACCCAAGCATAAACCCGATCCCAGAACCCGAACCCGATTTCTAAACCTAAACCTTAACCTATACTCAATTCCCCCTAAACCTAAACCTAAACCTTAACCATAACCTATTCTCAAATCCCTAAACCTACACCTACCCCTAATCCTAATCTCAACTCCTAACCTAAACCTAAACCCTAACTTGAAAACCCAAACCTAAACTCGATCCCGAACCCGAACCGATTTTCTAAACCTAAACCTTTACCTATTCTCATTTCCCTAAACCTTAACCTCAACCAAAACCTTAACCTAAACCTAAACCTAAACCTACACCCATAACCTTAACCTAAACCAAAACCTATGACCTAAAACCTTAACCTATAATCTATAACCTAAACTTATAACCTTAACCTATAACCTAAAACCTAAATGTATTCTCGAATCCCCAAACCTAAACCTACACCTAATCCTAATCTCAACTCCCTAACCTAAACTTAAACCTAAACCTAAAACCCAAACATAAACCCAATCCAGAACCCAAACCGGATTTCATAAACCTAAACCTTTACCTATTCTCAATTCCCCTAAACCTATAGCTTATAACCTAAACCTCAACCAAAACCTTAACCTAAACCCAAACCTAAACCTATAACCATAACCTAAACCAAAACCTATGACCTAAAACCCAAACATAAACCCGACCACGAACCCAAACCCGATTTCTTAAACCTAAACCTTTACCTATTCTCAATTCCCTAAACCTATAGCTTATAACCTAAACCTTAACCAAAACCTTAACTAAACCCAAACCTAAACCTATAACCTTAACCTAAACCAAAACCTATGACCTAAAACCCAAACATAAACCCGATCCTAAACCCGAACCCGATTTCCTAAACCTAAACCTTAACCTATTCTCAATTCCTAAACCTAAACCTAAACCTCAACCTTAACCTATTCTCAAATCCCTAAACCTACACCTACACCTAATCCTAATCTCAACTCCCTAACCTAACCTAAACCCTAACTTGAAAACCCAAACCTAAACTTGATCCCGAACCCGAACTCGATTTCCTAAACGTAAACCTTTACCTATTCTCATTTCCTTAAAGCTAAACCTTAACTTAAACCTCAACCAAAACCTTAACCTAAACCTAAACTGCACTTTTATAACCTTAACCTAAACCAAAACCTATGACCTAAAACCTTAACCTATAACCTATAACCTAAACTTATAACCTATAACCTAACCTTAACCTAAACCTTAACCTATAACACGAAACCTAAAACTAAATGTATTCTCAAATCCCTAAACCTAAACCTACACCTAATCTAGTCTCGACTCCCTAACCTAAACCTAAACCCTAACTTGAAAACCCAAACATAAACCCGATCCAGAACACGAACCGTTTTCTAAACCTAAACCTAAACCTATAACCTAAACCTAAACCTAAAACCTAAATGTATTCTCAAATCCCCAAACCTAAACCTACATCTAATCCTAATCTCATCTCCCTAACCTAAACATAAACCTAAACTTGAAAATGCAAACCGAAACCCGATCCCGAACCCGAACCCGAACCCGATTTCCTAAACCTAAATCTTAACCTATTCTCAATTCTCTAAACCTTAACCTAAACTTAAACCTAAAACCTAAATGTAATCTTAAATCCCTAAACCTAAACCTACACCTAATCCTAATCTCAACTCCCTAACCTAAACCTAAACCTAAACTTAAAAACCCAAACATAAACCCGATCCCAAACCCGAACCGATTTCTAAACCTAAACCTTAACCTATTCTCAATTCCCTAAACCTAAACCCAAACCTAAACCAATACCTAAACCTAAACCTAAAACCTAAATGTATTCTCAAATCCCCAAACCTAAACCTACATCTAATCCTAATCTCAACTCCTAACCTAAACATAAACTTAAACTTGAAAATGCAAATCGAAACACGATCCAGAACCCAAACCCGATTTCCTAAACCTAAACCTTAACCTTAACCTATTCTCAATTCCCTAAACCTATAACTTATAACCTAAATCTAAACCTTAACCCAAACTTAAACCTAAAACCTAAATGTATTCTCAAATTCCTAAACCTAAACCTACACCTAATCCTAATCCCAACTCCCTAACCTAAACCTAAACCTAAACTTAAAACCTAAACCTAAACCAGATCCAGAACCCGAACCCATTTCCTAAACCTAAACCTTTACCTATTCTCAATTCCCAAACCTATAGCTTATAACCTAACCCTAAACCTTAACCTAAACCTAAACCAAATCCTTAACCTAAACCTAAACCTATAACCTTAACCTAAACCAAAACCTATGGCATAAAACCTTAACCTATAACCTACAACCTAAACTTTTAACATATAACCTAACCTTAACCTATAACCTATAACCTAAACCTAAACCTAAAACTAAATGTATTCTCAAATCCTAAACCTAAACCTACACCTAATCTAATCTCAACTCCCTAACCTAAACCTAAACCTAAACTTGAAAACCCTAACCTAAACCCGATCCAGAGCCCGAACCCGATTTCCTAAACCAAACCTTAACCTATTCTCAATTCCCGAACCTATAGCTTAATTATAACCTAAACATAAACCTAAACCTAAACCTTAACCTAAACCTAAACCGATAACCTATAACCTAAACCTAAATCAATAATCTAAATGTATTCTCAAATCCCTAAACCTAAACCTACACCTAATCCTAATCTTAACTCCCTAACCTAAACCTCAAAACCTAAAGCTAAACCTGATCCCGAAATCGAACCCGATTTTTAAAACCTAAACCTTAACCTATTCTTAATTCCCTAAGCCTTAATTTATAACCTAACCTAAACCTAAACATAAACCTATAACCTGCACCTATAACCTAAACCTAAGCCTAAAAACTAAACCTAAAATCGATCGCCCTAATAGGATTGAGATGGCTCTGATGGATGTGCACAAACAAGCCACTGAAAACCTACAAATTGGAGATAAGAAGAAACATCTCCAATTGCTTATTATCATTTTACCTGACATGAGTTGTTCATATGGTGAGTACAAACAAGACCCTAAATCCTAGAGAGATGGAATGAATCAACTAAAGCATTTTATTTTCTGATTTTGCAGGAAAGATTAAACGTGTTTGCGAAACGGAGTTGGGCATAGTGTCGCAGTGTTGCCAACCGAGATAGTCATCTAGAGTCAATAAACAGTATCTTGAAAATGTTGCCTTAAAACTTTATGTCAAGGTTTGTGATTCTTTGAAGTGGTTAAACTTTGAATGTCTGATGTGTTTTTTCTTTTGCCTCTTTTAAAGTTATTCTCGGCACAGCCGTATCGGTAGGAGCTGATAAGAGATCTTTTTCAAGTTGTGCAGGATCCTCAGAGAGGTTCTATGAACAAAGGGATGATCCGATAAGTCTTTGTCTCCTTTGTTTTTGTATGATCTTTTGCAGGGTTGGTGTGAGCGTATTTATGCATGAATGAATGTAATGTGGATAAGATTGTTTATGTTTGGATGAATGTAGTTTATGTTTGGATGGATTTATGTGGTTTGGGTTTAGATGGATGTGAATGTGATGAAATATATTATATAGCGGGTGTATATAAGAGTACGATGTTGTAACAGGTGTATATTAGGAAGAACATGATATTGTAACAGGTGTATATTATTTGTGTTTGGATAGATGTAGTTTATGTTTGGATGAATGTAGTTTTTGTTTGGATAAATTTACATAGTTTGGGTTTAGATGGATGTGAATGTGAATATGATGAAATATATTATATAACAGGTGTATATCATGAAGAATATGATGGTCTAATAGGTGTATATCAGGAAGAATATTATATAAATAGGTGTATATACAAGTATGAGACGGTTGAAGACCGTCCTTTTAAAGGACGGCTCACGACCATCCTTTCCAAGTTCATAAGAGATGGTCCATAACCATCCTTTCCAGGTTCATAAGAGATGGTCCATGACCTTCCTTTTTTGGGTTATAAGAGACGGTCTATAACCGTCCTTATTATTGACGGTCATGGACCGTCCTTTTTACGGACGGTCACCAACTGTCCTTTTCAGGTTCAGAATGGGAAAATGTGGGCTACCATTAGAGACGGTTTATGGTCGTCCTTTTTTAGAGACGGTCCATGACCGTCCTGATTGAGAGACGGTTTATGGCCGTCCTTTAAAAAATACGACACGTCAAAATTTGACGGCCATTGCGACGATCCAGGACCGTCCTTTTTGAGCTTTTGAGACAGTTTTCAACCGTCCTTTTTTCGCTGATTTGCCGTAGTGCGTCTAGGGCCTATACGTTAATGTTATATTAATTTAATATTAAATAATATATATATATATAAATGGTGTGGTGGGCCCTACGTGGGACCCACCTCGGCCCTCCTTCAAAGCTGCAACGTGTTGCAGCCATATAGTTGCTATATTAACGTCAGCAAGGTCTATGGGACCTGTTACACCTGTGGATGCAATCCACACCATCCAGCTCTGTGGGTTCCGCTGCTGTAAGACGTCAGCAAGTTTCGCAGGCTCCACAATGATGTATGTGTTTTATCTACATCGTCCACTGTTTGGATGGTGGGGCCCACCATGATGCATGTGTTGTATCCATACCGTCCAACCATTTGTGAGATCATTTTATGACATGGGAAAATGAGTGAGTCAGATCCAAAGTTCAAGTGGACCCCACCATTTACAATAATAGTGGGGCACAGTGTCATCCACCGTTCAAACTTCTTAGGAGCCATGGTAGTTTCCACTTAAGCTGATATTGGGTTTTCACTTCATTTATCTCTATGTTAACTTATGAATAGGTCGAATTTCAAAAATACATAAGGGTGGGGCCGACTTGATGTGTATGAGGCCCATTAGTGCAACCCATTGACGTAGCCCGACTTGATGTATATGAGGCCCATTAGTGCGGCCCATTGATGCAGCCCGACTTGATGTATATGAGGCCCATTAGTGCTGCCCATTGATGCAGCCCACTTGATGTGTATGAGGTCAATTAGTGCAGCCCACTTGATGTGTATGAGGCCCATTAGTGCGGCCCATTGATGCAGCCCACTTGATATGTATAAGGCCCATTAGTTCGGCCCATTGATGCGGCCCGCTTGGCGTATATGAAGCCCATATGATGAGGCCCAACTTGATGTACACGAGGCCCATTATGATGTGTATTAGGCTCTTATCGTGCGGCCCATTGTGATGTATATTAGGCCCATGACGCGTGGCCCATTTGATGTATTCAAGACCCAGATACGTAGCCCATTTGATGCATACGAGACCCATGTGTAGGGCCCACCTATTGTGTTTCGAGGCCCATGGGTTGTGGCCCATGGGCGAGGCCCGATGTGATGTATGTGTGGTCATTATGTGGTGTATGAATCCCTTATGTGGCCATTCCTTGGAAGTAATGTTGGTTAGATGTTCACATTGATGGGCAATGATGGTTAGATGTCCTCATTGTGACCTTCCCTTAAGCCTTATTAAGCCCATTCTTACCGATTCTGATTGTCATGACCGATTGCCGATTCTGATTGATGTGACCGATTTACCGATTCTGATTATCGATTGATTCCAATTGTCATGACCGATTGCCGATTCCGATTGACGTGACCAATTTGCCGATTCTGATTATCGATCGATTTTGATTGTCATGATCGATTGCCGATTCCGATTGACGTGACCGATTTGCCGATTCTGATTATCGATTGATTCCGATTGTTGGGACTGATTGACGTGACCGATTTGCCGATTCCTATTATCGATCGATTCCGATTATCGTGGCCAATTCCCGATTAGTGATTGAGGCTAATTATCATGACCGATTGTCGATTCCGGTTGACGTGACCGATTTACCAATTCTGATTATCGATTGATTCTGATTGTCATAACCGATTGCCGATTCTGATTGACATGACCGATTTGTCAATTCTGATTATCGATTTATTCTGATTTGTCGTGATTGATTGACGTGACCGATTTACCGATTCCGATTATCGATCGATTCCAATTGTCGTGGCCAATTGCCGCTTAGTGATCGAGGCTGATTATCATGACCGATTGTCGATTCCGGTTGACGTGATCGATTTACTGATTCCGATTATCGATCGATTCCGATTCTGATTATCGAGACCGAGTGTCGAGGCCAATTCCGAATGTCGATTCCGATTGTTGAGGCCGATTTCGATTGTCAAGGCCGATTTCGATTGTCGAGGCCGATTGTCGACACCTATGTGATGTATATGCGGCCCGTATTTGAGGCCCATTGTGATGTGTATTCAGCCCGTGTTTAAGGCCCAATGTGATGTATATGAGGCCTATGTGATGAGGCCCATTGTGATGTAATTGAGGACTAGGCGATGGAGCCCATTGTGATGTATGTTAGGCCCATGTAAAAGGTCCATCGTGATGTGTATTAAGCTCTTGAGTGAGGCCCATGATGTTTTATATCAGGCCCTTTGTGAGGCCATAGGTCCATTATATGTTAGCCTCTATGTGAGTCACCCCTTGGGGGCAATGTTGGTTAAATGTCCACATTGTCAAGGCCGATTTTTTATGCCGGTTATTGATACCGATTATGAGTATGTGACAACATAGCATCATGATACATGCCTATACGCATCATCTGTATGTTTGATATGAGATATAGTTGACCGTTGCATATGCCATGGGGCAAGTTGTTCATGGGACTCTCTGATGGGTGGAGTTGCCCCCACATGAGCGCACAGTATGCGCAGGATTAATACATAATTGGACCATATGACTCATGCATCTTACATTGTGACTATGATTACAGTACGCCCTAGTGACATAAGGGTTATAGCCTCCACATGCATATCGTGGATGGCCAAATGAGACACCGAAAATCTGATCTATATGGGGTGCTATAGATATCCTTGGGTGAAAGTCCTAGAACCATCTTGGTTCCAGAGGTTGCTCCAACGTCTAGACCGAGTGGATGCATGAGCGCATGAGGGCCATATACCATTAGGCCGCGTCTCCCACTGTGTCGTGGTCAATTGGAATGGGGTACAGTCTTATCTACCTAAGAGGAGGAGGCAATGCTAAGTTGAGTCTGACCAACTCGAGGAATGGGTCCGCTATCAATGAGTCGAGCCCGATATTGGTAGTCTGACCAGCTCGAGGAATGGGGCGACAATCTGGTTTAGAGTGTAATACACCCCGGTGATTTCCCAGAGAGGAACCGTACTGATATGTGGACTTATTGAGTAGGAGTTGCATACTTATACATTCATTTCATTCACTATCAACTCGGGCTAGTGGTACGTAACTAATGGTTGTGTACCTTCGCATCACCAAGATTTCGGTTGGGCGCGCGACTAACCTGAGATCAGGAGTCTACCACATTGGGTTTGATTATTTAAATATAGGTATGATGCTGGTTTGGATAGAGTCCTTTGTGATAGCCCTGTAGCTTGTGATACTACGTACTATCATCCCGACTTCACACTTCAGCTTGGTCATTTCATTCGCATCGCATATTGCATTGCATCCTCAGCACATAGTATTTGGCTTACTGTCTCCGTATTACATAGCTGATCTACATTGCTTAATCAGTATATGATATTGGTTTATTATATTTTTGCATCGCATAGCCTAGTTAAGGCTGATGGTATTTATGGGCCTATCGGCATGTCTTCGCATTTCTTTGATATTGTATGATTTATGGGCTTGTTAGTGTTTCCGCTTACTCTAATTACTCTAGTATTGCTTACTTGGTACTTATCTTGTTGTTCATACCCCAAGAATAGGGTTGTGATGAAGTAATAAACTTGGTAAGATTGAGGTCGAATCCCAAGGGACTGATACTTATACATAATCTGAAATTAAATAGAACTAGAACTAGAATGAGATGAAATCTAAATCGAGTGTAAGTTGAGGAATAATGATGAAATAATTATCTAAAACTTAAAGAATTCAGGGAAAGGAAACTAGGGTGCCAAGGATCCACTTGTAGAGATCAAGGAGATCTTATGCCTGCGTCAAGAACTCAACTGGACTTAGAGTCCCATTTTCATCCAGTTGAAGAATGTAACCATGAAAATCAAAACTAAACTTCCTTTGATATAATTTTGAAGAGATAAAAGGTATATGAATTAGAATGGATTCTATCACCAAACCATGCCCAAGAGACAAGGTAAACAATAGAATTAAACTAATTACCAACCAATCAATAATGCATGAAGGTTAAGAAGGGTATTGTCATCCGACCATGCCCAAGAGACGATGGTGAACAGCAGGGCTTCTTGACGTCATAAACATAAAAAAGGGAAAGGAACATGCTCAAAGCCATCATAGACCCATTGTAATTTCAGTCACAACAGACCATTAGAAACTAAAAACATTCCCTTACTAATCAAACTAAAATCAAGTTTAGTTCATAAATTAAAATTAAATTAAAGTAATAAAATAGAGTCTCCATCTCACTACAAGCTTCACCTCTTAGCCCTAGCTAAGAGGTCTAGCCTAACATGATTGGACCAGATCTCAGAAAACTATGATAAAAAAAAACTATAAATAAAACAAATAAACAAACTACTCCCTATCTCTCTCTCTCTCTCTGTTACTGACGTTCCCAGCTGACTAATCCCCCCCCCCTCCTCCACCCTCTCTTCTCTTTATAACACAAACAAGTCGGTCAGTGGGAACTTTCACATAGAGAGGCGGTGGAGATGGCGTCTTCTTTACGCACAGTAGGTGCGGACGTTTTACGCATCAACAACACAAGATACGTGCGCTGGTTCTTCATAAGGCCCATAATTGGAGTCGATGGAAAAATCTACTCTGTCCATTGGATGCGGCTCAAAAATTCAGTCAGAGATGTTGATTTTAGCTCAGATTTGGTGTGGCCCACAGGCTCTTTCTTGGTGACGTCTACCTGGCATTTGAACGATTGAAAACCAATCGCCGTTGTCTTTTTCAAGTCCGTCACCTAGGCGTGAATGAGATGGAATGAGGTACTCTCTTGGAGGGTCTGGATCAAACTGTTGACACACGGTGATGGCCCACAAGATTCGTCCGCGGGCTCTGTTTCACAACAAAGCCTGCGCATTCAGCACTGTGATGGCTGGTGAGTCCCAGATTGATGTCAGGAAGAAAATCCATGCCGTCCATTGTCTTTCCCTTTAAAAAACATGTAGACTTGCTCGGTTTTGGATCCAAACAGTGGTGGCCCATGATATTTTCATTCCACTGTCCATCTTGATGTTGAACGGATATTTCTTGTAATCGGGTGCATGAGACCAAAAGGTCACCTTGGTGAGGGCCCAGCCTCCCCTATGGACGCAATAGATGGTCCAGATTCTAGAAAAGGATGATGAGTGAGGCCCACTAGTGAAAAACGGACGGACAATGGGAGGATGCTGTGTCCTATTTTAAGTTGGAGAAGATGGAGTCGGTCAGCGTGTGCTGACCAACTTTGAGAATTTTAGTGCATGACTAGTGCACTTGTCTACTATGCACACATGATGTACATGAGGTCCTTTGAAGATGTTTGTGAGAAATTCGCTCCGTCCATCTGTATTCTCATCTCATTTAACACGTTGATACCAATTTTAAAGCATATCCAGATAGCAGGTGCGCCTAAAATCAGAGTTTTAGGGGCCGATCTATTTGTTGGGCCACTTTCACAGGGATCAAACGGATGAAATTTGACGTGTACAGTTAATTTATGATCCTCAGGCCATGTATGAAGTTTCGAACTGAACGGATGGTGGGAACCCTGTAATCTTGCATTCTGGACATCTTTCAGGCCACTTAAGCTCCAATTTCTCGATTTTCTCAGATCTCTGGCATGTGAATTCATCGATCTTGGTCCCATGGAGTCCATCCCTTGCATTGGTGATTTATGAGCATCAAATCCACGCTTAGTACCGTTTTTCAGTCCATGCTTATAAATCCACCTAGCAACATAAACACGATTAAAACAGGCCATTAAACAATATTACGTTCATAAATCCAGGCAATAACTGGGGTCTGATATATAATATTTGACCCTCAACACTTGTGCACACACTTTCACCACCCTCTAAGCTTTCTATAAGCTTATACACGATAGATGCATGCAGGTGGCGTTAGGTAGCAACAGTGTTGAGCTTGGAGCATGCAACAGACTTTTAGAGCTTTGATTTTGACATATGTATTTTTCTTTCAGCATTGTATTTAAATGCTTATATTAGTAGATATGTGATGATGATGTTGCCTTTGTGATTTGGGTAAACATGTGGTTATGTTTATTACGAGTTAAATGTACATTGGAAAATCCTCCTTGTAAGATCTCAGGATCGGAATCTGGCGTATAAATGCTGGGAGTCGAGAATGGGGTACTACGGAAGTTGTCGGCACCAGATTCAGCGATCGGGAATTTTATGAACCCGGTTTCTGAGTTTGAGGTATGACAAAAGTTAGTATCAGAGCGTAACTTGGGAATACCTGAGGATAACATCACATATCTACTAATAGCTACCTTTCACTTGATGATTATCGTGAACTTAGAATGATTAGATCCCTAAATTCGAATTACTTCCTGATATAGCTACTTATTGCGTGTACATTCGAGAGTGCCCAAGGATGATAAGCCCTTGTTCCTTCTTGTAGGACATGACAACCAAGCGAGTGACCCAAACGACTTCTGCTTCCTCGCCTGAGATTCGTGTTCCCCCACCAGAGACTTCTACACCCCCATCTGAGTCTAACGCAACACCGACTGTGTCCGTAAGTGTGGACTAACTATAACAAATGTTGCAAGCAATGACCACCATTCTTCAGAGAGGAGACCGGAAGAGGAAGGCCCCCTCCGGTAGCTCCCAGCTGCACGATGTCAACGACCACAGAGGCATAGGAGCCGTCTGTCCTTCTGAGTATTTGCACCACCTATACGTCAGTATTCGAGTGTATGCTTCAGATGTAGTGTGACAGGGCATCGCATCTGGGAGTGCCACTACCCTTGGCAGCCCCTGCCACCCCGACCATTCACGGGTACTTGTTTTGGATGCGGCAGGATAGGGTATCGTAGGAGCGAGTGTCCCCGTCCTCAGCAGCAGCAGTAACAGGATCCTCAAACATCAGGAGGAGTCG
Organism: Magnolia changhungtana; assembly: GCA_030180095.1. Taxonomy (NCBI): domain Eukaryota; kingdom Viridiplantae; phylum Streptophyta; class Magnoliopsida; order Magnoliales; family Magnoliaceae; genus Magnolia; species Magnolia changhungtana. Next base: position 344,251 of record JASAUF010000023.1, read on the forward strand.
TCGACGATTCGTGTGACTTGGCCCCTGCACTGTCTCGCTAGATTGCTCATGAATGAGGCGTCTTGGGAGTTAGAGCTTGAGATTCATGAGTGTTACCCCCGTCTCTTAGGTATTTGATTATGTTGATATGTTGTGTTCTGATTATATATATAGTGGTGTCAATTTCCCTCCCTCACTTTGTATTGGTTGTGTTATGATTTAAATTTTGAGGATGAAATTTTTATTAGGAGGGGAGAGTTGTAAAACCCGTATCCTAGACCGTACTATTCCATAGGCTTCCGCGGTCCTCTCGGTCAAATTCTGGCGACCTGCGATCTGTTATCGGCGTTTCCGCACGATCCTGAGTCGCATCTCGTATTACAGAGTCAGCTCAACCCGAGACTTGTACCATAGCTACCGCGCCGTCGCCGTTATTCCGATGCCGCGTCTTGTGTGCTGAGGTGATACCCTGGCCAGGAGATGTGGGCCTACATTCAGTTCGAGGAAAACACGGCGCGTTGCAAAACCCAAGAGAATCTCTACAATATGTCACCTCAATCAATCAATCAATCCCATCAAGGGTCAAGTACATGTCAAGTACACATCACCTCACACCCATCCCCAATCAACCCCATAAGTCAACAAACCCTTACACAACCCATACATTTCTTACACAATCTACTCCTAAAGTCAACAATTTCTTACACACTCATCACTCCATCACCCATCTCTCTCTCTCTTTACAACCTTCTCTCTCTCTTAAATTCTCAAACTCATTTTTCCAAGCAACCTAAAAATCTCACGTCCAAGCTCTTCAAGCTCCATGAGAGAGCTTTGTGTGGCCCACTTTCTATCTCCCATCTCCACCATCCAAGTTTCATCTCAACCATTGGAATTGTTCCTTTAGAGCTCTAGCATGCATTGGCAAAAGAAGGAAGAAAAGATCTAAGGTGGGTGATCTTAGACCCACATTTTCATTTTTTTTATTTCTCTTTTTGTGATTTAAGGGCCCACATATGGGGGGACCCACCTTGATGTATGATTGTATCCAAGAGGGGCCTATAGTAGCGGGGCCCCTCCGTCATCGCAGATATCTCTCCTTTCCTCTTTCTGTCCCTCTCTTTCTTTCTCTATGATTAATGACCCACCTATGATGTGTGTATTTTATCCATGACGTCCGACAAGGGGGCCACCTTGATCCTGGTTGGGGCCTACATAACTGGACGGTCACATAGGCCCGGATGAAAGGGAAGGATAAATATCATCTTGATCTAAATCTAGTGGCCCACTACATGGGACAACCATGATGAATGTGCTTCTCAAAAGGCCAAGCTATATGTCCGGGGGGGGTGAATAGGACTGTGCCAAATTAAAATTTAACAGTAGAATTAAAATACGAAAGCCTTTTAAAAATAAAGAACAGTACTTTAAATAAATCAAAGACTAAAATGTAAAGCAATCTTAAATAAAGAGCTTGATACTAACATTGTTCTAAGGACAACCTTTGCACCATAAAAACCAAGGGTTTATGGTAGGACAACCTTACTAGAACAAATTGAATATAAAAAAACTCTAACATAAAGGAAATAGCAAGAAATAAATTCTAAACTATTACAACATTCACATCCACATATACATTCCACAAATCTGAATGATTAAAAATATAGAAATTAAAAGAACATTCAAATCACAAAACACACCGATATATAGTGATTCGCCTGTGTGTTCACTAACTGTTAAACAACAGCCACACAACTTGCTACTCCACTCCTAATATCCTCACATAGGAGATATTAGCTTTCACTATCAAACAGGTTTTTACAGGTTCACCTAAAACCTTCACAATTGTGTCTTTTTAACTTAGGCTTACACAATCTAAAAAACCCACACTTTCTGAGTTTTCTGGCTCTCCTCAGATAACCAACACAATGAGATTTTTCTGTCGAATCTCAAACAAAACTAAAATAATGAATTTACAATAAATGTAAAATACCCGGATTTCTTATTTTGTAGTAGCCCGGTAGAACCAATGAGAGTAGAAATTCAAATCAACGTTCAATGTCCAATACTCACTTAAGAAATGGTTCTAGGTTCTAATTGATTTTAAATTAAATTAAATTAGGCGTAGCTCTATTTGATTTTGATTCTAATGAAGAAGGAATACAGCAATTCCTCTTTTCAAAATAATATTGGAATATAAGAATAAAATCAAATACGAAAAGCTAACAAAAAGAATATTAAATATGCACAACGTAGCTTAAAAATGAACACAACTTATCTCAGAGTGGAGGCTTAAATTTCTCAAAGTAATCGGTGAAAAACTCTGAAATTCGTGCTCAATTTATAGAAGCAAAGATCGCATCTACGAATGGTCTTAGGAACCTTCGACCAGTCATAGCTCCAACGGCATTTTGAAATTTTAAGCGCAATTTGAAAAATCAGTTCTATGACTGGTCTTAGGATTCTACGACTGGTCATAAACCACCTACGACTGGTCGAAGCTGACCCAGGACTGGTCGTAGAAAACCAGATTTGGTTGCTGGAATTTGAGTCGTAGTTATAAGACTGGTCGAAGAACGATTCGAGACATCCCTACGACTGGTTGAACAGTCTCTAGGACTAGTCGAAGAATAATAATAAAAAAATTCTGAAAATCTTCAACAACTTAGGACTGGTCGTGGAATTTCTTGGACTGGTCGAACAAGGTCTAGTCTGGGACTAGTCTTAGAACAGACCAACTTCATGTAAAAAGATTTATCTTGACTTATGTATACAAAATGACCTACCCTAAGGTCAAACTGAGGTCTATCATACCTAGAACATGAAGTATGAACATTGAACATCATTCTTTCAGATGATGGTTTAAGCTTTGAAGCTTGAGACCTCTACTTGATGTAGCTTGAGATTGAGATCTTATACAGCTAGAATATAAGCTTCAACTTGAGTTGTACTTGAGTCTTGAAATGTGCTTGAGTCTTGAACAAACATTCTTCTTATCGATGTAGTTCTGAACATTGATGCATACGGAAGAGGACACAATACATAACCTTACATTTCTTGAAGTCGAGCACCGTACATGTCTTGAACCACTGTGATATCATCTTAAATCACATATATATATCAACATACAAGCACAAGACACACTGAACTTTGGAGGAGGCCTTTCTCTTTGCGTTGAAAACCAGTCATTGGAATATCAGAAGGTTGGAACCCAGGATGAGATGGAAAATAATCATGTACAACAAGGGACAAGACAGATGCCCTCCTACTGCAAGATCGACCACTGAACTTTGAAGGAGGCCTTGCTCTTTGCGCTGGAAACTAGTCATTGGAATATCAGAAGGTTGGAACCCAGGATGAGATGGAAAATAATCATGTACAGCAAGAGACAAGCCAGTTACTACTTCAGAAAGGTTGCTACTCGCAGGGGTCCAAATCCTCAGGAATTGCCCATAACTCTAACCTCGATGCTCACTTGGAGGATACACTAGATCAACCCCACAAGAAGTCGGCAATTCTGCTGGGTGAAGTGGATTTACTACGAGACATGCTGTCGTATTCCTGGCCCAAGCTTACTCCACCAACTGATTGGGGCTGCCCCTTAGAATGTGGTAGGGAGAGGCAGGTGCTGAGATCTACGACACTGGTATCCGCTGATATTCCCCCAAATATTGTTGGGGAGGAAGGAAATAATGTGCAACGACCTTTAGAGCCAGGGGACTCCAGGGGCAAGGAGAATCTGTCTCCTAACCAGACTCTGCCTGGGGGCTGACACAGTGAGGACAGGGGCCGAGCAACTGGGGGTAAGTTTGGGGGTGGAATTCATGATGATCAGTGCAGGATATTGGCCGCTACCAACTCAGGGTCAGATAGAGCTCAGTTGGAGGTGGATCTGTCTCCCTACTTCTCGTTGGCTTGCCAGATAGAGGCGCAACTTACGGATTACTGGGTAGGGACTGAACAGGCTCTCTAACAGAACACAGGAGAGGAATCGAGCTCGGAGGTTCAACAACAGGTCTTGACTTCAAAAGGCACCTCAGTGAAGTATAATAGTGTCGATGCACAGAGAAGGGTGGGTAAGTATAGAAGACACAAAATTTTGTATGTGAAGGGCAATTGGGAATCGAGGCTTCGTAGGTTAAAGAGAAGGGCCATGAATACAGGTTGTGTGACTGATGGATAACATCTTGGTTTGGAACGTCCGAGGGATTGGAAACCAGCGATCGCTTGATCAAGAATCATAACCCTTGGGTGGTGGCTCTTCTCGAGCCAATGCTGGGTGAGGAGAATAGAATCTAGACGGGGCTTGCGCTTGGTTTTCACTCTTCCTGCTCCAATGGCGACCTGGGGGGCAAGATATGGATTTTCTTTAAGGCTTTCATTTCTTTGTCTGTGCTTTTCAAAACCGACCAATGTGTTTCCACTACTATTTCCCTACAAAATTATTCCTCCCTATTGTATGTTACGTTTGTGTATGCTAGGTGCGCCAGGACTTTGAGAAGAATGCTCTGGTCTAATCTTGCTATCATCTCAGGATCAGTGCAAGGTCCCTGGGTTGTCTGTGGTGATTTTAACGCAACCATGGACAACTCGGAAAGGCGAAGCAGAAGACAGGTAGACAGGGCCTCCTCCTCAAATTTTGTGGATGCTGTGAACATGGCAGGTCTACAAGATGCTGGTTTTACAGGAAGTAGATTCACTTGGAGCAACAATCAGTCGGGGAACTCTCGAGTTTGGGCGAGGTTGGATAGAGTTCTCATTAATGTCAACTGGGCATCATTGTTCCCATAGTTCTACGTCTCCCATTTGCCCCGGATTCAGTCGGATCATGATCCTATTCTTCTAACTTGCCCAAAGCAGTAGATTGGCGGTCCCAAGCCTTTTCACTTTCAATGCATGTGGGCGTGAGAAGAATCTTTTCTAAGGGTGGTCAGATTGGCCTAGGATAAAGTTGAACTAACCACCCTATTTTCAATGTTCTCATGAAGCTGAGGCAAGTGAAAGTGGAGCTAAAGAAATGGAACCGGGAGGTCTTCGGGAATATTTTCGAGCAGATTAAGTCCACGAAACTTCTTCTGGCGGATTTGGAGGGGCACTTGCAAGATTTGCCTGCTCGTCGAATCAGGCCGAGCAGCTTACTCAGGACCGATCTGCGGCTACGGCCACTCTCGAGGAGCTGGAGCTAAGACAGGAGATTTTTTGGAAGCAGAAGGCAAGGGTGGACTGGCTCGCGGAGGGGGACAGAAGCACACATTTTTTTCATGCTACGACGACGGAACGACAGAGGAGGTCTATCATCAGTAAAGTGGAGGTAGAAGCTGGGATTTATGCGGACAGTCCCAAAGATGTGAAAACTGCGGCGGTCGAGTTTTTTGAGAAATAGTTTATGGCTACTCCTATTCAACTGGATGAGGACCTGTTCGGTCTCATTCCGCAGCTGGTTACAATGGATCAAAACAGAATGCTTATGGAGCTGCCGACTATGGACGAAGTGAGGGCTGTAGTTTCGTCGATCCCGGTGGATAGTGCGGCTGGCCCTGATGGGTTTTCTTCTAGATTTTTCCTTACCTGTTGGGATGTTGTGGGATCAGCTGTGCATAGGGCGGTGGAATTTTTCTTTCAAGGGGGAAGGCTACCAAGGTCAGTCACGGCTTCTCTGATCTGTCTCATTCCGAAATCCCCTACGCCTAAGCATTTCTCTGATTACCGTCTGGTTAGTTTATGTAACTGTTTTTACAAGATTTTTGTGAAGATTTTGGCGATGCGGCTTAGCCAGATTCTCCCTTCGCTGATCTCCCCTGAACAAGGCGCTTTTGTGTAGGGCCGAGTAATAGCGAAGAACATTGCTTTATCCCAGGAGTTATTCAGGGAACTAAACAGGAAGGTCAGGGGTGGGAATATAGTGTTGAAGTTGGACATGGAAAAAGCTTATGATAGAGTGAATTGGGGATTCCTCAAGCAGGTTTTGTTTCATTTTGGTTTCAGCGAGCAATGGCTGACGCTCGTCGAAAACTATTGGGTAAATTGCTGGTTTTCGGTGCTGATTAATGGTGAAATGGCAGGCTTCTTCAAATCGACGAGGGGATTGAGTTAGGGTGATCCAATCTCCCCGAGTTTATTTATTCTCTCCACTGAGGTGTTAAGAAGAGGACTGAAAAATCTACTATCCCAGCAGGTAACTAGACCTTTTGTAGTCGACAGAGGCTGTCCCATCATTTCCCATCTGCTATACGTGGATGATACTCTACTGTTCAAGAATGGAGGGAAAGTTTCGTTGCGAGCTACAATCAGATTTTTGGACAAATATCAGGCCACTTCTGGCCAGTCTATCAATGTTAGGAAGTGTTCCTTCTTTTGCGGTAAGAAAACGTCGGTGGCCTCAGTTAGATCAACTCAGTCAATCCTCGGTTTTGGCATATGCGTAGGCCCCTTCTCGTACCTTGGAGTTCTGCTGGTGGAGGGAAGATTAAAAGCGTCTGATTTCAGCCCTCTAGTTGGGAGGGTTCTGAGTCGTATAAATGGGTGGAAGGCCAGATTGTTGTCCCAGGCGGGATAACTTATCATCATTAAATGTGTGATAGCTAGTATTCCTGTCCACTCACATCCCCTTACAGGTCCTGAAGATAATTGAAAAATATATGGCAAATTTTTTCTGGGGATGGGCGAAAGGGAAGCGAAAATGCCACTGGAAGAACTGGAAGGCAATGGCAAGGTCTGTCCCTGAAGGTGGCCTTGGATTTAGGAGATTGCATGAAGTTATGAAGTCCTTCAGGATGAAGATGGCGTGGAAGATCAGGTTTGCAGATGAAGGAAATGTATGGAATTCGTATATGACTGCAAAGTATAAGAGGGAGTTGGACTCAGGATCGACAGCCCGCTCACGCCAGCTGTGCTCCCCTTTGTGGAAGCGAATTGGGGAACTTATCCCCCTGGTTGATGCTACAGTTCAGTGGCAGATTGGGGCAGGAAGCTGCAATTTTTGGAGGGTGAATTGGACAGGTTTGGGTCCCTTACATCATCTGGCGGAAGAGGAGGTGCCGAACAACTTGCTGAATCTCTAGGTGCGTCATGCTCTGGGTCCTCTTGGGCCTATCCCGATTGCTACGCCTTGGCTTCTTCTCCCTCAGTCAGTTATAGATTTTGTTTGTCAGGCAGGATTCTGTACTTCGACAGATTCAGATGCTCCAGTTTGGCTGTTTACTCCTACGGCTGAGTTCTCCGTGAAAACAGCCTTGAAGTTGGTCACGTGTCCTGGCTTGGGGAGAAGTTGGGTCCAATGGGTATGACATATCAAACTCCCTCCAAAGATGTCCCTATTTACGTGGAGAGTGATAAATCAGCCTATCCCAGTGGATGCCTTAGTGCAATCCAAAGGGATTCATCTCCCTTCGAGATGTGTCTACTGTGCCTTTCAAAACTCCCATGAGCACGCCTATGAGTCATTGTCTCACCTATTTCTTAACAGTAGGTTGGCGCAGATTGTGTGGGCAGTGGCTGGCAGGGATTTCGGCATTATCATCATGGCAGCGGCATCAGTAGAAGGGAGATTAAATCAGTGGTGGGCGGCAGCGGGGGCAATGCATAGGAGATCGGTAGACATGATGATAATGTCGTGTATCATCATTTGGGCACTATGGAAGACTCAGAATGCAGTGGTTTTTTAGGCAAAGTCAGTATCTCCGGGTAAGACACTCAACACTATTCGAAGGTGGGCTGCTAAAATTGGTGGAGGGGGGTCACGTAATGCCGCTCAGGGAGGAAGGGGGATGAACAGTGTTTCCAGGAGGGGAATCGAGGGTGATCAGATGGGTAAGACCTCCTGTTGGTTGGGTCAAGATAAATGTAGACGGTTCGGCTAGGGGTAACCCTGGCATTTCAGGTGGTAGGGGCGTTTGTAGAGGGGAACAGGGTGAGTTTGTCTTTGCGTTTTCAGCCAACTATGGTTGTGGTTCCAACACTCTTGCCGAAATTAGAGCGGTGCACGATGGGATCATGTTTGGTCTTCAAAGGGGCTTCCGTCAGATCATTCTGGAATCGGATTCTCGACCGGTTGTCGATATATTAAATAGGTTGACGAACCCGGGCTGGAAGTGGATGGCGTGGCTTCGTAGAATCATCAAATGAGGCAATGGGGGTGAATCGAGGTCAGTCATATTTTGAGGAAAGGAAAATCGGCGATAGATTTTATGGCACGTCTAGGGAGCGGTTCACCAACACCAACGTGGTGGAGCTCACAGGCTGACCTTACTCATCAAGTTAGAGGTTTCATTTTTCTCGACAAAGTGGGGTTGGGTTCGATTAGATTGGGGTGACATGGTTTGTGTAATTTTTTCTTTCCACGATAGGCCCTTCAAGTTGGGGAGCCCGAATGTACATGGCCCATAGATCAATGAAGTTTTATTTTATTTTATTTTTTAAGCACAAGACACACAGATAGAAGTTTTGGTACACAGGAGGTTTTGGCACCACAAAATTTGACAATCAAAGGAGCATGAGACCATAGCACTTACAATCTCCCCCTTCGTCAAATTAGTGACAAAACAAAATCAATAAGAGAAGCACAACAAGTATAATAAAAAGCACAACATACATATTAACGAATCATGCACCAGTTGTCATTAAGTAGCACAAACTCATTATATACTACTCCCCCTGAGTAGCAGCACATATCACATATCCAAAAATACTATCACATATCCAAAAATACTCATATCCATAAGCAACCTTTCATATTCAGAATCAAACCTTCTCCCCCTTTTTGTCACAATATGACAAAGGTAAGGAAAGTAATTAGAGGAATAGATGAAAGAACGTGATAATATATAAGAAAGTAAACAGTCATAATCCAGTTACTTGAATAACTAAAAAGTCATCAAACCAAATAGAGTGTACAATCCAACATAAGTATGAACATTATTACATACCAAGAATGAAAATACTTAATCGGATCCTGAAGAAGGAACAGGAATTGTAGGATCAAGATTATGCATTCCTTTGTTCAAGCGCTTAAGATACTTGCGCATATATTTAAACTAAAGATCGTGAGCAATATTCATATTCTTTACCTTCTCTTCTAAAACATGAAGACGAGCATCAAAATCAAAAGGCTCAAAATCAGGATCATTTCCAGAATCAGATTCAAGTTCATCGAAAATATCATCCATATCCACATCGTCAGGAGGAAGATCACAAGCTTCTTCACCACCAGCCTCAGCTCTACCAACATCCACTTAGCCACGGGTTAATTCCAATTTCATTTTGTTAATATTCGAATTGTTAAAAATAAGATGATGGATGAGAGCTTCTCCAACAGCCATAGCCACGAGCATGTGAGTAGTTAAAACAGTCAAGAGATAGGCAAAAGGAATATCACTATGACCTGGATGGAGATGAGAATGAATAATGGAATGACAGATTAAGGAAGGCAAATTTTAATACCAGAAATGACAAAGTGTAAAACATGAACCATAAAGGCAGTTAATTTAGTCTTATTCACTACGTGAAAAATGGAAAAAAATGACGGATTTAGAGACGGTTCTGGACCATCTCTAAAATTGCTTGGTTTAAAGACGCTTTAGAGACGGCTGTAAACCGTCTCTAAAATTAGGGACGGCTTCTGACCGTCCCTAATATTGTCTTTAAATGTTTTGCGTCTACAAATAATTTAAGACGGTCTTTAACCGTCTTATATAGGTCATCTGAGACGGTCAAAGACCGTCCATATTAGAGACGGTCTTCGACCGTCTTATATGCGATCATCTGAGACGGCCACTGGCTGTCCGTATTAGAGACGGTCATTGGCCGTCTTTTACTTGTAATCTGAGACTGTCAAAGACCGTCTCTATTAGAGACGGTCCTTAGCCGTCTTATTACCTTGTCAAAACCGTCTCTCGTTAGAGATCACAAAGACCGTTCTATTAGAGACGGTCCATAGATCGTCTCTATTAGAGACTATCAATGACCGTCTCTATTAGAGACTGTTACTGACCTCTCTATTAGAAACGGTCCTTATCCGTCTTCTAGGACCGTGGAAGACCGTCTGTATTAGAGACGGTCCTTAACCATCTCTAATGCTCAAGTACAAGTTGAACTATTTGGTTTAGAAAAAATAATTAACAATGTTTTTTTAAAAAAAAAAAAAAAAAAAACTGTGATTTTATAAAATTCTACATTTTGAAAAAAAAATTTAAGAACTTTGAATAATGTTGATAACTTTGAAAAAAAAATGATATTTTGAAAAAAAAATATAAAAAATAAAACAAAATTGTGAAAAAATTGACAAATTGTAAAAAATATATATTAAAAAAAAAAAAAAAAGAAAACTAGATTTTGTATTTTGACAAAAAAAATTTAAAAGTTATATAACCAGATTTCGATAAAAAAAATGATATTTTGAAAAAGAAAATTTTAAAAATTAAACAAAATTGTGAAAATTTTGATAAATTGAAAAAAAAAAAAAATTTAAAAAGAAAACTAGATTTTGCATTTTGACAAGAAAAATTGAAAAGTTATATAACAAAAGTGATATTAAAAAATAATAATATTTTGAAAAAGAAAATTTAAGAAATTAAACAAAATCGTGAAAAAATTGACAAATTGTAAAAAAAAAATATATTTTAAAAAAGAAAATTAGATTTTTTATTTTGACAAGAAAAATTGAAAAGTTAGATAACAAAAGTGAGATTTTGATGATGTGTTGTATATCCTTGCCGTCCCTATGTTTTTCCATCCCACTTTTGGGCCGAGTATAAAAAATTGTGTAGATTTAAATCTTAAGTGGACCACACCACTAGAAAAAATGATAATATAGTACCTCGCCATTAAAAATTATAAAGAGCCCATCGTAAGGTTTTATTAATGTTTATTTGCAATCCAACTTGTTGATACTGTAAAGAATATCTAGATGAAGGTAAATTGCAAAGATCAAATTGATCCAAAACTTTTGTGGCCTTCAAAAGGTTTTTAATAGTTATTCGTCATTGTTTTGATCGATATGGCCCACCTGATATTATTGAGTTCTTGTGATTTGAAATCACATCCTAAAATATGATGAAAAAAATATATGGATGGTGTCGATATACATAAAATATATCAAGGTGGGCCCTACACGGTTAGAGTAACACTCATGAAGGAGTTACCTAAATAGTGAAATGGTACTATAAGGTCACCTCATGGGAACTTCCCATGAGGTTAATCTGTGTGCACCCCACCATGATGTGTGTAGAACATCAGCACCATGCATTTGATGTGTCCCCTTTAAGTCCAAAAATCAGTCATATAAGAAACTCAGGTGGGCCATAGCATCTAAAACTATGCGAAGACATCCATAAAACATATAAAAGCATTTGGTGGGGCCCACATGAGTTTTGGATGTGTATGAAACTTGGTCTAACTCCTCATCCAAGTGGGACACACATAATGAATGGGCTGGATCTATGAACCACATCTAGGTGGGCCCAATAAATGATTATGAATGTTTTAATGGGAGGGTAACCCTCTCAACTATAGTATGTGGTGTGGCCCACCCAAATCATGGATTGACTTTATTTTTAAGCTCGTGGCCCACCATGGAATGGTGTATCTGATTACAGGGCAAATCCAAAGTTCAAGCGGACCCACCATAGAAAAGAGTGGGATAGTGACACCTACTATTGAAACCTTCTTAGGGCTCATCGCGATGTTTATTTGAGATCCAATCTGTTTATAAGTTAATACAGACATGGATGAGATTAAAACTTGGTCTAATTCCTCATCTAAGTGGGACACACATAATGAGTAGGTTGGATATGTAAATCACATTTACATAGGGCCAATATATGATTATGAATGTTTTAAGGAAACCCTTCTCTATTACATTTAAGTGAGTTACTCGTTACCTTTACCAGAGTAAACTCTATGGGGTCCACCGTTATTTATTTATTTTATCCACTCCATTCATCCATGTTAACAGATAATTTGACGTCTAAAGAACAAAAAGGAAGCATATCCAAAGCTCAAGTGGACCACACCACAGGAAATAGTGTGATTGAACCTCTACTATTTAAAATTTCTTGGAGGCCATAGAAGTTTTGGATCAAGTTGATGTTTGTGTTTTCTATTCATTCATGTATTTTTGATATTATGAACAACCTTTAACCATTTTTGGATAATCTGATCTGTCCAGATTGAAGAGTAATAACTTCAGATGTTTAAATCAAAATTTACTCAAATTGTTGATCAATCTTGTTTGCCCAATATCTTTCTCATATGTAGCATGATTGGGGCGAGTAACCGTTTTTGGATGTTGGTCGGTGCTCTATGGGTCCCACCATGTGTATGTGTTTCATCCATGCCGTCCATCCATTTTTACAAATCATATTAGGCCCTGATACCAAAAATGAGAGGGATATAAATCTCAGGTGGACCACACCACATGAAAACAATAGTGATTGGATATTCACCATTAAAACCCTCCTAAGGCCCACTGTACTTTTTATTTGACATCCTATCTATTGATTAGGTCATACAGGCCCAGATGAAGGGGAAAAAACTATGCGAAGACATCCATAAAACATATAAAAGCATTTGGTGGGGCCCACATGAGTTTTGGATGTATATGAAACTTGGTCTGACTCCTCATCCAAGTGGGACACACATAATGAATGGGCTGGATCTATGAACCACATCTAGGTGGGCCCAATAAATGATTATGAATGTTTTAATGGGAGGGTAACCCTCTCAACTATAGTATGTGGTGTGGCCCACCCAAGTCATGGATTGACTTTATTTTTAAGCTCATGGCCCACCATGGAATGGTGCATCTGACTGACGGGGCAGATCCAAAGTTCAAGTGGACCCACGATAGAAAAGAGTAGGATAGTGACACCCACTATTGAAACCTTCTTAGGACCCGCCGCGATGTTTATTTGAGATCCAACCTGTTTATAAGTTAATACAGACATGGATGCAGTTGAAAATTGGTCTGACCCCTCATCCAAGTGGGACACACATAATGAGTGAGTTGGATATGTGAATCACATTTAGGCAGACCCAATATATGATTATGAATGTTTTATCGAAAATTTGGGATTAACATACACCGTTCATCCATTTTTCGAGATCATTTTATATAAATATACAAAAAATGAATCATATTCAAAGATTAAATGGACCACACCACAAATAAGGGGAACAGATTAGCTACTCCCCCTACACCATCAAATGGCTGGTGGTTGGTGCTGTGTGGGCCCCACCACGATTTATGGCCCCACGACCATTTTTTATTTTTTTTAACTTTTAAACTAATTGGATTTCAAATAAACATGGGCCTTAGGATAGTTTCAATGGTGGGAATCACCCTCCCGTTGTTTTCTGTGGTGGGATCCACTACAGATTTTTATCTGTCTCATCCTTTGGCTCGTGATATCTCAAAATGGATGGACGGTGTGGATATAACGAATACATTCAACAAATTGGATCATGCTGATATTTATTTTTTCCCTTCATTTGCGTCTTTATGACCAAATCAACAGATTGGATGTCAAATAAATAGTACAGTGGGCCTTAGGAGGATTTTAATTGTGAATATCCATTCATTATTTTTGTCCTGTGGTGTGGCCCACCTAGGATTTATGTCCATATCATTTTTTGTATTCTATCTAAGCCATTCATATATTTTAAAATATTATTATAGGGCATGAAACTAAAAATTAGTTAGATTGAAGGCTAAAGTGGACCACACGGTAGAAAACATGGAGATTAAATCATATGTGCATCCTATGGTGTTGTCCACTTGGGCCTTCCATCTACTTTATTTTTGGAAATATTTGTTAAAATTATTTACTAAAATTAATGGATGGAATGGATAATGAAAATACATCATGTGGGCCCCACGGAGCGCCTTCCTGGAGCGTCCATGGGTCCCAACGCCCAAAAATGGGCGCGCACTCAAAAGTAGCGGTGCCCCAAAACTCCCCCCATCTCTCTCTCTCCCTCACTCCGTTCCCTAACCCTTTCTCTTCCTCCCTCTCTCTCCCTTCCCTGATCCTCTCACTCTCTCTTCCCCAATCCTCTCTCTTTTTCTCTCTCTCTCTCTTCGTGGCCATATCTCCAAATTCGTTTGAAGCGGCGGCAGGGAAGACGAACGGTAGTTCTTCTGTCCTATCTCCCGCCGGTCAGATCCCTCAATCTCCTCTCCGATTCTTGGGATTTCCACACCGATCGAATCCTCCCTGTAAGCTTCCTTCCGCCAAACCCTACAACCCTAAAAAAAAACCCTAAATCTCCTATTTCTCTGTTTTCCATTTCAATTTTGCAGTTCCTGTCCATCTTGATTTCTGTTTGTAGCTGCCATTCACATTTGCCGTCTCTTGTACTCTTCATAGTGATATTGGTTTCCATCTTGATTTCTGTTTGTATTTGTCTAGATATGGTAAGCTCTCAGCTTCAGCCACACCATTATGCAACCGGCCGTGAATCAAGGGTCATTACTGCTCTTGCCCTTTTGAAATCTCATCTTTTTAGGTAAACATATCTTTTTCTAGACCTCAAAAATGTTATATTTGTGATATTGGAGCTTTTTGTACACTTCATGATACTTTAGATGAGGCTGACAATGTTTAACTCTTGGCCAGTTACCAAGGTTATGTTAGTGCTGCTTTAGTGCTTGGCGGTGTTGATTTTACTGGACCGCATTTGCACCGTAAGTTTGATTTTGCATATAGGCATATGAAGGATGCAACATTTTTGCATAAATTTTTGTGATTGAACAATTATCTTATGCAGATATACCCTCACGGTTCAACTGACACTGCCAGTTGCAACCATAGGTTCTGGTTCTCTTGTTGCGATGGCCATCTTTGAGTCAAAATACAGAGAGGGCCTGACTATAAGTTTGCTTGCTAGATTTGCATTTTTCTCCTCAGTCAATGTTTTGTGTCATCATTGTTATGCTGTCATCATTACAGAAGGCCTTCACTTGCCCTGTCCCCTATAAACCATTGCTTGTGGGCCCCACCACTATGTTTATGTCATATCTACTCCGTCAATCCAACCCATTTCATAAGGTGATTTCCTACGTGGACTAAGGAAAACATAAATATAACTCCCATCCAAAACTCCATGGACCTGCTAAGATTTCAACGTTGGGCATTCAATCCCCACTCATGTGGTGCACTGGAGTTGTAGATCTCTCTTTCGTTTAGGTTGATGGCCTCAAATTAGCTGATGGAATGAATGTATAAGGTGGCTATAAAACAAAAATCATGGTGGACCTCACAGAGCGTTGGGCTACAGGGATAGTCGTGCAACCCCTGTTACATCCACTGCGTTACCACCCTTATCCACTGCTCTGGGTGGTCCCACATCTGTCCCCCGTCTCATAAATACCGAAAATTTTGGGTACACCTAAAGTTTTATTGAAAATCACTGCAGTGGACCTTCCATCAATTCAAAATTCAAATGTAGAGAACAATGTTGTATTTTCTTGTCCCTGGCTGTACATACATGGAGTTAAAAGTAGCAATTAAGCCCAAGCAAAAAAGGAAAATGGATCTTGGGCGTGTTAGTGATCGACGCTGTGGATCCGATCAAATACACGACTGAGGGTGGTTGAGTAAAAAAACCTTTTAAGATTAGAAAATTCTTGAATATTGATGAGTGTCCTACAATTAACGGTCCATATTCATCAGAAAAAGTTAAACAATCAAAGAGTTGAGATATTTTGATCGGAAGTAAAAAGTAATAAAATGTAGCCAACTGTAAATAAGTTAAACAAGTCTTTTTTGGGGACCGTGGTTTGTGCTAAAACTTTTGTGCGTGTCACTATGATTTATGTTTTTCATTCACATCATCCATTCATTTTGCCACATCATTCTAGGGAAGCCCAAAAATGAGGCGGATCCAAAGCTCAAGTGGCCCATAATGGGAATATTTACATCCACTATCAAACTCATGCATTTTGTTCATTGCAAATTCCACCCTGGAACAAGGATTCTTGATCTAGTCCGTAGCCTTTGCCCATTTTTCTTGTAGTGATTAATCATGAAATTTCATGATATTTGGTGCAACTAAATGCAACCTTAATCAATATATAATAATTCATGATTGTTAATGACTTTTCATTCCACGATTTTCTTTTAGGTTGTGGTTGATTTAGGGATATCAAATATTAATATTGATTGAGGTTTATGATACTAATCTTCAATCTTTTACATTGGCAAAAGGTCATTGGCTGATATTGCTAACTGAGGAAGGCAGAGAGGCATTAGGCCCTTGAAGAGAACTTGGTCAATGTCTTTTCTATATTTGAATTGGTTGAGCTAAAATTATCATCTTCACCTGGTGCCTTCCAGAACCGTTCCATGACGTGACGCACATGCATACATACATATCATTTTGGAAAGCTGGTCAGAGACTATGCAACACTCTTTGAGGCTAAATCAGCTTAGCGTGCCCATTGAGTTGAGTGCTGTACATTTATTTTATTATTTTTTTAACATGCCACCAGGACTCGCCTTCTGTTTCAGTTGTTTACTTGTTTTTACCCCAAAACTTGTAGTTATTTGTATCAGTCTTCTCACAAGAAATGCAGAATCAACTGGCCCCCACAAGCCCAACATTGAACTGTCAGCTCAACCATGTCATTTTTTCAGTCCTTGGATTTTGGAGGATAAGCAGCAACCCTGGACAAAATCAATGCACCATTTTCATCCCCTTAAAGCATTTCAGATTTGTTTCTGTTTGAGGACTGGACCCTACCCTTGTACAAGTTGCTTGGGTCTTTGGCTTAGAGTCCGTCCACATGTGAAGGGGAGTGATCATTTGATGAAAATTACTCCTACAACTATGTTATAATCTGTATCGGAAAGTGGTCCTTGCGGTACACCGTCCTACTGATATTTAGAATCCTTATCATCTCACATCCATCTCTAAGAAAGCAATGTCTGTGGATTCTTTCTCTTGATCTCCCAAAGTCTGAGACTGTTTTTTTTCGGGTGGTCCTTCCACACAAATTGGAGGGATGTATTCTTTAGGTCGCTGCCACTACGATATCTCTCTTTGCCTCTCGAGGCTTTTAGTCATCTCAAATGTGGTTTGAATTCAATACAATACATACGCTCGTGGTGAGACAGCAGAAGTGCAGTGTTGGATCCTGGAATATACTAAGTCGGTTCTACCAAGTTGTCCATTAAAACGACCTTTTGTCATTAATTTATTTAAAGAAAAACAAGCCAAAGGGAAGGAGTCCACCACCCATACCTGGTCCACACTGACAAAGTATGAGAACCACCTTTAAAGGGAATCTTGGAACAAAGGACTTGATGAAATTTCTTTGAATTGTTTTTTCTACTTGCGAGAAGGGAGTGGAAGGATCCCTGATGTGATAATGTACATTGGGGATATGGAGAGCAACGTATGAGGTTCATGTACCAATCAGTAGGAATCATTCAACCTCCTCACTGAGATATTTCTCTGTGCAAGTGTGGATGTATATTCAATCATATGTGATTACAAAAAAAAGTTAGGGAAGCATGTGGAGAAAAGCATGCCAAGTTGATGACAGATCTGTGGCTTCAATCGGTCAGATAAGATATGATGCAATTATTGGGTTTGAACAGGAGTTAGGAGAATGAGACCACCAAAAAAATTTAACTATTTGAATGAGTCTATATGGTTTCACTTTGGTTTGATTCAAGTGGCTCCTACCCTCCAAGGTTCTGAAAAGCCATCTCCTGCCCACCACCCTAGTTTTCCAGGCTGGTATTAATTTTAGAGGATTTGTTTTGGGTGGTTTTGATTCAGTTTGGTAGGTCCCAACCATGATCGAGTGGGATGCTGATTCTAATATCTTCATGCTTTTCTAGTATGTGGTTTTTTTTACTCAAAAGTGCAAAGATTTAAGACTTTCTGGTGCATTTTCCCTGCAATTACAATCCAAAGTAGAAAAGAAGATTTTTCTCCAGTCTTTCATCTCTTCTAATCGTATTTTTAATCCATTGTCCAACTCCCAAACTGACATAATTGAACAATCTACTCCACTACAAGTTATCAAAGAAGGCCAACTGATACAGGACTCATGATGCCCGAAACTAGGAAGGATCGAACACAACTTTTTCCTGAACATTGAAACTTCCCATTGGCTACATAAGTCATCATCATAAACCTTGTCCTGTCTATTTGGTGTCGAATTTACTAATCGTTTCTAGCTAATCAATGACTCAAAACAAAGGTTGAATGACCCTCGTCAAGGTTTGAAGTAGGCTGAAACGGCCACTTATAGCCCAATTCATACTGGTTTTGGTCCCTAACTGAGCTGGTACACACCCATATAAAAAAAACCAGAATGTGTGTGGGGCTACAAGTTGGGTATATGCCATACAACCTGCTGTAAGGTGCAGCCCTAAAATCAAGCTGATCCAAAACATAGGTGGGCCACATCACTTCATGTTTTGGGCACATTTGGTTTCATTTGGCACAGCCCCATGTAAGTTTTAGATCAGCTATTTCTTCTTTTCCCTTATCGACAAGGGAGTACACCTTTTTTTTTTTTTTTTTTCAAAAAGACAAATAGAGGGAAAGAGTTTGCCTCTGATGTGATGTTTCAAATGGCAATTTTGGAGGGAAAAAGATTTCCCTTTGTGGGATTGCAATCCAAACAGTTGCAAATGCATATAATAAATTTTTTTTTTAAAGCATTTTCTGAGACTTCTTCTTAGCAAAACAAACAGGTGCAAAGGATTTACTTACCCTAGCACTAGTGTCAGTTTACCTCCCACTTATGTTTATGTTTTTTCTTTCACTTGCATTCCCCTAGTTTACCTTCAATTGAAACAGGCCCTAAAGAGATGGTGAAAAATGGGTGTAGTAGTCTAAACTTTCTCCTTTTCTTTTCATTTTTTTCTTCTTTTTTTTCTTTTTACCTTGTTATTAGCAACAAGGAGACTAGTCGAGTACAAAAAACCAGCTATAAAGGATCAAATGACATACAAAAATGAAAATAAACAAATCCTACCCCATTTTGAGCTCCTTCATATCCATATGATATTCACCAGCACTTTTTTTCTGTTGCCCCCTTTTCTTCTTTTGCTGCTCATACCTATATTTGCTATAAAAATAGGAATTGAGTGTTTAGATACTCTACTTCTATCGACATAACTAAATGGCAAACTAGGCTGAGAAAGAACTATATTAAACTTCTAAGACAGCCAATCATAATTCATGAACGGTATTTGATAGTCTGGTAAAGTGTGACTGAAGATGTTCTCCTCACACATCGTTGATGCATGACTGATGACCTGCTTTACATATTACCAAACAAGTATTGTGCAATATCAGTATTCACATCAAAATTCCAGAAACTTTTTGTGTATTAAAATACAGAAAGTGCTTGTGCAACAAATCCTTGAACAACTATGTAGCATGTAGCTTACGCTATGTAGTGTAGCTTAGCCTTATCGCTACGTAGCTCATGAAAATAGCTTGAGTTGTGTAGAGTTTGCCTCTGATAATTTGCATATGCTATTCGCTACAAAGACTAGGCTACATGCTATATAGCTTACATTACAAATTATTTTTCACTACATTAAAATCAATAAATGTTTTCAATGATTTATTACATTTTTCTATTTTCAATCAAAATTAGTTAATCTTTTCAATGCTTTTAGTAAAATAATACAAGTAACTAATTCATGGCTTGGTTTTATTTTCAATTCTCCTTGGCAATATGCAAGTAACTAATTCCTCAACCATCTCATGGCCAACATCAATTTGAGTCAGCATAAACCTTTGGATCCTCTTTTTGAAAGGTATATTCACTCTAATCCAACTCCCAAGCCCGCAAATAAATTCAGCCCACAAATGTATTTCTTGCAATATTTCAAAATCTGAATGATATTTGTTACATTGCTGACAGTAACATTGTTTTCTAATATGTGCCACCAAAAAAATTGTTTATATTAAAAAAATTTCCATTTGATTTTTTTTTTTTTTTGTATGGATGCATCATGCATGGTTTTATGATAAAACACATGTATGTATAAAACAAATTATTTGTTTCAAACAGGACATTTATGATAAAACAAATTATTTGTTCCAAACAGGACATTTATCAAAGGAGCACTATCAGGTGATATTTAAGATTTTCATTATAAATAGATTAAGAGCCAATGATAATTATAAGTAAACTTGCAGCAAAAAATAAAGAATTTAATTTTTTTCAAAACATGGAAAGACTAATCAGTCCTACTTCTTGTAACTTCAGCCACTGCTTCAAATGGAGGGATTGCACAAAGATTTGGTTAGGGAGACTACTGATGGTGAACTAGCAGCTGCAACAAATATGAGAGCTACAAAGGTGAAAAGAAACATAAGGCAGTCGGTAAGATAAGATAGATTGACAAGATACTTGTTTCAATTTTCTTGGATGGATGATGAATGTATTTGGGAATGTAAATGAAAATAAAAACTTATAATATATATATATATGTTATCAATGGAGGATACCTTGTTTAGGGGACATGAAATTCTTGTAGCTTATGGTATGGTGCCCCAATATTGGTTGTATGTTACTAGTATGTAGTAGATAATACTAGGTTCAATAGTAGATAATACTAGAGAATCCCTACACGTAATCCTAATCTACTCCTTAACCTAAACCTAAACTTGAAAACTCAAACCTAAATCCATACACAAACCCAAACCCGAACCCGATTTCCTAAACCTAAACCTTGACCTATTCTCAATTCCCTAAACCGTAACCTATAACATATACTTATAACCTAAACCTAAACCTAAACCTGTAACCTTAACCTAAACATAAAACCTAAACCTAAACCCAAACCCGATCCCGAACCCAAATCTGAATCCCTAAACCCTTAGCCTAAACCTAAAACCCAATCGTAAACCCGATCTCGAACTCGAACCTGATTTCCTATACCTAAACCTTAACGTATTCTCAAATCCCTAAACTTAAACCTACACCTAATCCTAATCTCAACTCTCTAACCTAAACCTAGAGATAAACTTGAAAACCCAAACCTAAACCCGATCCCGAACCCGAATCTGAATTCCTAAACGCTTAGCCTAAACTTAAAACCCAAACGTAAACCCGATCTCGAACCCGAACCCAATTTCCTATACCTAAACCTTAACGTATTCTCAAATCCCTAAACCTAAACTTATGACCTTAACCTAAACCTATTCTCAAATCCCAAAACCTGTAACCTAAACCTAAACCTATAACCTATAACCTAAACCAAAACCTATAACCAAAACCAAAACCTATAACCTAAACCCGAACCCATTCTCGGATCCCATAACCTATATAACCTAAACCTAAACCTTAACCTAAACCAAAACCAAAACCTATAACCTAAACTCGAACCCATTCTTAAATCCCATTACCTATAACCTAAACCTAAACCTTAACCTAAACCAAAACCAAAACCAAAACCTATAACCTAAACTTGAACCCAAACCCAAACCCAAACCCGAACTCGATTCCTAAACCTTAACCTAAACATATAACCTATAACCTATAACTTAAGCCTATACCTAAACCTAAAACCTTACTTATAACCTAAAACTATTCTCAAATCCTTAAACCTTAACCTATAACCTAACCAAAACCTATACTTATAACCTAAAACTATTCTCAAATCCCAAACCTATAACCTAAACCCGAACCCGAACCCGAATTCCTAAACCTTAACCTAAACATATAACCTATAACCTATAACTTAAGCCTATACCTAAACCTAAAACCTTACTTATAACCTAAAACTATTCTCAAATACCAAAACTTATAACCTAAACCCGAACCCAAACTCGAATTCCTAAACCTTAACCAAAACATATAACCTATAACCTATAACCTAAGCCTATAACTTAAACCAAAAGCTAAACCTATAACCTAATCCTAAACCTATAACCTAAACTCAAATCCCTAAACTAAACCTACACCTAATTCTAATCTCAACTCCCTATCCTAAACCTAAACCTAAAATTGAATACCCAAACCTAAACGCGATCCCAGAACCCGAACCCAATTTCCTAAACCTATACCTTAACCTATTCTTAATTCCCTAAATCTATAGCTTATAACCAAAACCTAAACCTAAACCTAAAACCTAAACCTAAACCTAAACCTAAAACCTAAACCTAAACCTAAAACCTAAATGTATTCTTAAATCCTAAACCTAAACCTACACCTAATCCTAATCTCAACTCCCTAACCTAAACCTAAACCTAAACTTGAAAACCCAAACCTAAAACCCGATCCAGAACCCGATTTCCTAAACCTAAACCTTAACCTATTCTCATATCCCTAAACCTAAACCTATACCTAATCCTAATCTAAACTCCCTAACCTAAACCTAAATCTAAACATGAAAACCCAAACCTAAACCCAATCCCGAACCCGAACCCGAATTCCTAAACCTAAACCTTAACCTATTTTCAAATCCCTAAACTAAACCTACACCTAAACCAGAACCCGATTCCTAAACCTAAACCTTAACCTATTCTCAATTCCCTAAACCTATAGCTTATAACCTAAACCTAAACCTTAACCTAAACTTATAACCTTAACCTAAACCAAAACCATGACCTAAAACCTAAATGTATTCTCAAATCTCTAAACCTAAACCTACACCTAATCCTAATCTCAACTCCCTAACCTAAACCTAAACTGAACTTGAAAACCCAAACCTAAAACCCGATCCAGGACTCGAACCCGATTTCCTAAACCTAAACCTTAACCTATTCTCAAATCCCTAAACTTAAACCTACACCTAATCCTAATCTAAACTCCCTAACCTAAACCTAAACTTGAAAACCCAAACCTAAACCCAATCCCAGAACCCAACCCGAATTCTTAAACTAAACCTTAACCTATTTTCAAATCCTAAACCTAAACCTACACCTAATCCTAATCTCAACTCCTAACCTAAATCTAAACCTAAACTTGAAAACCCAAACCTAAACCCGATCTCGAACCCGAACGCGATTTCCTAAACCTAAACCTTAACCTATTCTCAATTGCCTAAACCTATAGCTTATAACCTAAACCTAAACTTTAACCTTAACTAAACCTAACTTTGAACCTATAACCTATAACCTATAACCTAAACCTATAACCTAAATATATTCTCAAATCCTTAAACCTACACCTACACCTAATCCTAATCTCAACTCCCTAACCTAAACCTAAACTTAAACTCGAAAACCCAAACCTAAACCCAATCCCAAACCCGAACCCGATTTCCTAAAGCTAAACCTTAACCTATTGTCAATTCCCTAAACCTATAGCTTATAACCTAAACCTTAACCTTAACCTATTCTCAAATCCCTAAACCTAAACCAACACCTAATCCTAATCTCAACTCCTAGCCTAAACCTAACTTGAAAACCCAAACCTAAACCCGATCCAGAACCCAAAACGATTTCCTAAACCTAAACCTTAACCTATTCTCAATTCCCTAAACCTTAACCTATAACCTAAACCTAAACCTATAACCTACACATATAACCTAAACCTAAACCTAAGACCTAAAACCTAAATGTATTCTCAAATCCCTAAACCTAAACCTACACCTAATCCTAATCTCAACTCCCTAATCTAAACCTAAACTTGAAAACCCAAACATAAACCCGATCCCTAACCCGAACCCGATTCCCTAAACCTTAACCTATTCTCAATTCCTTAAACCTATAGCTTATAACCTAAACCTAAACCTAAACCTAAACCAAAACCTATGACCTAAAACCTAAATGTATTCTCAAATCTCTAAACCTAAACCTACACCTAATCCTAATCTCAACTCCCTAACCTAAACCTAAACCTAAACTTGAAAACCCAAACATAAAACTTGATCCAGAACCAGAACCCGATTTCCTAAACCTAAACCTTAACCTATTCTCAAATCCCTAAACCTACACCTACACCTAATCCTAATCTAAACTCCCTAACCTAAACCTAAACTTGAAAACCCAAACCTAAACCCAATCCCGAACCCAAACCCGAATTCTAAACCTAAACCTTAACCTATTTTCAAATCCTTAAACCTAAACCTACACCTAATCCTAATCTCGACTCCCTAACCTAAACACGAACCTAAACTTGAAAACCCAAACCTAAACCCGATCCCGAACCCGAACCCGATTTCTAAACCTAAACCTTAACATATTCTCAATTCCCTAAACCTATAGCTTATAAGACCTTGAAACCTTAACCTTAACCTAAACACGTAACCTTAAAACCAAAACCTATGTCCTAAAACCTAAACTTATAACCTATAACCTAACCTTAACCTAAACCTTAGCCAATACCTAAAACCTAAAAATAAACCTAAAACCTAAATGTATTCTCAAATCCCTAAAATAAACCTACACCTAATCCTAATCTCAACTCCCTAACCTAAACCTAAACTTGAAAACCCAAACCTAAACTCCGATCTTGAACCCGAACCCGATTTCTAAACCTAAACCTTAACCTATTCTCAATTCCCTAAACCTAAACCTTAACCTAAACTTAAAACCTTAACCTATAACCTAAAACTTGAATGTATTCTCAAATCCTTAAACTTAGACCTACACCTAATCCTAAACCTAAACTTGAAAACCCAAACCTAAACCCGATACCAAACCCGAACCCGAACCCGAACCCGATTGCTGTAATAATGTAGCCCAATCATAAGGCAACAAACAAGAATGTATCCCTTTTAACACATGCCCCTTTTTACAAAGCTTTAATTTTTGTTGTTGTTTCTATTAATTGAAACACTTTTTTGCATTATTTGCTCATATTAGGTTTATTTTAATGATCAGTTTTATTTTAAAAAAGTGCCCACTTTTTTGGATGAAGTTTCTGCAATTTTTCATGATTCTGAATTATAATGTTTTGTTGGTTTAATATTTTTTTATTAGATGAAAGACACAGAGAATTGTTGCTGATTTTTTTCCTTTTTTTTTACTTATGAAGTTAAACTTTATATGTATTATGCGTGGATGAATAATGTATTGTGGATAAGATTGTTTGTGTTTGGATGGATATAGTTTATGTTTGGATGGATTTACGTAGTTTGGGTTTAGATGGATGTGAATGTGAATGTGAATGTGATGAAACAGGTGTATATCAGTCCTATTTGGATGAAACAGGTGAATGTGAATGAAACAGGTGTATGTCAGTCCTGTTTGGATGAAACAGGTGTATGTCAATTCTGTTTGGATGAAACAGGTGTATATCAGTCCTGTTTGGATGAAACAGGTGAATGTGAATGTGATGAAACAGTTTGGATTTACGTATGTGAATGAAACAGGTGTATATCAGTCCTGTTTGGATGAAACAGGTGAATGTTAATGAAACAGGTGTATATCAGTCTTGTTTGGATGAAACAGGTGTATATCAGTCTTGTTTGGATGAAACAGGTGAATGTGATGAAACAGTTTGGATTTACGTAGTTTGTATAACAGGTGTATATCAGGAAGAATACTGTAACAGGTCAAATTTAAAAATGCCCTTTAAGGGTAATAAGGGACGGACCATAGTGGTCATTTTAAAGGACGGTCCATGACCGTCCTTTTAAAGGATGGTTCCTAACCGTCCTTTGAAGGCTCATAAGAGACGGTCCAGGACAGTCCATTTTAAGGACGGTCCATGACCGTCCTTTTTTTCGTCAATAAGAATGACGATTTTCAACTGTCCTTTAAAAAATAAGACACGTCAAAATTTGACGGCCTATGCGACGGTCCATGACCATCCTTTTTGGTCATTTGAGACGGTTTTAGACTGTCCTTTTTTCGCTGTTTTGGCGTAGTGATTACCAGAATGAAGATACAGGTTAGAAGTAAAAATTCTGTGAAGTACCATGTATTTGGGTAACAAGTACTTTGCGGGGAGCGCATTCCCTTTATGAGTCCAATGCACATTCATATTACACAAATCTCTGGTTAGCAAACGCTTTAGGGTTTTTCAGATAAATTATTAATAGAAATACCCTCCTCATTAACAGGTATATCCATTAACCCTGCAATCAGATGGCGGTCAACTTCAAATAAACCTTCTCTAGTATCAATTTTAAAAGTTAAATTCTTAAAAGAGAACTCTGAGATACATGCAAATATGGCATGTGTAATAGATTGGTATGTAGGCCCACCGTAAAGTAAAATATTATCCCATCCTACAGCTTGGAGTATAGGTAGAATATCAAAAGGAGCAATATGTTCAGTACAGATAGACCGTTCAACAATGACATTGCGCATACTCAAATCCCGTACATCAGAGGGATCATCCTCAGGTGAACGAAGAAAGAGCCTAGCGAGAGGAGCCGATCTAGAAGAAGATGGACCACGGGAAGCTTTCTTTTTCCCCCTAGCATCCATTATCAAAATGAAAATCAAAAGATCTAGTAGATACAAAAGATGTGAAAAATGAATTTTACTATATCAGATTTTTCAAGAAAAAGCCCCACAATGTCAAGGAATCTCAAAATAGATTACTCCAAGAGTGAAAATGAAGTAATAGAAACTAGAATCTACAAGAGAAACACAAAAGACGCACTAACCTTGAAGATCTTGGAAGGGGGGTACGACTAGTCGTGCCTCGACTCGTTGGAGAGTGAAATGGAAATGAAGAAGATGAAAATTTTTTCAAATTTTAAAAGATTCCAACGCGCTACACGACTGGTTGAGGATCGTTCTCGACCGGTCGTACCATGACTGGTCGAGCACGTCCTCGACTAGTTGTGAAAACACAAAAACATGCATTTTTCATAAAAAATTGAAATTTAAACAAATAAATTATTACATATATATATACTATGATACAAATATGCATGAATAATCAATTTAGAATGCACATTCCGAGATCAAATTTTAATTTATTAAACCTGCTTTTGTCGAGCGATTTAGTGAAAATGTCGGCAAGTTGAGTCTTGGTCGGTATATATTCCAAGGATATTATTTTATCTTCCACTAATTCACGAATAGAGTGATACCTAATGTTAATGTGCTTGGTATGTGAATGTTGGATTGGATTTTTTAATATATTTATAGCACCAAAATTATCGTAATATAATATCAGTGATTCCTGTGCAATTCCATAATCACTTAACATACGTTGCATCCAAATAAGCTGAGTACAAGCATTTCCTACTGCGATGTATTCAGCCTCAGCGGTTGAGAGCGATATAGAACTTTGCTTCTTACTAAACCAAGAAACCAGACAGTTTCCAATATAGAAACAACCACCATTGGTTGATTTTCAGTCATCAATATTTCCAGCCCAATCAGCATCTGAGTACCCGGCCAATTGAACACTAGTATCAAATGGATACTAGAGACCCATTTTAGCAGAACTTGTGACATATCGCATAATCCGCTTGACAGTATAAAGATGTGATCCTTTAGGATTAGACTGATATCTAGCACAAATCCCTACACTTAAAGTAATACCAGGTCCACTAGCAGTTAAGTAAAGTAAACTACCAATCATACTACGATATAATTTAGGATCTATATTTTTACCTATAGAGTCTTAAAGTTGTACTCATAGGAGTATTAAAATTCTTACCATTCTTAAATCCAAACTTTTTGATTAAGTTCAGAGCATATTTTATTTGGGAAATGAAAATGCCATCTGATTGTTGTTTTACTTGTAACCCAAGGAAATAATTCACTAAATCCATGTAATAAATGGGGTCTAATATGCAATATTTGACCCTCAACACAACCCCCAACCAACATTTTTGCTAGTCCTGAGCAAAGTATGCGAAAAATAAATTGAGAATTATAGGATAATTTCTAAAGACTCGAATGATTTTGAGAAACAATCCAGATACTAGAATTCTAAGATTCATGAATATTGGGTATTACTTTCTCCTGGACTCAAGCGCATGGTAAACTTCATAATCACGCTCAAAGGATTAATCCATCAATTAGAAAAATTCTAACATTGAGTACCATGAGTGTATAGTGAAATCTTGTCTTATCATCCTGGTTTATTTCTCTATTTCGTGATATCCTTGGCACTCCACAAGAGCATTCAGGTCAACGATAGCCTAAACCAAAACCTGCCTCATAGATCAACATCCCAACCCTTGATTTTTCTGTTAAAAGTAATGCTAATGAAAGGAATTAAGTCCTCACCTATAGGGAGCAAACCTATGGTGAAGATCAATCTCCCAATATTTTTTTCTTTTTTTTTTTAAATGTCAACCATGGGGAATCGACTCTACACCTATGGGGAGAAAACCCATGGTGAAGTTCGTTCGCCCAACCCTTTCCGCAAGCAGCTATCTTGTAGCTGGGTATTCTTTTTTTTTTTTCTTTCATTCTTCTTATTGAACAGGATGGACAAATTCCTCAGGTTGGTTCCTTTCATGCTTACTGATTACCAAGTCAATCCTTCAATATTGAACTGAAACCTCAATGCATAAGCGAGATGTGATATGTAAAATCATGGCTCAATCAATGTTTTTCTAATCATGGATTAATAGTTCGAACTTAACTGTGAAATCTAACAAATAGCTGAATCCAAGAGTCATAAATTACCAACATCACTTATCTTGTAATTCTAAATCCGAGATAGCCGTCAAAATTACTTCGAATTCACAAGAAAGTCCTGAAAAATTTAAAAATTTTCACAATTTTTGCTCAAGACCAAGAAAACACTGATTAGGTAACCTAATCTCCCACCCCTAACCTAAAATCTACATTATCCTCAATGTGAAAGATATATGAGCATGCAATGTAATTGGGACAACAACGGTAAATGAGAAGTGATGGGAAGATTGTACCTGGATAACGAATCAAGAGAGAATTTTCCACAAAGATCTCAGCATGAAGCAAGTCAACACAAGAGAGAAACCAACAAAAGCAACTATCCTAAAACAATGTAGAAGTCAAACTAACCTAGAACAACATAAAGCAAACTACCCTAATCCTATGAAAGTAGGAACTTGCCTATACCTCCATCAGACTAGGAGATCAGTCCTGGAAATAGGATCAGTCAAGGACATGGACATGTCCTCTGCATCAAATTTCTCAACAAATGGCTTTAGCCGATGTCCATTTACTTTAAAGTCATGGCCATTGTCTGGATTCTGAATCTCAATAGCCCCATCAGGATAAACATTGATAACAGTGAAAGGGCCGATCCAACGAGATCGAAGCTTACCTGGGAAGAGATGTAATCGAGAAATATATAAAAGGATTTTTTGACAAGGCGGGAATGATTTTCGTAAAATATGTTGGTCGTGAAACGGCTTCATCCTGCCCTTGTAAATTCTCGAGTTCTCGTACGCATCATTCTGAATTTCTTTGAGTTCATTCAACCGAAGTTTGCGTAGCGAGCCAGTATTGTCCAGATTGAAATTCAAATTTTTGATCGCCCAGTAGGCTCTATGTTCCACCTCTACAGGCAAGTGGCAAGCCTTCCTATAGACAAGTCTAAAGGGAGACATTCCAATAGGGGTTTTAAAAGCGGTACGGTAAGCCCATAAGGTATCGGTCAATCGGATTGACCAATCCTTACGGTCAGGGTTAACCATTTTCTCCAAAATGTGTTTGATCTCCCTATTAGAAATCTCAGCTTGCCCACTTGTCTATGGGTGGTATGGGGTGTTCACCTTATGAGAGATACCGTATTTCTTCATTAAACTCTTGAATGGCCTATTACAAAAGTGTGAGCCACCATCACTAATAATAGCTCGAGGCGTTCTGAATCGGGAAAGGATGTTCTCTTTTAAGAATTTAATGACCGTGCGATGGTTATTAGTCCAACACAGAATCACTTTGACCCATTTAGTGACATAGTCTACGACGAGCAAAATATATAAATTTCCAAAAGATTGGGGGAATGGTCTCATGAAATTGATGCCCCAACAATCAAATGCCTCTATGATAAGAATGGGGTTCAAGGGCATCATATTTCAATGGGACAATGCTCCCAATTTCTGACAACCCTCACAAGCTTTGCAAAACTCATGAGTGTCCCTGAACATAGTGGGCCAGTAAAAGCCACACTGCAGAATCTTGGTCGTGGTCTTTTTAGCAGAAAAGTGACCATCACAGGCCTGTGAGTGACAGAAGGAGATGACACTCGGATGCTCATCGTCTGGCACACATCTCCTTAAGATTTGATCTAGGCAATATTTAAATAAATATGGATAATCCCATAAAAAGTTGCGCACCTCGGTGAAAATTTTCTTCTTATCTTGCGCAGTCCAATGTGTCGGTATGGAACCTGTGGCAAAATAATTAGCGATATCAACAAACCAAGGTGAATGGGAGACTCTGAACAACTGTTCATCAGAGAACATGTCATTGATATGTGTCATCTCAAGGGAATCAGAGGTATTAAGGCGAGAAAGATGGTCAACCACTATGTTCTCTACTCCTCTTTTATCTTTTATTTCTAGGTTAAATTCCTGGAGTAGGAGGATCCATCATATCAGGCGGGGCTTAGCATCATTCTTAGACAGAAGATACTTGAGTGCTGTGTGATCAGTGTAAATAATGATCTTGGATCCAATCAAGTAAGACCTAAATTTATCCAAAGCGAACACTACGGCCAAGAATTCCTTTTCCGTAGTCGAGTAGTTCACTTGAGCAGGGTTTAGAGTCTTGCTCACATAATGAATAACGTAGGGTTTCTTATCTTTTCTCTGGCCTAGAATCGCCCCAAGAGCATAGTCAGACGCATCGCTCATAAGTTCAAAAGGAATGCTCCAGTCGGGTGGCTGTATGATGGGTGCACTGGTCAACATGCCCTTAAGCTTAGTGAAAGCTTCCTGACATGGTTCAATCCACTCGTATGGTGCATCCCTTTGAAGTAGATTACATAGAGGATGAGAGATAAGACTAAAGTCCTTTTATGAATCTTCTATAAAACCCGGCGTGTCCTAAGAAGGATCGCACGTTCCGTATGTTCTTGGGTGGAGGTAGGTTAGAGATAAGATCGATTTTTACCTTATCCACCTCGATTCCTTTAGACGAGATAACATGTCCAAGGACAATTCCCTTATGAACCATGAAATAACACTTCTCCCAATTAAGTACCAAGTTCTTTTCTTCATATCTTTTTAGCACACATTTAAGACTTTCTGAGCACTCGCTGAAAGATGGACCGAAGACAGAGAAATCGTCCATGAAGACCTCTAAATATTGCCCCACCATGTCAAAAAAGATAATCATAATACATCGCTGAAAGTGGCAGGGGCATTACATAGTCTGAATGGCATCCTTTGGTAAGCAAAGGTGCCATAGGAACATGTAAACGTAGTCTTTTCTTGATCTTCATGGACGATCTCTATCTGATTATAGCCCGAATACCTGTCAAGGAAATAGTAATAGGAATGACTGGCTAACCTTTCCAAGATCCGATCAATGAAAGGTAAAGGAAAGTGGTCCTTTCTTGTGACGGTATTCAACTTCCTGTAGTCAATGCACATTCTCCAACCAGTAGTAACTCTAGTTGGCACGAGTTCATTATTGGCATTGGCTAAGATGGTGATCCCGGACTTCTTAGGAACCACCTGAGTTGGACTCACCCATTGACTATCGGATATAGGGTATATGATACCTGCATCCAATAGTTTAAGAACCTCAGCCTTAACCACTTCCTTCATGTTTGGATTTAGTCTACGTTGTGATTGCCGAGAGGTCTTTGCATTATCCTCAAGGTAAATATGGTGAGTACAAATAGAGGGATCAATTCCCTTGAGGTCCGCAATTCTCCATCCAGAGGCTCTCTTATGCTCAAGGAGAGTAGATATAAGCATACTCTCTTGTTCTTTCTTAAGGTGGGCAGAAATTACTACCGGGTATCTCTCATCTTGACCTAAGTATGCATATTTTAAATCAGATGGCAAAGGTTTTAGGTCAAGCTTCTGTGGCTTGAGGTTAGACGGTAGAGGCACTTCATCGATTTGGGGCAACTCTTCAAATTGTGGCCTCCACTAGTTAACTTCAAGTACCGGCACAGCATCAAGCATGACACACGTCTCCCTAATCATGTCATCACCAAACTCATGGGAGTGGGCCAGGCATGTCTCTAGAGGATTAGAGGATAAGGTAAGGGGTGTCCTATCTTCCACGAAAGTTTCAATCATGTAAATATCATAGATATTGTCATCTTCCTCTAACCGTCTGCCGGTGTTGAAAAGATATTCATTTCTAATGTCATATTCCTGAAAGACATACTCATGACATCGTTCTTGCAATTGATAATTGCGTTTGAAGTGGCGAGGAATGGGCGACCAAGAATGACGGGAATTTGAGTGCTCGTGTTACTAATGGGCTCGGTATCCAGGATGATGAAATCTACTGGGTAGTAAAATCGATTAACCTGGACCAACACATCCTCAATTATCCCTCTCGGTACACGAACAGAGCGATCAACAAGTTGTAGTGTGGTTAGGGTGGGTTTTAATTCACCTAAACCCAACTGTTTGTATACCGAGTAGGGGATAAGATTAACACTCGCTCCTAAGTCAAGAAGTGCGTGCTCAATTCGATAGTCCCCGATTACACATGATATGGTTGAGCTACCGGGATCTTTGAATTTTTACGGCACATCTTGCTTTAGGATGGCACTCACTTTCTTAGTCAGGAAGATTTTCTTTTGAATATTCTACCGTCTTTTAGTCATACATAAGTCTTTCAGGAATTTGGCATATAAATGTATTTGTTTCACGGCATCAAGTAGAGGAATGTTGACCTTTACTTGTTTCAACACCTCTAGAATATCCTGAGAGTTAGAGAGAGGTTTTGGTGCAACCAACCATTGGGGAAATGGAGCAACCGGCTTCCCTTGAGGTTCCAGTTCTAAATCTGGTGGGGCATGGCTAGATCCATCTTTTTTATCCACTTCCGGGTCCTTAGGCTTTTCAGCCCTAACCGAAATGGTTTTTTCAATGATCTTCTCACTCCTAAGAGTGGTGATGGATTTAGCTTGCTCCATCTGATTTGAAGAACTTAAGTTGCTAACTTCATATTGCAGTTTAGGATTAGGAAGAGGTTGAGCTGGGAAGCTCCCCTTGTTCCTAATCGTATTTTCAACCTTAAGTCCTTGTATCGCTTTTGTAAGGTCTTGAAAGGCTTATAGCATACCCTGATTGAAAAGCTCTTGCTTTTGAAAGTATTTTAGAACCGAATCCTCTTGAGGTTTCTCTTGAGTTGGAATTTGATTTAGGAAACCTTGAGGTGTAGTAGTTTGTCCATTCCTCCAACTGAAGTTTGGATGATTTATTCAGCTAGGATTGTATGTGTTAGAGGTGGGCCCACTAAAGGTCTTTGGTAATTGCTTACGGCATTGGATTACTCATTCAATACCTCTTGAAAGGCAGATATAGTTGGGCAATTTTCAGTAATGTGAATGTTGCAACCAAAAATACTACAAACAATTTCCTTAGCCTTATCCTTCTTTAATTCCATAGCCTCGAGTTTTCTAGTGAGACTGACTACTTTAGCATTAGTATCATCATCCTCTTTCAGGAGATACATTCCACCCTTTTCCTTGGAATGAGTCGGCCTAGACGTAGTACCTGGTTTAGGAGAGATGTCCCATGATTGTGTGTTCTCAGCAAGTTTATCAAAGTAGTCCCACACCTCATCGACACCTTTATTCATAAACTCCCCATTACACATTGTCTCGACTAATTGGCGCATGGGAGATGTCAGTCCATCATAGAAAAAGTTCGTGATGTGCAACGTTTCAAAACCATGTTGTGGGCATAAACTGACAAGATCCTTGAACCGCTCCCAACATTGGAAGAATGTTTCATCTTCCCTTTGGGAAAAGTTCATGATCGACTTTCTAAGGGTGTTCGTCTTATGGTATGGGAAAAACTTCTTAATGAACTCCCTTGTCATGTCATTCCATCTGCCAATAGATCGAGGATGTAGTGAATGTAACCACGTCTTTGCTTTCTCTTTTAAAGAAAAGGGAAAGAGTTTCAACCTGACCGAGTCATCAGACACGTTAGGAAAGTATAATGTAGCTATGATCTCATCAAACTCTTTTAGATGTAGATATGGATTCTCTGACTCAAGCCCATGAAATTTAGGGAGGAGTTAGGTCACCCCTGGCTTGATATCCATGTGCCCTGCATTCTCAGGAAAAACCATGCATGAGGGCGTACTAACCCCCACCGGTTATAAGTAATCTCGTAAGGTACGAGGCGGGGGTGCTTGATGCACCTCATTCTCATCCTGGACATCCTCCACCCTACGTTGGGGTAGAAGAGGTTGATTTTTAGCCATATCCTCAATTAACTCAGGAGATTTCGTGTGGTGTCTAGTCCTACAATGGACAGTTAACCCCTCAACTAATCCTCCTTCAGTTAAGAGACGTTGAGTGTTGTCACCAGCCCACTTGGGCATGAAACACTTACAGCCCTCAATCAAACTCTAAACCTAATCCTAAGAAAGGGAGGGTTGGAAGGAAGTTACCAAATTAAAGTTCCTAAATTAAAATCTGCAAAAATAAAACAAAACAAATTAGTTTCTAAGAATAGTAAGCCTAAGATTAGAAAATTCCTAAGAAGAAAGATAGTAAACTAGTTTCTAAATTAGAAGAGAGAAATTCCTAAGAAAGTATAAATTTTCTAAAACAATTTAGGAAAGTTCTAAACTAGAAAGTAAGTTAGTAACAGAAATTTGAAAGATAGAAAGTAGAAATTAGAAAGAGCTTACCGAATTTAGAAATTTCTACCTTAAAAGCCTACAAAACAGGGAGGTTAATTTCTAAACAAAAAGTCTACAATTAGAAAATTTCTAAAAAATAAAATAGGAAACAAACTTAGATTCTAAAAGAGTTAGAATTAGAAACTTGCTAAAAAGTAAGACAAATCCTAATCTAGAAATAGCAAGGAAGAAGTTAAGAAAAAATTTACCAATTTAGAAACCTATCTCAGAATCCTACAAAACAGGAAAACAGATTAGTTTCTAAAAATAGAGAAAAAAATAAAAATAAAAATAAATAAATAAAATTCTAACATAAAATTAGAAAGTCCTAATCTTAAACTAATCCTAAAACTAGTTAATCTCAGAAAAATGTAACTGTCAATCCCCGGCAACGGCGCCAAAAACTTGTTCACTCCCCGAGTATAGGTTGTGATGTAGTAATAAACTCGGCGAGACCAAGGTCGAATCCCAAGGGACTGAAACCTGTACGTAATCTGAAACTAAGGAGAACTAGAACTAGACTAAGATGAAATCTAAACCGAATGTAATTTGAGGAATAATGATGAAATATTTATCTAAAACTTTAAAGTATTCAGAGAAGGGAAACTAGGGTTTCAGAGGATCCACTTGTATAGATCAGGGAGATCTACGGTCGATTCATGAACTCAACTGGACTTCGAGTCCCATCTTCATCCAGTTGGAAGATATGTCACTAAAACTCGATCTGAACTTCCTTTGATCTAGTCTTCAAGGAGATGAAAGGTATGAGAATTAGAATCGATTCCATCACAAAACCATGCCCCTGAGACAAAGTAAACAACATAACTAAACCAATGCACAACCAATCAGAAGATATATTAATGTTAGGAATGATTCTGTCATCCAACCATGTCCAAAGGGCAATGGCGAACAACATAGCTTCCTAATTGCATAATCACGATAAGGGAATGGATATACTCAAAGCCATCGTAGATAAATTGTAATTTAAGTCACAACACATCATTAAAAACTGAAAGCATTCCATAAAATCAACTAGCATCAAAATTAGTTCAAACATGAATCAATGCCGTAGAGGTCTTCCCATCACGCCACAAGCTTCACCTCTTAGCCCTAGCTAAGAGGTTTAGCCCGACATGATTCAGCCAATCCTCCAAAAATTCAGAAAAACAAATAAAAAAATCAATTCTCTCTCTCCTTCTCTCTCTATCTGGTTGGAAACTTGAATGCCCCCTTCTCTTATGCTTCTCTTTCTTTTAAAACCGATGGACGGTCGGCCGGATGATGCCTACGGTCAAGAAAATTAGTTGCACTCTTACGTACAAGAGGTGGTGCGTAAGAGTAGTGAAGTCCCTGTTTTAGAAACTACCTGTGAAAGCTTTCTTGCATCAAAACCGGCCCATAAACATCCTTGACTCGCTATCCAAGTCATTCAATCTTCGTGGCTTTGGTCGTCCATCCCCTGTCATGAATTTGGATGGTCCAGATGGACGGACTGACTCTGTCCATGTTTGCAAGTGGGTCGCATCGGCTAGGATTTTCGCAGTGCGTAAACAGAGCCTGTAAACGGATTGGCGCTGGACTCTCGGTGGGGCCCATGATAATCATTGGTTTGGAGATCTAGTCCGTTCATTCGCTTCCTCTCAAAAAATAGGTCAGACCTGACCTAATTTGGATAAGCTTCTTGTTGGTCCATGGATGATTTCATTCCACCGTCCGTCTTCCTTTTTGACGAAACTGATACCATCTTCCTTGTTTCCTCCAAAATCTTCACCTAGGACTTGGTGAGCAGGCTTCTACGAATCTGATGGATGGTAATTTGGATTGTCCATATGGACAATGGATGGGGCCCACAACATCAACCGATGGCTGATGCAAATCTTCGCTGTAACAGCAGTTGCCGTTTTGCGTAAGAAGTCAGTCAACACCGACTTTGACCGGGTTTCTTCATCCAGTGCACGTTAAGTGCACATACACTCTCTACACACGCGATGCACATGGGCCACATCATGATGGTTGTGAGAAATCTGTTCCATCCATATCTTTTCTCATATCATCTAATGGATAGAGCCCGAGTTTGAAGCATATCTAAATATCAGGCGGGCCACTTACACAGGTATCCAACTACTGAAATTTGACGTGTATGGCTTATTTGGAGTCTTCATGCCCTGTATAAAGTTTTGAGATGATCATATGATGGGAACCTTGTGATCTTATATTCTAGACGTCTTTCAGGCCTGTTTAAGGTGAATGGCTGGAATTTCTCTGATCTCCGGCGTGTAGATCCTCGATCTTGGTCCCATGGAGTCCCGTCCAATGCCTTGGTGATGCCTGAGCGTTAAATCCATGCATTTAGCATTCTTTTTAGTCCCTGCTCGTAAATCCACCTTGTAGTACAAACACGATTAAAATGGGATGTTAATTGGTATTATGTTCGTAAATCCATGTAATAAATGGGGTCTAATATGCAATAGTTGACCCTCAACAAGCACCATAAATCCATGTCTTGAACCATTGTGATGTCGTCTTGAATCTCTCTCTCTCTCTCTCACACACACACACACACACACACATATATATCAACATACAAGCACAAGACACACAAATAGAAGTTTTGGCACACATGAGGTTTTGACACCACAAAATTTGACAATCAAAGGAGCATAAGACCATAGCACTTACAGCTTCATCCACCACCGTCCAGTTTGCTGAACACTGGATGGACATTATATATAACATATATATGTATCTGTGTATATAGTATCTACATATTATAGTATATTATAATATTACAATATGATATAATATTATATTATACTATACATATCATATACCTATATATCTGTACAGGTGGGCCACATCCTTGTGGGACCCACCATAATATGTGTGCATCATCCAGCACCGTCCCGTTTGCTGGACGGTGACTGGACGCTGGTTGGGTGTCATGTAATATATATATATATATATATATATGGGAAAGGGTACTATGCGCTCTAGCGTAAAGCGGTCGTCCGTGAGGTCGAGCTGGGTGGGCCCCACTGTGATGCCTTTCGAACATCAAAACCGTCCACCAGATGTACCATTCCATGGTGGGCCTGGATGGCCCAAAATCAAGTCAATCCGTGACTTTAGTGGGCCACACCACATACAAAAGTGCAGAGGGGTCGTGCACCATTAAAACATTCATAACCATTTTTGATGGCCCACCGAGATGTTTTTTGCAAATCCAGCCCATCCATTATGTGTATCCCACTTGAATGGGGGTTCAGACCAAGTTTCAGGTGCATGGAAAACTCAGGTGGGTCCCACCAGTGCTTTTATATGTTTTTGGCATGTATACTTATGGTTTTAGATGGTGTGGCCCATCTGAGTCACGGATTGACCTGATTTTGGGCCGTCCAGCCCCACCATGGAATGGTGCATCTGGTGGACGGTGTTGATGTTCGAAAGGCATCACAGTGGGGCTCACCCAGCTCGACCTCACAGACGACCGCTTTACGCTCGAGCGCATAGTACCTTTTCCCTATATATATATATCATTATATTATATTATATTGCAATATGATAAATGTTATAATATAATATTATGTATGAAATATATACACCTATTAGCTAGGATCTACACGTGTGGGCCCATGTGGGACCCACCTGTTTGGATAGGTGATTGGCTGGTGTACGTCACCTAGCAACGAGGGACCCACCTATTTGCACCGATTGACTGATGTACCTCCTGCTGCATGGACGCTGGTACCACTACAAGAAAGTGGGCCTTTACCGGCGGTCAAAACCGCCGGTAAAGGTCCCAAAAACCGCCGACAAAGCATTTGCCGACAGTCAGCAAACCGCAGGGAAAGGCTCGGTCGGTAAAGGGTTTACCGACGGCTATAGAGTTTCCTGACGGTTTTTCTTACCACCGCTATAGGGGGAACTAAACTGGCGGTGGGCACCCTTTGCCGACAATCAGCAGATGGGTTCCGCTCGTCGTGACATCCATGGGCACTATTGCAGGACACTTCGTCGTGATTTTGTGTATGGTACATTTGTGGGGCCTTCTAATAATAAATGGCTCAGATCATTATACACATGCCACGTGTGTGGTACAAACATGCAGATTTACCATCGAGGTGGAAAATCAGAACCGTACATTAATTTAAATTAATTGTGGGACCCACCATGAATAGATCACCATCTCAAAAACAGATGGAGTGGATAGATCCTAAACAATGATCAATGGAAAATTTTTAGTTGAATTCAGGCTGTTGAGTATTTTCATTACAACCGTCCATTAAATGTCCACCAAATATTACAACGGCCTGAAGCACCCCTACTGTAAAAATACACAAGGTTACAGCCCTACTTGTCTATACTCCAAAGACACGTAGTGTGTAGACACATATGCGAAATCTACGAGATTTCAAGACATGGGACACACCGCTCAGATCATCCGGCACAAAAATATCCGACCATCCCATAGTATCTCGCAAATAACCTACATAAAAGACTGGCCAGTGCATTGAGCACCTACAAAAGAAAGCACATTTCTTGTTTTAAGTTAAATGAACCATTTCAAGAAATTACAAGTTACTAAGGAAATATTATAATCCAACACCCAAATTTTCTAGAACTACCTCTCCAACTGATTTTACACAATACTACCTGAGACCTCTTTTAACTGCCATGAAAGTCCATTCAGCAGAAACAAAACTTAGAGAAATATTGACAATCTCCTGGTCCAAGAAAAAATTTATATCTATGCTTGGCCATTGATAGGACTTCCGATGTGATAACAAATGCAGGGCTAGAAAAAGGTCCTACTAACACTCTACATTAATGACATATTAGGATCATATTAAGATCAATGTCAGCATTTCAGGAAAGGCACTAAAAGATGACAAACACTTGAGAAATCAATGTTCAGTTGGGAAATTTTAATCTAAGTTAATAATCAAGCACGTGTATCTCTTTACATGTGGCAAACACTTGAGAAATCAAGACTGTTAGTCTGCTAGCCCCTAAAGACGATGGGCAATGTGTTACAAATTACACTGATTGGATCCTAGGCATGATTGGAAGGCTTTTGATGATTACAAATGGACGATTAGGAAAAAAAAAACTGAAAATTAGTCTTTAGTTTGATGAAAAAAGAAAGGGAATGGTGGTCATCTTTGAAAATATTGTTGGGTTTAGGATATTATTTCACAATCTGCAAATTGTTTTATATATATATATATATATATATATATATATATATATATATATATATTCATGCTTCTTCAGTTAAAAATCAACAAATAACTAAGTTGTCAAGCAATTTCAACACCATGATAGATCCGAAAGAAATTTAACTCACCTAGACTCTTCCGTTTAAATAAAACATATCTTATTGATCTTTATTTCAAATCGCCTTTTGACTCATCCGAATCAGAATCACCTGCATTGTAACCTTACCAAAAACAATGATTTGAGTCCAGAAATAAACCGTTGTTAAAACAATGTCAAAAGGTAAAAGGGCTCACCTAAGTTCTTTTCACAGACCTTCCAAAATGATGATATACTCTTTGAAGCTTTGGTAATCCAAGCCTTTACCTAAATCAACCAAAAAGTTAATAAAATATAATAAAACCTTACTAATAAAAACACCAATAAAGATACAAAAGAAACTCATTTTACCATAAACGTAAAAAGAAGTTCCTTGCTCAAAACCCGATTCTTATAGCGTCGGTGGTAAATGTTGGCCACCGACAAAAATGCATTGGCAATGCTACCTTTTGTTGTAGTGTTGTCCGTTGATTTTGGTTGTGGGGCCTACTCAAAGAGTGGACTAGCTTGATTTTATTTCTAGGTGATCGTCATGGTGAAGCCCACCTTGTGCATTGGTCCAGTTCCCTACAACATGTATCATGTTTGGGAGAAAGACGAACCTCATAAAACTACTTGATTTGATGACTGATCTACTTCCAAGCATGCAGGGACTGGAACTATTAAAGTGCCATGCACAACTAAATTAAACTTGCAATGGCCAATCCATTGTAACTCTGTCCAAACTAATTCCCACCAAAAAAGGATTGCTAACAAAATGGATAAATAGACAATCTCTAGCCCATACCACATCCAAAGTAGTAAAGCCATTCATAACAAATAACTTACACTAATAACTAATAATGTGAATCACCTCCTTGGTTGTGAAAGTTGAAGAGTGTTTGTAGAAACAATCGAGAGATCTATAGAAACAAAATGCTTCTCATGAGAATATTGACATAAAATCCATGCCTATTACAAAAACCAATCATTGAGAATAAATACTCTGAGATTGAATCCAGGTTTGAATTCATGTCTTTCAGCCCTTGTCCATACGGGCTCCATGAATCTTGCTTTCCCTGAGGAATAAAGAAACCAATAGAGGCACTCAACATAGATTCACCCAAAAACTGAGTTACAACAAGAAAAATCCAGATGTAGCCTCTAAAAGACCCCCTTTCTTAGATGAAACAAGGCAGTGGTTGAATATCTGTTGCAATCAACAACTCTGAGCAATGTTGTTGTGTCCTGTACGTTGTAATCAGCCAGTTTTCCAACATGGCCAGGACCTGACTAATACATGTGTTCTCTCCAAGAAGTAAGAGCTCCCCATTTGACCAATACATCTAAGTTCTCAACAATCCCCAAATTCTCACCATCACTTGATCACCACCTTCATCAATAACAATAATAATAATAATAACAAATAGGTTGGATAAGCCCACATACACCTCCATGCATGGCCATATGCAGGATATTGACCCATATAACTGGCCCAAAACTCAGGCTAGACCATTCGGCAGGCAGGCCATCCTTATACTTTGAAAAGGAAGCTAGTCTCAGAAAATGTGAGCTTACCAGCTCCAAACGCAAACTCATTAGATGATTCTCAACTTGTTCGATTTTTTCCTGCTTATCTTTAATTTCCTCTTCCTATCATTCACATCAAAAATAAATTTAGAAATACTTCTCAAGGACCAACATTCTGTGAAAAAAGACAGAAAAGTTAAAAATAGAAAGGGCAATGTAAACTATCCGTCCATGTTAAATGTAAACTTGGACCAACATTCACAATCAATTTCGATTATGTTAAATGTCAACTGGAATGACTTGGCCAAAAAATCCCAAGCAAATGAAATTTTAAAACACTTACAGGAATGCCAATGTAAACTATCCGTCCATGTAAAAGTAGAGATGGCAAATTCGGGGGAGGTTTTCTCGGCCTGTGCTCATTGTAAGTAATAGTGCATTCCACCTGAAACAGACAATGAAAAGAACAATAAAAAAAATACATCAATAAGAGGGGAAAAAAAAAAAAAAACATGATAAAGAATCGAAAGTAATCAAGACCTCTCATTTTCTGTGTATCATACTTGAATTTATGTTATCAAGACCTCCGTTAAAGAAACAAAAGCTATAAATTGAAAATTAAAATTCTGTAGAAAATCTTATGAAATTGAAAATTAAAATTCTGAACAAGGTATGTAATCAAGACCTCTGTGAATATCGGTCAATGCCTAACAATGTAAAAGAAAAGAAAAGAAACAATAAAAAATTCTCGCTAGAATTTGAATCTTCTAGATCAGAAGACCTTTACGGGCTTAAATTAGCATTCAAACACAACCTGTAAATCATTTACAACCAGCCCCATTTATGTCGGGTAATTGGGTAAACTGATATCCATTACCAGCCCTATTCACACAAACACTATCAATTAGTCGTTCAAGTTATTATCTAGAAGCTGTTGCAAATATTCACATTCTTAGCAGAAGTAGCAGCAACATCAATACAAAGCAACATCAATACAAAGAAGAATCTGATATGAGAGTACATATGTTAGGATATACTTATCTACTACAAAATTTGAATAAATTGAAATCCATTGGAATTGGAAATACTTATGACTAAAGGACCTAGCGAGAACGGAGGGATGAAAAGACTAATTCTGGATCAGCGCTTGGAATTCCCTCAGCAACACGAGAAACTGAATCTTCCACCTGGGAAAAAAAAAAAAACAAAAGAGACTTTACTCATCCCAGAAATGGCAGTTAATGTAAAACAATTTCGCCTACTCCGTCCATGAAAATCACATGCAAGCAAGCATTGCAGTAAAGAAAGCTATGATGCAAATAAATAGCATCTAAGACAGTACACACGCAATTAATAAATTATGAACATGTAAAAAGAAACCCAACATTACACAACATGGAACAATAAGAATTTTTCTTTTTTTCTTTTTGGAATGGGACAATTTTTCTATAGTAACATACATTTTATTAAAGTGAAAAATGAAAGATCTGTAAAGAAGAATTCACGAAAGATAATTGAAGGAAGATCCTACACATAACACAGTGTTGGTACTCCTTCCTTCCCTGGCTTATTCCACATTGTTTACCTCCATAGTAAGGTACAACACAATAGCATCCAATACAAGAATGGGAGAATTTTCCATTGTAAGTTTGTAATATCCACTTTATTAAAGTGAGAAGCAAAAGATCTATAATGAAGAATTCACCAAGATAATTGAAGGAAAATCCTACACAAACAGTCTTGGTATTCCTTCCTTCACTGACCTAATCCAGATCGTTTGCCTCCCTAGTAAGGTATAATACAATATCATGCATGAAGTAAATGATAAAGAATCCCATATTGGCAAGCAAAACCAGAAACAATACCAAAACATAGAAACAAACAGATCAAATTTAATAATGAATCCATATAAAGGGAAGGGAATACACAACTTTCAAGGTCATCGTGAAATTATTTAGCGGCTAGAAAATGTAAGATGGCATAAGACATCCTACACTACTATTATTAGGAAGTATGAGTATCATAGTATAGGATAATGATTCCAAAAATAAATGAAGTATTGCAATCACTGTAGTACTTTTTTTTATCAAAATAACTTTAGAAGGGAATGCATGAACCAAATGATAAAGAATCCCACATTGAAAAAGCAAAACCAGAAACAAGACCAGAACAAAGAAACAAACAAATCAAATTTAATAATGAATCCATATAGATGGAAGGAAATTCACAACTTTCAGGGTCATCATGAAATTAATTTAGTGCATAGAAAATGTAAGATGGCATAATACATCCTACACTACTGTTATTAGGAAGTATGAGTATCATAGCGTACGATAATGATTCCAAAAATAAATGAGTTGCTGCAATTGCTGAAAGATGGGAGTAATAATTAGTACTTTTTAAAACATAATAACTTTACTGAGAAAGAAGGTAAAAACAATCTTATATGCAAAGATACACAGTCACACCATCACAAAGTAGAGAATCTGCAACCTCATTGGCATCCTTGAGAGCATAAGAAAACCCAAACAATAGCAATATTGGAGTCGCCCTCCACAATTGAGATGACTCACGAGCACACTTCTTAACAACTACCTTCAATAAAGGCCCATAGCCCCACTATGTTGGAGGATTGTTCCCCAATCTGAAAGGAACACAAGGATGAATTCACCCCTGTCATTCCTGAGAATCTTTGTTGTTGGTAGGCTGTGATTCCCAATTGAACTAACATCAAAACTTAACAGTACGACTGACCATTATGAATTGAAAAGAACAGCATCATCTAGCTGAGCTTTGAGGACTTTTTACTGGGATTTGGCAATATGAAGCCTGGTCCCTTGACAGCCTATCTAATAGATCACCACTAGGCCATTCCTTATAGCCCATAGTTCTAACTATGAATGCAAGCGGAAACACTAGCCCACCATGATGGATGGGTGGGAGCTGTAGGTTTGCAGTTTTCTTTCTAGCAATGGCAATGCAAATTTCTTTGTAAGCATATAATAAAGAGAAGTCCCAAAGTAGAAAATGTTGCTAAAGCTATATGCACCATTGCCCAAACCTCATTTACATA
This sequence comes from Magnolia changhungtana, assembly GCA_030180095.1. Taxonomy (NCBI): domain Eukaryota; kingdom Viridiplantae; phylum Streptophyta; class Magnoliopsida; order Magnoliales; family Magnoliaceae; genus Magnolia; species Magnolia changhungtana. Next base: position 388,790 of record JASAUF010000023.1, read on the forward strand.
TGAAAGATCCTAACCTAATTCTATCAACAACAGACAGAATGAGGAGATGGACCGCGGATCAGGCATGAACATTTAAATAGATTATATGAAAGCATACTCTCCATCTAACCTTGAACTGTCCAAAATGGGACAATTTGAGCGATTTCTATGCCACCAAAAACACATCATATCTATGTATGGCCACATAGAAATCCTCAAACTAGTAACTAATTATCTAACTTACAAATCACAAGTCACAATTATAAACTAACAAGTCACAATACTAATTTAAGAAAAAAAATGTAATACATATAAAGCATACTGCCCAAATTTGTATTTTCCTATTGTGACTCATGTGAGCACTGGATTTGCATAAATTTTGATATGACCTTGCAATATAAGTCAACTCAATAAACATACAAAGCATATATCATATGGTTATCAAGATTAACAACTTCATTCTCATATATAACAACTCTCAATAAACATACAAAGCATATATCATATGGTTATCAAGATTAGCAACAAATGTCATTTGAAGTTTCCTGGTAATGTAAAGAGCAGGTTTGCTTCCATCAAAATGAAGGAATCTGTATCTATTGCATCTTACTTGTGCTGTAAATGTAGTTGTCTTAAACTCATTTAAGTTTATGTCTTGAAAGAACCTAAGCCTAAGGTTTTTCTAGGGTCTGTTATACCTGAAAAGACTAAACATTGAAACCAGGGGTTTAATCTTACCAGAAAATATATATTACAATTTCCAAATAATACTTGTATCAGCTGTTCCAAGTACATTGTCTCACATAGAAAAGCAAAATACAGCCAAATACCAAATGTTGTTTCCAGCAAACATAGGCAGGCAGAACCAATAGAATGAAGATAAACCAATAATATATACCACACCTGTTCTTCTTACAAATCAAAATCATAACAACCAAATTAGTGGACAAACTAAGGCATGAACAACTATTCAACAGTGAGTGTAAAGATGCATGTAGAACACCGATTCCACCTAAAAAGTTGCACCCAAAACCAACATATGAACTTTATACAGTCAGCAGTTCAGCGGCATAGTTCTTACCGTTGAAAAGAGGCATTATATCCAAACTGAGTTCAAAACACATTATATCCAAACTTCTTTGATTCCTATTCTCCAGAGTAGACCACCCCTTACTGCTATTTCAGATCCATTGTCTCTTATTTTCAGACATTTTAACATTCTTCAAAGTATTTTCAGAAACTAGTTTGACATGGACAGTTTCCAATTAACTCAACTGCGTCAACTTGCTCGCACCTTAAGGTAAGTTCTGAATTGATTTTGAGATTTTAAATATTGTTCACAAGACATCTATTGACAAAGAATTCCTCAATTCCACCTAGTGGTTGATGGGAAAATGCTTACAGAGCTATTTGTAAATATATGTGACTTCGTCTTCCTCAAATGAGAACTCTTCTCTGCACAACCGCAGAAATTACAAATCAAGCAGGAATAGAGACAGTCATCTGTAACAAAGCTAGTCACCGCAAATGGTTAAACCAGAAAAAGAACGAATGGAGAGATTCAATAGATCACCCTCATCAATCTCTTCTTTCTCCCAGCAAACATCCAAGTAGCGCAATGCTTTCCGATACTTTCTAAGAGCCGTTTTAAAATCTTGTTTCTGCAAACAGCCATGGTAAATAAAATAAATCAACCAAGTAGAATGACAGCCAATGATAGCAAACAGATAAAGATAGATCCAGTATTAACGCCAGAGTAATCTTCACTGAAAGATATTATATAAGATATTATATGGTGATCAATGTAAAGATGCCAGTAACTTCTTCCTTTTTTTCAGTAGGTAAGCTTCGCTCCCAACACAAGGCCTCAAAGTGAAATGATGATTGCCTACCCGTAGCTAGGAAATATGAAATTGAATTCATTATAGATGTGTGAAAATCTTAGTGGACATATTCTAATACCATGGTAAGATAAATGGGAACCTCTAGAATAGATGAAAGGGTAATAAGACTTCCCCGTCTCAGTGATATATCATATCATTGTCGGCATCCCAGTTATTTAGATAAGCTTTATGAATCATCTCATGATTTCTCGGCAAACGATCAACCCTCCTTTACCCTGACTGTGGACCAGCTGGCATATTGATACCAGGTAGAGCGTAAAGGAAGGTTTGTCTCATCGATATATTTTGATAAATGGCAGGAATTTACAGGCACACCTATTTTGGGAAATAATGAGATAATATAAGAATACAATAGGAATAACAACATAATCATGCAAATTGATAATCTTTAGATTTTAATATTGCGAAGCATACAGGTTTCATGACCAGGCATCTTTACCCAACAGTAAACATCAGAGATTGGAGCTAATTGATTGTTTGACAAAATTTTGAACATCACATTTGCTATACCATACACATAGATAGACAATTTACATGGTACAACTAATATTGGGTAATACACTATATATGACTCAGAATAAAAATACTCACGAAAAAAAAGAAAAAAGTAAAAAAAAACGAATCACAATAAAATAAATGTAAAGAGTTCAAAATTGAGTAACAGAATGGAACTACTTTTGTCCTGCAAACATAAGAAACAACTATTTTTTAAGGTTCGACAAACGGATATAAAATTCAACTCTCATTGCTAGTGCTTCCCACACCTTCAACAGTTGATCTAACAACATCTTCATTGACAAAGCTAAAAGGAGAATATATAATCCCACAGAATCAAAACTTAGATCAACCGCATTACAGTAAACATGAGAAATACAGATTTAAATGCTCTGCAGGTTGAAGACTCACAAGAGTTTCAACACGAGGTCATGGGTTCGAGTACTCGTTGTGGTGTGAGTGCGTGAGTGTGTGGGGTGTGTGCGTACCTGTGAGGGGGGAAAAAAGGTTGAAGAAAAGAAGGGGACAAAAACCAAAGGACAACTAGCCAGCTGACCTCTAATTTCCACCATTAACCTTTCCATGTCAGATCTTAGCTTGTTTAAAACATCTCCCTGGAAGAAAGTAAATGTTCATTAGTGCAGAATGAACCCGTCCAAACACAAATCTGACATAGTATGACTCAATGCGACATGAATGGGATAAATGTGCTCCTCAGAGAAGTTCACACAACTGTTTACGAACAACAAAATAAGGCATAAGCAAGGGTAGTGAATCTTTGATAAAGCAATTCTAGATAAAATAAATAAATAAAAGTAAAGAGAACAGAAGGCAAGATATTGCATCTAAGTTGTGTCAAATTAGAAGAAGGTCCTGAAAATGATTATACTAAAAATAACTTCGGGGATACTATTTGACTCTGAAGCAGAAATCCAGAAGTGGATGAGTTGGATCCTTCATATAATTTGAGAAATACAGACAACTAATGTAGAAGCCAGTAACCATAACACGGTTAAGAAAGTGGGATCCAAATAACTTCTATATTCTTCACCAGTAAGCATGTTACTCTATAGTCACACATATCAATCATCTTTCCTCAAACCAATTGTGTAAGAGAATCATGCAGTCTGTTGAAAGGCAAGGAAGATGAGGACATGGTTGCAGCCGCTGAGAAGTCGGAAATGTTCTCTGGACGGAAAAATATGAAGAAAAAATGCAACGGCAAAGCTACAACGGTTAGCTTGCTCCAGATCAAGGGTACGAAATCAACACTTCCCAATTGTGGGTCCCATTTAGATGGATCATCAAGTAAATGCTAAATTGCCAAAATTAAAAAAGGAAAAGAGAATGAAATTAACTCTTGTGTGAGAGACCCATACACACAACTGAGTAAGTCACCTTATTTGGAACGTTGCACTGCACACTCCCCGCCTTGTTTCTGACTTTTTCATTTTTGGGTAACTTGGCTTTACACTGATAGAGTCTTCCACCACACAGAACTCATCCAAACATGTGAAACCTACAAAATTTGTGGAACCGACTTACAGGAAGTCAGGTTCCTTGAATCCAAACAACACTAATTAAAAAAAAAAAAAAAAAAAAAACTATTTTAAAGCCCCACTCAGCCTCCTAAAGTGCACTCAATGGAGTTCTCCATCAACATGGTTCTAAATGGCAAAAGACCAAAATCTGGTTCTCCCCGAAATTCCCTTACCTTGTTATTTCATTATATGCACCATTCAAGCACCAGAAAATATGGCAACTTCCAAGTGAAGACTAATAAAATGAATGAAGTGAAGGCCATCTTGGCATGCAAAGTAGTAAAATGAGCTACTGCTTTAGTGACTAAAGGAGCTTAATGACTATAAAAGACTGAAATAAGATCCATATGCACCTGGGGATGTAGCTCACATGGTAAGAGAGAAGTAAAAAAAAAAAAAAAAAAAAAAAAAAAGATCCATATGCACCTGCTGTTGTACAACAGTATTCAATTGATGAAGTCAGTGGGTCCAATCCCTGTGTAAGTGATGCAAAATTTAGTAAATCATCCAAACGAGAACTGATAATAAATTCTGCATGAAGTAACATGCATTTCCTGGCATGGATGAAAAATTCAATCTAAAATGACCCAAAACTTATCAAATAAAACAACATTCACCTGAAATGAGAAAGTTTAATGGAAAGAAAAAGAAGTCAGGAAAACACAATACAACAAGCTCAACCAGTCTTGAAATTTGTTATTGGCTACATAACTAAACTTGTTGGCCTGCAGATTCCAGTGATAGTGAGCAACCAAAGAAAGCAACTATTTCTTGCAACATATAATACAGATGAAACAATATTATTAACCATTCTTTAAGTCAAACCAGTTATCCAAATTGCAGCAACTCAGGCAAACCTGATGAAACTGTATTATGTTGTTGTAAGCAAGTGATGCATGCCCACCATTCTGTAAGTAACTGACTGGAAAATAACTCTTTCTCAATAGTTGCACATATTTTACATATTGTAGATGGTTAACCATAAAGAATCATTTTCTTACAAAGTTTGGATTGCCATTTAACTTGAGACTTAATCAGAAGAAAAAGAGTTGCGCTTTGTGCCACTGCCAAAAGGACATCATCTTCTTTTTTTCCTAATTTCTTTTCAATTTTTGTGGCAAACAAAAAGGACTTTCTTTTTAACAGTAACAAAATTTTATACAAACCGAACCTAAATAATTACACCAGTAAATAATTATTATATATTTTCTAGGTATTTGTCATGTGAATTAAAAAACAAACACCCCCTAATGTTAAGATGCTGATGGATGGGTTTTGTTGACACGTCTTTGAACTATGTGAAGTTGCCATGCACTCGAGCTGGGTGGGGATCAGGGCACAGAAAGAATGCCACAACATCCATAAAATGCTTTATAGTTCTAATAGGATAGAAGAAAAATTAAAAATAAATGAGACTTTTAAATGTAGATCAGGGCAAGGACACTGAACCTGAAGATTGATATATCTATTTAAGGGGATCTTTTTCGATAGAAGGCGTATATCCCCATTTAGGGGCACACGATAAAGTGCAGATCAAGCTGCACACGATCCCATTCTCTGTTCCACTTATAGTTGCATCAAAATGCGAAGCGCAGCAGCAACATATTCGGGTGTGAGAGTGGGGAAGCGTCTATTTTAAAATGTTAGCAAGTATAAAACACAACTGAAGGATTACAAGGGATTCCGAATACAAGCTGACAAACACAACTGAAGGATTCCAAATCACCTTGATTCGAAATCCAAGCTCCCAAATGGGCCCTAAGGTTCCACTAAGAGCCAATTTGTGATGAGATTGTTTTCGAATATTTGAAACTGACAAATTGAAGAAACTTCCAGCTTATGAGAGAGAGAGAGAGAGAGAGAGAGAGAGAGAGAGAGAGAGAGAGAGAGCAAGAAAGAAAAGATCTATTTGCAGATGAGGCCATTACAAGCTGATACCAAAATATCAATGTACTCATTTACTCCAAAAGAATTTTTTTGAGTCCTTCCTAATGGGTTCTTACCGCCAATCAAATTTCTGAGTCCTGTTGCAAAACTGATAGAAACAAACCCTGTCAAACACATTTGCACCTGGCTCAGTAAACTCCAAAATCAAAATATAGGTGAAAGGATAGAAAAAAAAATGCAAAGGAAACAAACTAAAGACAATAATGCACATATGCACGTGCACACCAAGAATATTAAGGACTGACTTGTTAGGTTTGTTTATATAAAATTTATTTTTACAGGTTATTATTATATCGATTAAGAACAGTTAGAAGTGACATCTCTTCATATCGCGAGAAATTCACAAATTATCTTAATATATGTGATTTCGTGACCCTTTTGTGACACGAAATGCCCTACCAGCTACAGGGAAGTCTTGGGGGCAACGTGACTGTTTTTTTTTTTGAAAAAAAAAAGAGCAATTACAGTTCACGCCACCTGAGGCTTTGCACAATATACGCTGGATTTGAGTTCTGACAAGTGGGGCCTTCGCTTAGATGATCCGGACCATTGATCAGTCAAGTCCTTTTATATATATATATATATATATATATATATATATATATATATATAATGCAGAAACCTCTCAGATTAGAAGATTATAGCCATCAGCACTGGGGGCATCTTTTCAATTGAATGTAGACCGTTGCTGCGTCATTGAAGGATTATCATTGTAACAACAAGGATTAATTGTTTTATTATTATTATTATTATTTTTATTTTTATTTTTTTTTGTGCACACGCCATCCACGGTGGGACCTGCTGATCAGTTATCTGAATTACTGAACCATGGCCTACTTGTCTACAATGGAGTGCGCATTGTCAGTGAGATTTGCTGTCCCACACATCCTCTCTAAACGAACGTTTAGATACAAAAAATTATATTATATGAAATTCAAAAAGCATATCAGATTTTTCCAAAAACGGAAAAAATTTACAAGTAAAAAGCCCATCTAAAGATTGGAGATAGCCTATATCCATGCATAAAAAGCCCAAAAATCTCCAACCACGAGCAAATTCACCATATTAAGAACAAAACGCAAACAAGTACTTCCAAGGCTCCAGCACAGACATTCTTGAGTTCAAAACTTATTTGCAGTATCCATCTCTAAAAGCAATGAGAAATCGCAAGATAAGAAATCAAGAATCGATGTGTGAAATAAATGAGTGGAAAAAAAAAAGATGGGAAATCGACAATACAAATCCCTAAAAATGGCTTCGACAACGCAAATCCCTAATTAGGGATTTGTATTCGACTACAAGATACACGAGATGGATGAGAATCCGAGATCCGCGAGCGAAGACCAAGCTGCAAAGAGAGGGCCGAGGAGATAGAGAGAGAGAGAGAGAGAGAGAGAGGAATAGGGTTTTCGGAGAGATAGATAGGGAGAGTGAGAGTGAGAGGAGAGAGAGCGGAGAGCGAGAGGCAGAGGCAGAGGAGAGGGAGAGGGAGAGGGAGAGTGTTCGAGGGAGAGAAGGAGAGGACAGAGAGAGGGAGGGAGAGCACGAGAGAGAGGGAGAGGAAGAAGGAGAACACGAGAGAGAGGATATCTCTAGATCGCGTGACGGAGAGAGAGAGAGAGAGACAGGGATGGAGAGCGAGAGAGGGAGGGTCGGCGCTCGAAGAGATTAGGGCATTTTTTTTTTGCTTTTATAGGGTGTACCCATTGCCCGCAGCCGGTAAAACTGGCCGTGGGTAAAGGGTTGGGCCATCGGTCGGCTTAGGCCCCTTTTGTTGTAGTGTACTGACGCCACCAGCGCTGAGGGTCCCACCATGGCGTGTGTTTCATCCCACCATCCATCTGGACGGTGGGGTCGTTGCAGCTGGGAGCTGCTGTGGACGGCAGCAAATTCGGGACCGACCGTGATGTATACGTTACATCCTAACCGTTCATCAGTTGAGAACGGTGGGTCCCCACCATGACATGTGTGTTTCTTCCACGCCGTGCACCCTCCCCCCTTTTGCAACGGCAGCAACTCCTACTGCTGACATCAGTGGGCAGGTGGGGCCCACCTTCTATGTATATGGCTTAGATCCAAACCGTCCCTCCATTGGCGGCCCACGTGTGAGGCTACACTGTGATGCATTGTCCAGGCCGTCCAGGGCCTGGACGTTAGTGTTATATTAATTTAATATTAATATATATATATATATATATATATGTGTGTGTGTGTGTGTGTGTGTGTGGTGTGGTGGGCCCTACGTGGGACCCACCTCTGCCTCCTTCAAAGCTGCAACGTGCAGTAGCCATATAGCCGCTATATTAACGTCAGCCAGGTCCATGGGACTTGCTGCACGTGTGGATGCAATCCACACCATCCAGCTATGTGGGTCCCGCTGCTGTACGACATCAGCAAGTTCCACAGGCCCCACAATGATATATGTGTTTTATCTACACCGTCCACTGTTTGGATGGTGGGGCCCACCATGATGCATGTGTTGTATCTATACTGTCCAACCATTTGTGAGATCATTTTATGGCATGGAAAAATGAGTGAGTCAGATCCAAAGTTCAAGTGGACCCCACCATTTGCAATAATTGTGGGGCACAGTGTCATCCACCATTCAAACTTCTTAGAAGCCACGGTAGTTTCCGCTAAAGCTGATATTGGGTTTTCACTTCATTTAACTATGTTAACTTATGAATAGGTTGGATCTCAAAAATACATAAGGGTGGGCCTGACTTGATGTGTATGAGCTCCATTAGTGTGGCCCATTGATGCAGCCCAACTTGATGTATATGAGGCCCATTATTGCGGCCCATTGATGCAGCCCGACTTAATGTATATGAGGCCCATTAAACCGCGTCTCCCACTATGTCATGGTCGGTTGGAAGGGGGTACGGCCTTACCTGCCCGAGAGGAGGGGGCAATGCTAGGCTGAGTCTGACCAGCTCAAGGAATGAGTCCGCTATCGACGAGCCGGGCCCGATATTGGCTGCGGATAGTAAGGTCTCTTCCACCCACCTTTTTACGTGCGATTGGGCGGCAATCTGGTTTGGAGTGTAATAGACCCCGGTGATTTTTCAGAGAGGAACCGTACTGATATGTGGACTTATTGAGTAGGAGTTGTATAGTCATACATTCATTTCATTTACTATCCACTCGGTCTGGTAGTGTGCAACTAATGGTTGTGTACCTTCGTATGGCCAGGATTTCGGTTGGGCACGCGACTAACCTGATATCATAAGTCTACCACATTGGGTCTGACTATCTAAATTTAGATATGAGACTGGTTTGGATAGAAGTCCTTTGTGATAGACCCCGTAGCTTGCGATACTGCGTACTATCATCCCGACTTCACACTTCAGCTTGGTCATTTCATTCGCAGTGCATATTGCATTGCATCCTCAACACATAGTATTTGGCTTACTGTCTCTGCATTGCATAGCTAATTTACATTGCTTCATTAGTATATGATATTGGTTTATTATATTTTTGCACCGCATAGCTTGGTTAAGGCTGATGGTATTTATGGGCCTATCAGCATGTCTTCGCATTTCTTTGATATTGTATGATTTATGGGCTTGTTAATATTTTCGCGTACTCTGGTTACTCTGATATTGCTTACTTGGCACTTACCTTGTGCACATACTTTCACCACCCTCTAAGCTTTCTATAAGCTTATGCACGATAGATGCGTATAGGTGGCATTAGGTCGCAGCAGTGTTGAGCTTGGAGCATGCAGCGGACTTCTGGAGCTGTAATTTTGACATATATATTTTCCTTTTAGCACTGTATTCAAATGTTTATATTAGTGGATATGTGATGATAATGTTGCCTTTGTGATTTGGGTAAACATGTGGTTATTCTTATTACGAGTTAAATGTACATTGAAAAATCCTCCTTATAAGATCTCAGGACCGGAATCTAGCGTATGGACGCTGAGAGTCGAGAATGGGGTACTACGGAGGCTGTCGGCACTGAATTCAGCGATCGAGAATTTTGTGAGGCCGGTTTTCGAGTTTGGGGCGTGACACATTCCATTGTCTGAATGTGGTGAAAACTTTAGATTTACGTTTCATGAAGTAAATCTAAACTTTTCGGAAGTAGTCGTCAATGAATGAGACAAACCATGACTTCCTTCTAACAGAAACCTCTGGCAATGACTCCCATACGCCAGAGTGCATATAATCAAGCATTCCCTTACATACAACGTTTTTCAGATTTAAAAGATAATATAAATTGTTTGTCATATCTACAATGCTCGCATATATTTAAATCGGAATTCTTAAAAGGTGGAATCAAACAACGATTAGAAAGTACCTTCATGCCTCGCTCACTCGTGTGACCCAGACGAGCATGCTATATACATGCAGACGCGAAATCCGCAGCAATCATTGTCACTCCGCTTACTGAAGTGTTCCCAATTAATCTATAAAGGTTTCTGTGCCTTTGCGCTCTTGTAACCACGAGTGCCCCCTTTGATACTTTAAGGATACTATTAACATCAGAGAACTTGCACCCTATTACCTAGAGTGCACTGAGAGAAACTAAGTTCTTCTTTATGTTAGGAATGTGCCTAACCTCTGTTAAGGTATGCTCCATCCCATCAAACATCTTGATGCGCACTGTACCAATAACCACAATGTTACAGGAATTATCATTACCTATAAACACATGTCCATCATCGCACTTTCTGTAACTGGTAAACCAACTCCTATGAGGAGTCGTGATATGACGTCCCTGTGTTAAGGATCCACTCGTCTCTATGATCATCGTACAAGTGTCCGATCATCGACACTGACAACACATTACCTGTGCTTGTCTCTTCCTTAGATGTGGCAATGTTGGCCTCTTTGGAAGAAGCATCGAAGTTTTCTTTATTCGATTTAGGATTTATACAATCCTTCTTCATGTGTCCAATCATCCCACAGTTCCAACACTTTAACTTGCCTTTGCCTTTGCCCTTACCCTTGGATTTTGATATCGATCGAGAAGATCATGTATCTCATGTAGTATTCCGGCCCCTCGTAACCAATGCATCAGAAGAGGCCCCCATGCTACCATTCTTCTTTCTCATGGCCTTTCCCCGAAGGGATGAGATAATAGTGTCTACACTCAGGGATGTATTACTGGTGCACAAGGAGTCCCTATAAGACTCATACGATGTAGGAAGAGAATTTAGAAAAACAAATGTCTAATCTTCATCTTTGACCACTTTCTCCATGTCTAGCAACTTCAAAATCAACTTATTAAAATTACTGATGTGAGCCTCCACATCTACGCCCTCTGTTATTCTAAAGTTGAACAACTGTAACTTCAAGTGTAGCCAATTTTCAGGGGACTTCTTGGTATAAATGTCCTCTAATTTCGCCCACATCATATAAAACCTCATCTGTTAGACACAATCGGATTAAGGATTTAGCTTTCTTATTCAAACTCTTCCAATCATCATTATTTACAGGCTCACGTCACTCCTCAAGACAATCATTTAGCTCTTGCTGAGTTAATAGACTAATCATCTTAATCTTCCATAACTTAAAATTATTTTTGCTTGAGTACTTCTCAACATTATACTTAGTATGTTCCATTGATACTAATCCTTCATATTCAAGTCTACGCCCTAACGTTATCTCTAATATCACTTGTCGGGGGATGGTGGAAGCACACAGAGATGAATTAAGGATATCAATCCAATAGAACCAAGCAATAATGAAGAGAACACATTGATTTTAACATGGAAAAACACTTTGGAGAAAAAATTATGGCACAAAGCGACAGATAATCACTATAAAAGTAGAAATTACAAAGTAAAGTGCTTACCTGATTCGAACAACCTCGAATCTTACCCTTGCTACACCCTTTAAAACCCTTGGACAACTTAGAAACCCTATAGTTGATCTCCCAATCCCACTTACACCCATATATATAACCAATATATGGATCCCAAACAAAATCGAAAACAAATCCTGCAAAATTGCAACTTTTTGTAAAATCGCGTGGAAACTGTCGATGGCATCGAACAGTCTTCAATGTCATCGAAACTAATCATTCGATGGCATCGAAGCCACTTCGATGACATCAAAATAACTCCTCAACTGTCCAGAGACAAAACATGTTTATCCAGAAAATCTCAATTGCTTTGAGACTTGTTTGATGACATCGAACAAACCTTCGATGTCATCGGACACATATTGACGACATTGAAAAGACGCCCAATTAGTCTAATAACCAACTAAAGAAAATCCAGAAAATCTCAATGAGATCGAGCACTGTTCGATGCCATAGAAGTTAACATCGAATAGACTGTCGATTGCATTGACAAGCCCTATAATAAACTCGATTTAAGACATATTACAACAATATCTTGAGATATAGTAAATTGTTATATTTGGTTGGATTGGTATAAGACTTTTTTTTTTTCTATTGATTTCCTCTACTACTTATAGATTTCTTCTACAACTTTCCTTCATACATTTTCTTTAATTCAACGGTTACGGGAGTCGAAGAGTTTCTCTCTAGATCTTTCTCTTATGAAGTTTCTCTTTCTGATTGTTCATTTTCTTTCACCCAAGCTCTATTTTTTCGATCACTACTCATTTTTTAACCACACATCAGCCACATCACTTTTGTCGGTCGTCATCAGACGTGTAGTATTAAATCTATACCAATTATGACTCCGCAAAAAAATACTCCAAGTATCTTAGAAAATCTTTTCATTAACCTCATGTCTGTCTCTTGTGCATTGCCACGTCTCATTCTCATATTGATTTTTCTAAGGAATGCAGAGGAATAGTACACATACATGAAAGCTCCAAGAAAGTCATTATTGAATGACCGTCCATTGATTTTTCTACGGAATGCAGAGGAGTAGTACACGTACATGAAAGCTCCAAGAAAGTCTTTATTGAATGAATTGGACGGTCGACATTCATGGACAAGAAAGTGAAGGATCTCTTACCCTTATCGCATCAGTTTTCTTCGTGTCACTATAAGAAGAACTTTCCCAGCCTCCAATGCAAGTTCAGCACAGTTTAAAAAGAGGTGGAGATTCGTCATCATCACCTATGGCCCCATTGAACAGCTATCCATACCGTTAAACATGTGTGTTCCATTGCAGGTGGAGCATATATTTAAAATTACAAACATCAAGCGATTCTAACAATAGTGGCTAACAAATGCAGGGTTAAAGTAAAACAAGAGTGGTCCAAATTCAAAGAGAAGAATCGGATGGTTAATAATGTCCTATCATTGAAAATTTTCTGTAATGCTCCATCCAAAGTTGGGTCAGTAATTAGGATGGTCTGGATTGCCATACAATTATGCCATGTGTACGGTCGTAGTGTCACTACCAAATTTTTTACAGTGAAAAACTAATATAAAGCCTAGCCCATAAGTGGGCCCAGTCTAAAGATTCGGTCTGCTTGGGTCATTTTCGCTTCAGTCCGAGCGTGAAGAGAGATTCGCTGTACATTTCCACGAAACCATAGAGTCTAACCTTTCATAATTAGACTAATGACATGTGAACTCTAGGGTTGCACGATCCAGACCGTTGATCTGATCATCCTCACCGAAAATCTTCTAGATGGAAGATGCTCACCGTTCAATCAATTGTTACAAACACATACATCAAGGTAGGCCCTACCATCATGGCCTCATGGGAAGGAGTCGGTGTTTCCCAGACTCACCGAATCTACCTTCATTGTAGACTATTCTGCTCGGGTTTCCACGACCCAAGTCATCACATACCAGTTAAACGCGGATTGCCCACAGACGCTGCACTAGCCAGTCAGTAGCCACTGGCTACTGGTCAGTGCTCTGTGAGCCCCACTATAATATATGTGTTTCATCCGTGCTCTCCGTCCATTTTTCATATCATTCTTTGGCATGAGACCAATAATGCAGTAGAAGGTTTAACGGTGGGCACTCAATCACTACTGTTTCCTGTAATAGATCTGCCAAAAATTGGGATCAAGCCCTATAATGATCTGAAAAAAATTGGATGGACAATGTGGATAAAATACATACATCAGAGTAGGGCCACGAGCACTGACTAGTATCCAGGTCGCTACTGTCAGCGTCAGTTGCCAATCCGCGTCCATGGCCGTCTGATACAAAAATTCAGTGGGCCCAAGGAACCTCCCAACTACATGCGTCCAATAGTAACTTTTCCTTGTGGTGTGACCCACATTGGTTTTCGATGGGTCTGTTTCCATAGATAATATGATATGGCAGGAACGATGGAGGAAGTGGATTTCACAAACAAAGAGCACTGAGTTGGGCCCATCGTGAATGTATATGATGTATCCACGCTGTCCATACGTTTTTCTACCTCATTTTAGTAGTTGAGACCAAATCGAAGTATATCCAAAGCTCAAGTGGACCATACCACAGGAAACAGTGGGAATAATGAATCCACCATTGAAACCTTCCTATAGCCCACAGTGATATTTATTTGTCATCCAACCTATTCATAAGATCAAAAAGAGATGGATGAAGGGAAAAAGCAAATATCAGCTTGATCCAAAACTTTCGTGGCCTCCAAGAACTTTTCAATGATAGACGTTCAATTCATACTGTTTCCAATGGTGTGGTCTACTTGAGCCTTTTAAATTCTTCATTTTTTAAATAATCCCATAAAATTATTTTTAAAAATAGATGCATGGAGTAGATAAAATATATAAATCACGATGGCCCCACATGTTTTACTCAGTACGCTTAGCATACTGATGAGTTAGGCAGTACGACTCCTTTCCTAAAATTTTGGTGTGAGTTCGGGCTACAGTTGCCAACGTTCCACGTTTAGCCACCTTCCAATCAGGAGGTTTCTGGGTATGTTCCAAAGCTCACTACAGGTTAGCCAATAGTCAGTGTCAGGGAAGCGGATTGCGTCCTGCCCCTGTGTGGCCACCATGATACATGGGCTTTATCCATGCTGTTCATCGAAATTTCCAGATCATTTTATAAAGGATAAAAAAAATTGAGGCAGATTCAAGGTTTAAGTGGACCACACCACAGGATACAGCGGTGATGATTATTCTCACTGTTGAAACCTTCCTAGGGCCCCTTATTATGTTTATTTAAAATCCAACTTGTTCATAAGTTCACACAAACCTACATGAAGGGAAAACACAAATGTTAGATTGATCCCAAAACTTTTGTGGCCCCAAGAAGTTTTTAGTATGGACCACTTGAGCCTTTGATCTGCCTTATTTTTAGGTTCATACACTAAAATGATATGGAAAATTGGATGAACGGCATGGATAAAACCCATACATTACGGTGGGTCCCACACATCCCTCCTTGGACCGATTCCTTCGAGGCGGGGCAGGACGCAATCCGCTTCCCAGTATCAGTCAATCGTGGGCCCCACTTTTAGAAACTTGGAACAAGTGTGGCCCGAAGTTCACTGATGTTTGGTCTATTTATAGGGACCATCTCTCACCTACTGTCCACAGATATATTTTGAGAGAGAGAGAGAGAGAGATGGGTTTGTATCTGTTGCTTCAGCTCTTCTGTCTAGCAGCAACAATAAAAGAATTATCATCACAACCTCTCGTAACATCAAAGCCGGACTGCGCTAACAAATGTGGGTACGTTCACATTCCCTATCCGTTTGGCATCGGCGAAGACTGCCACATTCGCATGGGAGGCTTCGATATCTCCTGCAACGACAATTTTAAACCTCCGAAACCATTTTGGGGAAAGCATGAGGTAGTCAACATATCATTAGCATCGGGCATAATGAAAATTTCAAACAATATAAGCTACGCGTGCTTCAACAAGACGGGAGGATTGGACAACTCCTCCGACAATGGGCTCAGCTTGAATGAAAATTACTCATTCACATTCTCAAAAACCCTTAACAGATTCACAGCCATCGGTTGCAATACCGTTGGCTTGATCGGTGATACATGGAATGATAACTTTGTTACTGGTTGTTTATCATTGTGCATAGGCAATGGTAGCTTGAGCGACGGCACTAGCGCGACCGAGGACACTTGCTCTGGGGAAGGATGTTGCCAAACCGACATCCCAAAGGTTTTAAAGAGATACGAGGTGGGCGTTAGCAGATTGGTAACGAGTAATGGCCCAAGATTCAATCCGTGCAGCTTTGCATTTCTGGGGGAAAAAGATGCGTTCAGCTTCAAACGTTCGGATCTGAACGATACCAACTTTTTGAAAAGAAACAAAGCCATTACGGTGGTGGTTGACTGGGCCATCGGAAATGAAACATGCGAGATCGCACGGAAGAACTCGGCCACCTTCGCTTGCGTGAGTGAGCATAGCACCTGCTATGACTCCACTAATGGTGAGGGTTACCGGTGCAATTGCAGTGAAGGTTTCCGGGGGAGTCCTTACCTCCATGGAGGATGCCAAGGTATGATGATCCTTTCCAACTCTTTTTATTATCCCATGCAAATGCTTAGGCACCGTCGGGTTGTAAAAATGGGGCGCGGATTAGGTACTACCCAGTCGGAGCTCGGGATAGGCGGATGCTCGAGGGCCACTGAGAGGCCACTGTGACATAAGAATTTTATCCAAACCGTCCATCCATTTTTAAATATCATTTTAAAGTACTAGATCAAAAATAAGGTAGATCCAAGGCTCAAGTGGACCACACCCAAGGGTCAAGTGGACCACACCACAGGAAGCAGCGGTAGTAAGTACGCCCATCATTGTAAAAATAAATATCATCTTGATCTAAAACGTCTGTGGTCCCCAAGAATTTTTCAATCGTAGAAATTTAATCCCGACTGTTTGGTCGATTTTTAGCCTTGGATATTCTCCATTTTTGGTTTCCTAATTTAAAATTATATGTAAAAATGGATGGACGGTGTGGATAAAATTTAAACATCACGGTGGCCCCTCAGTGGCTCTCGAAGCCTCCCCCTCTCCCGACCTCAGAACAGGCGGGGTAATACCTAATCCGGGCCCGTAAAATGATGTGTATTGTGCACGTACAAAGTTCCATCATCGATCTTAACTGTTACTTGGGTGCAACCCACTCTTTCGGTCTTAATTTAGATATAAACTAACAGTTCAAATAGTGGATCGTTAGAGTCAGTTTGATCCAATTAATGATCCTAACCATCCCATCAATTTGATGTAAATTACTGATTTATAACCGTTGCTTGTGATGGCTGATTTGTAGATATCAACGAGTGTGATGAGGATCACGAGAAGAAACTTTGTCAGCATGGTTGCATAAATCTTCCAGGAAACTATTCTTGTTCCTGTCGAAAGGGCTACAGACTCCACGAAGATAAAAAATACTGCAATAAAGATACAAATTTTCCAGTACTCGATGTTGTTCTAGGTAATCATTCAATTCCAATTCACATTCTAGTTCTGGAACTTGATGGTCGATTAACTACGCTTGAAATAGAAAGAAAGTAGTATTTCATGATTTTTCAGCACCATTTTATAAGCTTTTTTGTTTTTAATAATGTAAACCCATACATATTTTAGCCTAATTAGATAGAACCACCGAAAAAAAAAAAAAAAAAAACTTTAGGAGTCAGCACTTGTATTTTTCTTAACCCGGTCGCTCCAATTTTATTTTTTTTCGAAATGACAAAATTATTCATAATCAGTTGTAACCTTTCGTATATTTTTTTCTAAGAACATCCGACTCACCTTAACGGTGAACAAGAGCCGTAATACGAAGGATCTTAGCATGCTAGAGAGTTCACCACCTGATTCATGATTTGGATCTATCAAAAGTGGTTGCCAAAAATCATGATAATCAAAATCTCAGGTAGCGCATGGCACAGGAGCAGTTGGTATGGAACACACATCATTAATATTTTTGGAGTACGTACTTGTGTTTATATGCCATCAAAATCATTAATTTAATGTGCATCATTAAATGAAAGAATTTTCAAAATCACGGTATTTCAAAACTCAGGTGAGCCATAAAATGTGAATTTAGAGGGTTTTTTATGGGTTAGTCTACTCGAGTGTTGAATTAACCCGATTTTTTTTAATCCAGTTCAAACAAGGGGTGGTGTACCTGATGAATGGCATGGATTTATGAGCATCCCTAGCCATTCACCCATGTTAGTGAAAGTAACACTGGTAGTTACATAGGCCAGTTACCGAAGTGTCTTCTCGCATAAAATGACATCATGATCAGAAGAGTTATAGGAGGCTGCATATGATGTCAGGCACACACAAAATATATATGTGGCATATTTTAACTCAAAACAGAACCGACTATATATATTTTATATCCCACTGTCTCCAAGTCATAGTCCTAAGATCTGATTCGTAGAACAATCATTGTAACCTGTGATTCGTGGACCCTTGTTTGTGGAAATAGGACGGTTGGATTTTTTTCATTTTTAACCATTCAGTATATGTCCATCAATCCAATTTTCAAATAATCTTTATGGTTGGTTCATAATACGTCTTCACCGGGTTCCATATATTTGGAAGGTTTATTTTGACTACTAGCATGCATCGGGTGCAATTTCTATACAATTTCTCAGTGTTTGTGAATCATCCATTACATGACCTTCCTCCCTCCCTACCTCTCTTTCTCACGACACTCCTATCACAACTCTCTCCCTTACAACTCCACTGTCCATTGTCTTTTTAACAGTCCAGATCATTTTCCACAATCATTGGATGGTCTAGATCGTTGTCCATTGACTTTTAAATGTTCTAGATTGTTGTCAACCATAGTTGGATGGTTCATATCACTGTTTATAGATTTTTGTATGGCCCATATTGCTTCACACCATCACTGGACGGTCCAGACTGCGTCCACATCCCACATCAATAGACTGTCTAGACCACAAACCATGGACTTTTGAATGGCCTAGATCACTTTTCACCATCATGGACAGGTCCAGATTTCTATCCACTGACTTTTAAACGGTCCAGATTGCTGTCCACCATCATTGGATGTTGTAGACAATTGACCATGGGTTTTAAACAGTACAAATTGTTCTACACCATCATTGAACAGTCCAGATAGCTGTCCGCGGAATTTTGAATGGTGTAGGTCCAGATCCTTGTCTACATCGTTTTGAACGGATGATTACTTTCTAATATAATTGGAGTCTGAGAACTTTTAAACAACCAGATCACTTCTATCATTATTGGACAGTCAAAATCGTTATCCATGGGCTTTTGAACTGTCGTTCGTTTTAATTGGACGGCCCAAATGAGGAAACTACGTCGCGTGCCTTTCACGTGAACAGCTAAAATTATCCAATGTATTAGGAGGGCATTTATGTTATTTTGATGGGAAAGAAGGTTTTCCTTTATTTTGCATTTAAGGGCTAGTATTTTCATTTAAACAAAGAAAAGGTAGTAAGATAAAGTCAAACTGAAAACATGGTGTTGACTTCTTAAGTTATTTTGGATGGTTATATATCTAATTAATCCAAAAAGTAGGTGGGATTTTATAGAAAACACTAACTATTATTCACATCCAACCATTGATTTATTTTTCTGGACATTTGTTTCTCTTTACTTATGCATTCATTATAATTAATTTTTACATTTTAGGAGGTTTTGTTGATTAATAATACAATAGGCATGGTGGTCTGCTAATATGTTTTTCAAAAAAAAAAAAGGAATTTTTTTTTTTCAAGTAGGTAATTTTTTTTGCCCTCATACATTAATGGTCCGATATAAATCGAATGGCCGGGTCCACCACTTGTTAGCTGGAAATATGGTCTAATAGTACAGGAAATAGGGAGGGCCTTTACTTTCTCGACATGTTAGATGCCGTATACACACCACTATGTGCCTCATGTGCAATCCTTGTAGAATAAACTTATTCTCTCAGCTTAGCTTCTGCAGTAGCAATCCATTACTTTTCATCTAGAAAAGGAGTTAGTCACGGTACATGTAGCTTGTTTCCATTGATCTAAAACATTGATCATACGATAAACCCTATTGTGAATTGGCATGCACTGGAATTTTTTCTAGACAGGAAAATCTTTAGTCTTTGATCTTTTGTGTGCCCTTTGTCAAATATTGAATGTGCGAAATTTTTTATTTACTTATGTTCATAGATATTAGAATTTTATTTTTATTTAAGCTAGGTTTGATAGAAACATACATAGCCTTACTACTCACCTGCCTATAAGGAGAAATTTTATTTATTTTTTAAAAAGATTTTTGTTGTATTTGTTCGTCTTGTTTGTATTTTTACCTTGTTTTGGCCCTTCCTATCTGATTTTTCAGGATGACATATCTTATATCATTGTTTACTCAAAGTTTGGGCAATATGGACCTAGTTACCCATCTATGTTTAATTCTTCTTTAAAAAATAGAAAAGAAAAGGGGCAATTTCCTATTTCATTTCGAGTCAAAAAATTATCCTTTCCTAAGCTCAAAAATTAGCAAATCAACCATTCGAGCAGTTATATAGATTGAATTAAAGCCACAGACAAAAGCTCCTCAAATCACATGTATCAAGGTTAAATTAAACAGCGAGTATCAACATTTAGATCCATACAAAGATTATTTTCTTGCAAATTGATAAAGTTGAAATGGGCAATAGACAACATGTAAAAATCAAATGGCCCGACTATTCTAATGTATCATTTGGATGGTAATGACAAGCTTAGGCAAGTAAGACATGTACACCAGGCATGTTCTCAAACAATAAATTTATGGTGGTCTGAAAAGATCATTTTATTCGAACATGCCTAACATATAGTTCTCATCTTGTAGGCATATTATGAACATCTAATTCACTTACGTTTGAATGTCTATGCAGGCATCGGCTTAAGTCTCTTACTCATGCTCATTGGTGGTCCTTCCTTGTATTGGGTATGGAGGAAAAGAAAGCTCATCAAACTCAAAGAGAAATTCTTTCAACAAAATGGAGGTATGCTGTTACAAGAAAAGATATCATCTCGTCAATCATCTGTTGAGCCATGCAAAATCTTTACTACAGAAGAGCTGGAAAAGGCAACAAAAAATTATGACAAGAGCCAAATTGTTGGTGAGGGAGGTTATGGTACAGTTTATAAAGGAATTTTACCAAACAACAGAATCATCGCCGTTAAAAAGTCCAAAATAGTGGATGAGACCCAAATTGAGCAATTTATAAATGAGGTCCATGTCTTATCTCAGATCAACCATAGGAATGTTGTGAGGCTCTTGGGTTGCTGTTTAGAAGCAGAAGTTCCCATCCTAGTGTACGAATTTATTTCCAACGGAACCCTCTCCCAGCATATCCATGGTGAGGGCTATGAGGGCTATAATTCATCAATTTCATTGGACAACCGTCTAAGGATTGCTGCAGAAACTGCAGGGGCACTTTACTATTTACACTCTGCAGCTTCCACACCCATCTTTCATAGAGATGTCAAATCTGCCAACATACTTTTGGACGATAATTTCACAGCGAAAGTGTCTGATTTTGGAGCTTCAAGATTGGTTCCATTAGACCACACTCGGGTAACAACATTAGTGATGGGAACATGGGGATACTTAGACCCTGAATACCATCAAACCGGCCAATTAACAGGAAAGAGTGATGTTTATAGCTTTGGCATAGTTCTTGTGGAACTCTTGACAGGTGAGGGGACCGTTTCTTCCACTAGATCCCAAGATAATAGAAGCCTTTCCAATTACTTCCTCTCATCGATGAAAGAGAATCGGCTCTTTGAAATTTTGGAGGAACGAGTTCGAAATGAAGGGAGTGGAGAACAGCTTATCGCAGTTGGTCAGCTTGCTAAGAGATGCTTGAAACTTACGGGGGAAGAACGACCTACGATGAAAGAAGTGGTGGCAGAGCTAGAGGGTTTAAGAAGGTTTCACGAACATCCTTGGGATTCAAAGAGGAATAAAGAGACTGAGAATTTATTAGGCGAACCTGGATCTTCACGGGGCTACAGTAGCAATGTAATAAGCGAATATAGTGTTGATGGCCATGTCCTATCAACACTTGAGACAGGGCGTTGATTAGCTTACATTTCATTTCCATTAAGGGCAAGTTTATTTCACCAATGATTACCACAAAAATATAAAGGGTACGGGGAATGATTACAAATTACTTATTTTCTGACATTAGCTGCATTTATTTGTTACTTGTGTTTGATTTATATATGGTGAAATTGTAATGGTGACATTTTTACATTATTTTAATGTTAAATCATAACTAAAATAAATTGATGTTGCTAGTTGGATGTAAGATTTCTAAAGTAATACTAAGAAAAAGTGCAATGATAATAAATTCCTTTAACGGTCTCCTAAATAAATATGAAATTGACCAATAATTTCAGTGTTTGATTTAGCAATCATAAAATCATAATGATAACATATTTACTTTATATTAAAACAAACCGTTCTTTATAAAAAAAATTGGCAACTCTTATTTGTTTCAAAGGTGATCCCCTAGCATCTAATCTCATTTTTGCTATTAAAATAAATAGGACGATGTGCAAATTGGGTCCACCTATATACAAGGGCCAACATGGATGGTTTATCTAAAAAATATCACTTAGATCTCATCTTCAGCTATTATAGTGATGGTTGAGAAGGAAAATACTTACATTATCAAATGTAAGTAGGATGAACGGTAAAAAAAATAAAAAATTAATGGATAGGATTGCCTTGTGGTCACATATTTAAATGTTGCTAACCGTCTTAGTGCTAATGCATGGGTGGACCTGATCGGTGCATTAGCCAGCCATATGTTCTATGGGTGGTAATCGTATTCAATTCCCAAAATGAAAAACTAGTGTATGCAAATCACCAAAGTGGTTGTAAAAGTGGCTCCCCGTCTTAGGGCCTGTTTGTTAACGCTGAATTTTTACACTTAATGCGGAATAGGAAATATGTTTGGTGTTTAGTGGTGTTTGTTAATGCATCGTTAATGCAGAAAAGCGCTAAGTGGTTGTTCACTGAATTCCTTCTGTGATAGGAGTTTGGCTTAACGGTAAACGCGAATGCACTCAGTAAATTTTTCGTTAAACAAAAATCTTTGCTTTCAAAATTACCCCTTTTCAAGTTATGTGGCAATTTTTTCTCTTTAAATTGTTTGCGCAATACAAAATCAACTTTTAACCCATGAACTTCTTTATGCCCCCACCATGGTGTATGTGTTTCATATCCATTCCATTCATCCATTTTTAAAGATCATTTTAGGGCTCGATACCAAAAAGAGAGGAATATAAATCTCCGGACCATACCGTAGGAAAACAATAGTGATTGGATATCCATCATTAAAAATTTTCTAAGGCCCAATGTACTGTTTATTTGACATCCAATCTGTCGATTAGGTCATATAGACCTAGATGAATGGCAAAAACAAAGATCAACTTGATCCAAAACTTTTATGGCCCCCAAAAAGTTTTTAATGGTTGACGTTAATTCAACATTGTTTCCCTGCAATGTGGTCCACTTGAGATTGTGATATACCTCATTTTTTGTCTCATACCATAAAATGATCTAGAAACATAGATGGACGGCATGGATGAAACACATACATCATGGTGGAGCCCACATAGCACCGACCATCAGCCATTGGCGGGTGGCAGGGAAGTAGTCGATCTGTTTCCGGAAGCGGATTTCCTATAAAAGCCTTTCGCAGGAAGTTCCCACGCTGGGAACGCAGGTGGGGCGGCCACTGGGATGTTCATGATAAATCCTCACTGTCCATACGTTTTGTAAGTTCATTTTAGAACATAACACTAAAAACGAACCGTATTCAATTCTCAAGTGGGTCGAAAATGTGATAAATGAACGTCCACAACCATATACAATTCTCAAGTGGGCTATAGAAGTTTTGAATCATGCTAATATTTGTGTTTTTAGTTCATCCCAATAGGAATGACGTTATTAATGGTATGGATGGCATGTAAACATCACTGTCACACCTAGGGAAGTTTCAACAGTAGGAATTTCCCTAAATACCTTTTCCTTTAGTACGGCCCACTTGAGTCTTGGATCCACATCGATTTTGGTATAATCTCTTAATATTAGCTCACAAAATGGATGGATGGAGTGGATTCCTGACAAACATCACAGCGGGCCCCACCTAAGTTCACAGTGCAGGATCTTCCTGCGAAAGGCTCTCGCAGGAAATCCGCGTCCTCTGTGACTCGCTACTGAAGTTACGTCACCAAGTTATGTGGGCCCCATTATGATGTATGTTTTGTATCCATGTCATCCGTCCATTTGAAAATATAATTTTAGGTAAAGATCCAAAGAATGAGTCAAATCCAAAGCTCCAATGTACCTCACCACAAAAAACTGTGGGGAGAGTGACGCCCACCATTAAAAACTTAAATAGACCACAAAAGTTTTTGATCAAGCTGATATTTGTTTTTTCCCTTCTTTCATGTCTGTGTTAACTCGTGAACAGGTTGGATTTCAAATAAAAATCATGGTGAGCCTTAGGAAGGTTTCAACGGTAGGCATCAATCTCGCCACTATTTTTTTTTTTTTTTTTTTTTTTTTTTTGTGGTGGGGTCAATTACATGTTTGGATTTGCCTCATTCTTTAACTCATGCTCTAAATTAAATCTCCAAATAGATGAACGGTGCAGATAAAGCACATACATCATAGTGGGCCCACATACATCATAGTGAGCCCATGGAACTTGATGACGTCACTCCAGTAGCAAATCTAACTATTCAACCAGTTGGTAGCTAATCTGCATCCAAGTAGGATGTGGATTGGTTGGTGTACTTCACACCAGCTATATAGCTGTTAGTTTTGTGGGTCCCATCATGAGGTATGTGTCATATCCAAACCATCCATCCATTTGGCGAGCTCGTATTAAAGCTTGAGATGAAAAATAATATGTATATGATTTTTGCGGTCACAAAAGCTTTGGATCAATATGATTTTTGGGGTCACAGAAGCTCGTATTAAAGCTCGAAAAAGGATGCGGATTGAAACTCAAACTTAAATAGGCCACGGAAGTTTTGGATCAATATGTTTTCACTTCATCCGATTTGTAATGACCTTATAAACAGTTTGGATAGCATATAAATATAAGATGGACCTTATTTGAAGTTTTTTTTGCTAATGATTTTATTTTCATTTTGATAAAAATTAATTTCTTTATAATGTAAAACATTTCCAAAAGAGAGATAGGGGCAAATCTGTCAAATTAACATATTTTAGACATTTAAGATGTTTGTTAACAAACCGTTTGTTTCAGATTCAGTACTTAATTTTTAGACTTCAGCCATAATTATCTAACAAGTTTTTTTTTTTTTTTTTTTTTTTTTTTTTTTTTTTTTTTTTACTTCAGATTTCAAATTCAGCTTTAGATTTCAGATTTGGTCTTTAGACTTCAAATTTAACAAACGAGGCCTTAATAAGGTGTCCGACTTATCATGTCGGGTAGAATAGTGTTGTATTGTATAAAGGGAGATGTTGTTCATGCACTAGCACTACACCAAAATCTGACGCAGGGAAGGACGTGAGGTCAAGCACCATCTTCCTCGGGGGGATAATTGTTCCGAATCCATATAACTTCTTTGGACTCCTCACAAAGAAACCTTGAATCCATAAGGAAAAAAACAAGAAAAATATAAATAAATTCTATAAAATTCATAATTTAATGGATATCTAAATAAACAAATGTAAACCCCTTTAAACAAGGATACTAAGCTATGGAAGAAGTTTCAGAATTAAACTACAACTAAAACTCTTAGAATTCACGACTTACTATGAATAGTAAACTTACTATTTATAGACGATCGTGATTCCTACTAGTGTGCATGGTTTCCAGCCAAAAATAGTAAGTGTCCTATTTGTCTTCACCACACTATTCTCCTAATTATCCTAAGCACTTTTCATGTTGGGCACAACTCCTAAAGTCTAACGGATGAAGAGTTATAATCAAACTAAAACTTACTATAAATAGTAAAAATGAAATTAAAACAGGGATTTGACCGTCGATCTGATGGTATTTTGCAAATTCTTCATGCGCAAGGGTGGCTAAACTAGATTGTCCTATCCCAAAATCATATATGGTACGTTCGATAGATCATTCTGGTTTGCAAGAGATATGTCAGTTTTAAGTTTTGACGATCCAAATCATCTCCATCTCCAATTGGGCCTTTTCTAATCCATCTTGATCATGAAAGTGTCTGCGACCCACTCTACATCAAAATCCCTATTTAGGACTGGTTGAAAACCATTCATGAGCATTGCAAAAAATTAACAGCAGTTGAAAACCGTCGCAAGAAAAAAATTAGCAATTAACGATATTTCAATAGTTACCAAAAATGATTTGATCAACCAAACATACCAAGTCAAAACCTCGCTACCTATCTAGTAAGAATTCTAGCCTACTCCCTTTTTTCACAATGATGGCTTTCATATTATTCATTATTCTTTTTATTTTTTCAGAGTCAATCATTCTTCAATCTTTTTTAAAATTCTTCTTCTTTTTTTCATATATTCTTCTTTTTGTATTCGATTTTTTTTTCCTTTTTTTTTTTCATTCAACCAAACAATAAGTAGTAGCCTTTTTCTATATACTCTCAATTGTTTTCGGGAAAACCAATGAACACGATAAATAAGGTTCAACGGGCATGGTTCCTAACACTCTAAGTAATCATCAAGTTATCAATTCCTGTATCAAATTTAGCCCTTAGTAGTGTAAGCCTGAATTTCATATTTCACTACAGGCATCAATGTTTATAAAGTTCCATTAAAAAAAAAAAAAAAAAAAAAAAAAGAACTCATCTTTGAACTTTACAAGTCTACTAATTTCTAAGCTTCAAATTTCATATCACCAAGTGCCTTATCATTCCAATATTCAATTTACTTTCAAATCACATGAATACTTTCAAAGGAAGTTCCTTTGCAACTTCTGGGTGGGGCCCACTGCGATGTTTTTGAGAAATCCAACTCCTCCAACCATTTTTCGATATCATTTTAGGGTATGAGACCAAAAATAAGGTGGATCCAAAACCCAAATAGGCCATACGAGAGGAAACTGTGCGGATTTAGTGACCACCGTTGAAATATTTCTATGGCGACAAAAGTTTTTTATCGATTTAATTTTTTGGTGTTTTCACTTCATCCCAGTAAAATGACCTTATAAATGGTTTGGATGGCATATAAACATCAAGGCGGAGCCTAGGAAGGTTTCAATGGTAGGAATTCCATTCCCACTGTTTCATCTTGTATGGTTCAGTTGAGTTTTGCATCTTCCTAATTTTTGGTCACTAGTCATAAAATGAGCTCGAAAAATGGATGGACGGGTTGGATTTCTGATGTAGAGCGGGTCGCGGACGGTTTCATGGCCAAGATGATCAAAAAAGGCTTGGTTGACGACAGAAATGATCCAAACCGTTAGACATTAGATCGGGCATATCTCGCAATACGAAATGAGTCATCGGGTGTAAAATATATAATTTTGGGGTAGAACGAGCTACTTTAGCCACCCAACCTTGCTACGCCGGGTTCTATATGTCGGATTTGCGAAATACCCTCGGATCGACGGCCGTTTCCCTATTTTAATTTTGTTTTTACTATAAATAGTAAGTTTTAGTTTGATTATAACTCTTCATCCGTTGGGCTTTAGGAGTTGCGCCCAACGTGAAAAGAGCTTAGAATAATTAGGAGAACAGCTTGGTGAAGTCAAATAGGACACTTACTATTTTTGGTCGAAAAACTTGTTTACTAGTAAGTTTACTATTTATAGTAAGTTGCGATTTCTAGGAGTTTTAGTTGTAGTTTTCTTCTGATTTCTCTCCCATTGCTTGGTACCCCTATTTAAAGGGTTGTGAACTCATTTATTTCATTCATCAATCAATTTTGAATTTTATAGAATTTGTTTTCTATTTTGATTGCTTTCTTTCTCGCGGATTTGAGAAGTCTCTGTGAGGAGTCCAGAGAAGTTCTGTGGATTTGGAACAGTTATTCCCTTGAGAAAGATGGTGCTCAACCTCACGTCCTTCCCTGCATCAATTGGTATTAAAGTGAGATTTTTCCTCAGATCGATGGCTTCTAATGACGAGTCGGGCAACAATCTCATGGACAACGCTCCATGAAATCATCTTTTAACGGCTTTTGAAGCAGCGCAACGAGAGAATCAGTAAGCCATGCAAGTGCTACAAGCTTCCATCGATTGCATGGAAGATCGCTTGACGAATGGTATAGCGAAGGCCCTAGGGTAGCTCTGTGTTCTTGATGGTAATCCTCCACCACCAATTGTTGAGACTCGTAATCGCCCTGATCGCAGGATAGTACCGACAGTGCATCCAAGGGTCATTCTAGAGGAAGGAGAATCCAACGAGAAGGAGATAGATGACATAATCTTCCAACACCCCCGAAA
Organism: Magnolia changhungtana; assembly: GCA_030180095.1. Classification (NCBI taxonomy): domain Eukaryota; kingdom Viridiplantae; phylum Streptophyta; class Magnoliopsida; order Magnoliales; family Magnoliaceae; genus Magnolia; species Magnolia changhungtana. The sequence continues at coordinate 416,917 of JASAUF010000023.1, forward strand.
AGGCGGCGATCGAGTAGATCGAACAAATTGGGAATTCAAGATGAGGGTTGATATTCCTAGCTTCAATGGCCAACTACACATTGAAGATTTTCTCGATTGGCTTTCTGAAGTTGAGCGATTCTTCAACTATATGGACATCTCTAAAGCAAAAAAGGTCAAGCTTGTGGCCTACAAGTTGAAGAGCGAAGCTTCAGCTTGGTGGAAACAACTGTAACTCGTACGGACCAGACAGACGAAAGCACCAATCCGCACATGACAGTGGATGAAGTAACTACTACATGCCCGATTCCTCCATAACGACTACGATCGGGTATTATTCCGACAATACCAGAATTGTCGACACGGTAGTCGGCCAGTGAGAGAATACGCAGAAGAATTCTACCGCCTGGTAGCACGTAACGATTTGATCGATACTGAATCGCAGCAAGTTGCCCGGTTCAACTGTGGATTGCGTATAACATCCAGGATCGGGTCCAGATGCAGTCCGTTTGGACAATGAATGGTGCAATCAAGTTGTTTACCCAGGTGGAAGTGCAGTTTGAACATTCTAACACACGGACCTATCCTACTGCAAGAGTCGTTGTGGTAGGTCCTCCTCAGGGAGCTCCACCGCCCAATGGGAAGGAGCCCGTAAGAGTGCGCACTCAACCTCCTACACTCGTGAATCGGGATCAAGGAAGCGGAAAAACTAGGCCCCGAAGGAGTGTATTGAATACCGCTAGCCCAAGCAGAATCCTGAACTCCTATGCTAGGCTAAAGGGAGACCATTACTTCGTTATGGCCAACCGAATCACCTGTTAAATACTTGTTCCCACCGACAAGTGGTGAACCTCGCCATCAATGATGGTAGTACTGAAAATACCGACGATGATTTAGGTATTGAGGAACCAGAATACACCACAGAAGACGAGGCGGATGAGTCAGGTTGGGTTCAACAAGATCATGGCGAATCACTCGTTGTAAGACAACTATTGTACGCACCAAGGAAAAAAGTACACCTACAACGGCATAACATCTTCCGAACTAGGTGTATGGTGAATCAAAAAGTCTGTGATATGATCATCGATAGCGGGAGCAGTGAGAATATTGTCTCCAAGATAATAGTAGAAAAATTACAATTGAAAATGGAGTGTCATCCATCCCCATATATGATCGGTTGGATCAAGAAGGTCAGTGAAACAAAAGTAACTAAACAGTGCACCATATCTTTTTCAATTGGTAAACAGTATAAGGATGAAGTAGAATGCAATGTGGTTGACATGGAAACATGTCACATACTACTCGGTCGACCTTGGCAATCTGATCGTGACACCACTCATAAAGGGCGATATAATGTGTATATTTCGTCAAGGACGGCCAGAAATTATATTGGCCCCTATGGATCCAGAGGAACCACCTAAAACTTCTAAAATGGAGGGTCATTTCCTCTTAACCATACGAGACTTTGTGGAGGAATCAAAAGAAATAAGATAGGCCTATGCACTAATTGTAAAAGGGAAAAAACTCGATCCTACTAACGTGATGGTCAGACGATGTGGATAAATAGATATATCATAGTGCACCCCACAAGAGCGCTGGTCGAACGACTTATTATCCGAGCAGAGGTCGGACACAATCTACTTATCAAAATGTACTAATTTATTGTTATGTGGCCTAATTTGACTAATTACATGATAACCTTACCTCCACAGACATATATGGCTATTCAATTTGGCGGTATTTATTAGGTTGCATGCCGCTTGTCACGCCCCAAACTCGAAAACCGGGCTCACAAAATTTTCGATCACAGAATCTGGTGTCGACAGCCTCTATAGTACCCCATTCTTGGCTCCCAGCGCCCATACGCCAGATTCCGATCCTAGGATCCTACAAGGAGGATTTTCTAACGTGCATTTGTCTCATAAGAAGCATAACCAGAAGTTTACCCAAATCATAAAGGCAACATCATCATCACATATCTACTAATATAAACATGTGAATACAATGCTAAAAGGGAAATACATATATCGAAAATCAAAGCTCTAGAAGTCAGCTGTACACTCCAAGCTCGACATTGCTGCAACCTAATGTCACCTACACGCATCTATCGTGCATAAGCTTATAGAAAGTTTAGAGGGTGGTGTAAGTGTGTGCACACGGTGAGTGCCAAGTACTCAATACAATATCATAATCATACAATATTGAAAATACTGGCAATATCATGAATCATACGATATCAGAGTAAGCAAAAATACTACAAGTCTATAAATCATACAATATCAGAGTACGCAATATAAATCAGTTATACAAAAAAGGAGTCATAGAGAGCCAAATATCAGATGTCGAGGATATAATGCAATATGTAAATCCTATTAAATCCGTTTAGGTCATATAAGTGTAAAAACATAACAACCCAAAATGTCATATGCCTGTGGATGTAATGCAATATGCGATGCGAATGAAACGACCAAGCTAGAGTGTGAAGTCGGGATGATAGTACGTGGTATCGCAGGCTATGGGGTCCATCATAAGGGACTTTTATCCAAACTAGTCTCATACCTAATTTGGATAGTCAAACTCAATGTAGTAAACTCCTGATCTCAGGTTAGTCACACGCCCCAACCGAAATCCTGGCCATTGCGAAGGTACACGATGATGATCGGCCTCGGCAATTAGAATCGGCCTCAGTGGTTGGCCTCGACAGTCGGAATCGGCCTCAACAATCAAAATCGGTATCGACAATCAGAATCTGCCTCGATGATCAGCCTCAACAATCGGCCTCGACAATCGAAATCAACCTCAATAATCGGCCTCGACAATCGGTATCGGCCTCGATAATCGGCCTATACAATCGGCCTCAACAATCGGAATCGGCCTTAACAATTGGAATCAACCTCAATAATTGGCCTCAACAATCAGAATCAGCCTCGATAATCGAAATCGGCCTCGATGATCGGAATCGGCCTTAACAATTGGAATCGGCCTCGACAAACGGAATCAACCTCAATAATCAGCCTCGACAATTGGAATCGTCCTTGATAATCGGAATCAGCCTTGATGATCGGAATCGGCCTCAACAATCGAAATCGACCTCAACAATTGGAATCGGCCTTGACAATCGGAATCGGCATCGACAATCAGAATCAACCTCAATAATCAGCCTCGACAATCGGAATCGGCCTCGATAATCGGAATCGGCCTAGATGATCGGCCTCAACAATCGAAATCGGCCTCGACAATTGGATTCGACCTCGATAATCGGCCTCGACAATCGGAATCGGCCTCGATAATCGGAATCAGCCTCGATGATCGGCCTCAACAATCAGCCTAACCAAAAAGGGCCTAAGGGAAGGTCACAATGTGGACGTTTAACCATCGCCATTCATCAATGTGGACATTCAACAACATTGCTCCCAATGAGTGGCCCACATAGAGCCAAACGTACAGTGGGCCTACGACCACACACAAGGGTCTAACATACATCATCATGGGCCTCGCTTATGGGGCATATACGCCTCACATTGGGCCTCACTCATGGGCCAATATATATATATATATATATATATATATATATATATATATATATATATATCACATCGGGTTGTATTAAATGGGCCGAATCAATGGGTCGAATCAAATCGGCCGAAACAATTGGCCAAGTCGAATGGGCCGAATCAAATGGGCCGAGTCGAATGAGCCGAATCAAATGGGCTGAATCAATGAGCCAAGTCGAATAGGCCGAATCAAATGGGCCGATCAAATGGGCCAAGTATCTGGAGCTCGAATACATCATATGGGTCATGCTACATGGGCTTAACAATACAAATAGGTGGGCCCCGCACATGGGCTAAAATACATCACGATGGGCCTCATGGATGGGCAGCACCAATGGGCCTCAAGTTGGCTTGGACCACACCTAAATCATTTCAATAGTTGTAGGTGTGACATGTGTACCACTGTATCCTATTGTTCCATGGGGCACGTGGCCCACTAATGATGATCGGCATTGTCTAAACATTGTCTATGTAAATCTGCACCATCCAAACATTGGACGGCACCATCCAAACATTGTCCAGCACTGTCCAGCATTATCTGGACGGTGTGGATGAAATAATACATCATGGTGGTGTCCAGGTAGTGGCCCACCAGCGATTTGAATCTGCCTCAGTTAGTCTCAAGCCTTAAAACAAGCTTGCCAATGGATGGATGGTTTGGATGGAACACATCCACACGTGGGACCCATAGAACTTGCTGACGTCAATTAGCAGATGGGTCCCACCATCTGAACAGCTGGGATATCACGTGAGACCCACGGAACTTGCTGACATCGGTTAGCAGATGGGTCTCATCATCTGGACGGCTCAAATGTCATGTGCACGTCATGGTGGGGACCCACCGTTCAAACGGATGGACGACTAGGATGTAAGGTGGGTCCCATGTGCATAGAACACATACATCTGAGGTGGGTCCACACGTGTGGACCCACAGCTTTGGAGGAAGCTGATATTTGTGGTTACTGCTGGACGGTGAGCATTTAGCACCAGAAAATGGTGGGACCCACCTCAATGGATGGTTAGGATGTACATATACATCACGTGGGACCCACAGAACTCGCTGACGTCAGTCAGCAAGTAGGTACTACCATAAAAAATGGGTGGATGGCACGGATACTACACATGCATCATGATTGGGATCCACCGTCCATGAGCTGGACGGTGGATGCAAGGCATCATCAAGGTGGGTGCCAAGTGGTGGCCTACTGCAAACGCTACATACAGCAGTAGCCATGTGGCTAGCTGTTGGCCAGTGCACACCAGCCAAATCCCTTAAAAAGGTGGGTCCCACACGTACGGACATATATCTGTATGTATATATACATACCTTTTATATATATATATATATATATATATATATATATATATATATATACACACACACATCCAGCGTCCAGCCACTGTCCTACTTGCTGGACGGTGCACATACATCATGGTGCTCCCACGTAGTGAGCCACTAGATTTGGATCAAGCTGATATATATTTTTGCTTTTCATCCGGGCCTGTGTGACCGTCCGGTCATTCAGGCCCCAAATTGGGATCGAGGTGGCCTACTAGTTGGATGGCATGGATAAAATACACACATCATAGGTGGGCCATGATCATAGAGAGAGAGAGAGATCGGCGATAACGGAGGGACCCCGCCACTATGGGCCCCTCTTGGATACAAGCATACATCAAGGTGGGTCCCACCACAAGTGGGCCCTTAAATAACAAAAAAGGTTAAAACGTGGGTCCAAGATCATCCACTATCTTCTTCTTGCTCCCTTAGCTTCCTTGGCTTCTCGGCTTCTTCTTTAATAGAAGATGATGAAATTTTGATGGTTGAGATGGGGATGAGAGGGTAGGAAGTGGGCCACACTAGAGCTTCTCCATGAGAGCTTGGGAGGTTCATATGTATGCGATCAGGTTGCTTGGAAGAGAAGGGAGAAATAAGAGAGAGGAGATGGGATGGAGTGATGGGGTGATGGGGAGTGAGTGATGGGTGATGGGTGATGGATATATACTTGACATGTATGGTTGTGTAAGAGAGAGAGTTGACTTTAGGATTGATCTTATACTTGACGTGAAGTGATTGATGTGCACTTGATTGATGGGACATATTTTAGAGATTCTTTTGGTATTGGAAATGAGCGGCATTTCCTCGAACTGAACGTGGGCCCACATCTCTTGGCCTGGGTATCACCTCGACGCGCGAGATGTGGCATCGGAACCACGATGACGGTGCGGTCGCTAGGGTACAAGTTTCGGGTCGAACCGACTCCGATTTGCAAGAGTTGGCTTAGGATCGCACGTAAATGTCAATTATAGGTCGCG